>OX411550.1:63306099-63748599 GCA_948146395.1 Fragum whitleyi
ATTCAATTTACTCTTTTTCAAGAACTGTATCCGTCTGACAACTATGCATTTTAAAAATGGAGAGAAACAAGGATTCTACATAACTTGTTGAAACCTCAAAGACATCTTTAAAGTGCGAAATCATATTTAATTCTGAGATCAGGTGAACGTTTTGCTTGCGTAGAACTACTTTTCAGGCAGAGTGAGTAATTTGCCCCTTGTTTGCCAATGGTCAATGGGAGGTCACCCATGAAAAAATTGTGAATGGAATTACTGGAATGGTAACCTCCCCTAACACTACCTATGTATATAAAACAATGGCCAATTAATGGAAATGTAGAAATATACATGATACAGCTCGAGCAGGTAAAGTAAAGCATTCGGGTCATGCGACCAAGATTTATGCGAAGAGGTTTAACTTTACTTTCAACACGCGACAGCAAATCTCGAGAGACCAGTGTCTGCAATTTTTTACGTGTTTATATAAACACTTTTACCCTTTCTTTCTCTTTTTGAGAATGAAATTCGCGGAACAATTAATTATTATCCTTTTATAGATTTTTTTCAAGTAGATAACACCATAATTTGAATTATGAGATTACAAAGAATCGATTAGCATTTAAAAAAAAGAATAATAATCTAGATCATCTAATGGTCATTTCTTTCCTTTTATACCCAATGGATCAGCCAATCACTCTTTAAACTACACCGACACAATGCCGAAAGTTGTCAAAACCTTGTTATTACAGGACTTTGGTTGACAATCGACGATATATGATGAGGAATGTATGTAAATCTGAAGCTAGATGCGAACTTGGGCCAGGTCATTTTCCTTTTATTTAATTTTACATGTAAAATTTCTCTTTTCTCAACAAATGGAAGAATCACTCTAGTATGCCAGCAGAAACGTCCACCATCAGTACTTTCAGTGCTTTGATTACACTCGTGATGAATTAGAGACAAGTTTGTTTTTAGTTCAGTTCAGTTAAACTTACAACAAAATATATACTAAATACAAGTAGAGAACTATGAATATCGAGCGGACATGTAACATAGATAATTGGTAAAAAAAATAGTGGGATGTGCATAATATCCTTTTTCAACCCAGACTGGTTGCAGTTGCAACCGGAAGTAGAAACGGACAACTGAAAGAAGAAGCGAACGTATTTTCCAAATTTTACTTAACATTTTTAAGTTATTTTTTGTGTTTAAATGAGCTTCAAATACATTTATTGATAGTGCTTGAAGTTTTACCTCGTAAACAGTCGTTGTATACCATGTTTCTGCGATTCATGGATACGATCATCCCTTCTATATGACCTAATTTCCAAAGTAAGAATATGTTCAAGGGGCTTTCAAAAGTTTTGAGACTTTATTCATATTTTTTTTCGTAGATGTCCGACAACTCAGAAAAAAGCAAGAGTAGAATGGCATGACTTCTGACTATGCCTTTACCAAGATTCAGAGGAATAGCATTCATGTACTCAATTCCATGTGAAATTGAATTGAGAAGGGTGCAGCGTCTCTGGGCAAAAAAGTGACATCATGAACGTCAGACCCATAATTGATTGCTTTTTTTCAGTAATGATTTTATATTTTCAAACTATGAACTCCTCTCAAACCCCACCGATGAAATCTTCCCAAAAGCTCAGTGCACATCTTCACAAATACATACAACTCTTTTACGTAAAATTCGTTAAAAAGATGGATGTTTGAGTTTGTTATTATTTATTATTATTTTTGTTATTAAAACGTTTATGATAAGCAATTTCTTTTTCACTCTCATCGCGTTTAACATTTCAAACAGGAGAAAACACAGGTATCGATCTTCCAAAGCTTTGAAATAAAACAACCCCAGAAATGATTTTAAGGAATTTAATTCTGATCTTGATTGTTTAATTTTGAGACGCAATGCCAGTGAAATACACAGCGTTCTATTAAAACATGATCCATATTAATTGTTATTATCATTTCAAGTGCCCCGACGTTACGTTCTTTCCGAAAAATCAGCGTCGTCTTGCTTGATAAGACATTTTCGATCTTCAAGCCCTTTTAAGATATCACCATGGTTGCCAGTACATTTAATGCAAATTTAAATGCTTGTGGCAAAGCAATTTGAATTTCTCAAGTCGCTTGTGTATTGCGCGTTTTGTAGGTTTTCTTTCTCAACAGTGATTTAAAAAAAATATAGTGCCCCGAAAGCGCGTCATTCAGCTTCCAAGACATCGTAACTTCAGCTTAATTAAGCTGAAGTTACGAGGATTTGGTTACCAATCTACCATTTTAGATCCCGAGTTATTCATGTCGACTCTCTATAGAAGGTTATTTTAGATAAAAGCTGATTTACCTTAACCTTAAGTGCAACGACCCGTTACTTCGGCTCCGCCCTGCCAAGGCATTAATCATTGGTTTATACTATATATTCACCTCCTTACGGTTGTTCGAAACCATTTCTATATAAACCTCAAATTGGTAATGTAATTCAATATTATTTTTGTGACACTGTTTAAAAGGCTTTCAAACAAAATAATGAAATACCTAGGCATCTTGATTGGGCTGCAGATTAAAATATAACATTTTAAGGCCCATTTGATTATCGCTTCAGTTTGCATTCAATAATTTTAAATTATAATAGTACACGGTTAAAAGACATTTGCAGTGGAAGACAATTCTAGATTTAAATCAAAGAAAATTTCACCATGTGTGTGTTCCGTAATAAGTATCGTATCTTCAAATGAAAAACCTGGTATGTGAACGTTTGATATACAAGCAATCAATAGAAATGTGTGTAATTCAAGGTATTTACTTAGTATACGTCCATGTACAAGTGAAAGCAAACTGCTTACATAACATGCAAACCCAAAGGCGAAAGTGAATCTGCCAATGCCCATTGCAGCAACTGAAAAATGCAAAATGTAAATGTAATAAATAAAAGTCATAGTTATCATCTAAATGCAAATATGAATCTAAACCTAAAATGGCATCAATTTGGTTAAGAAAAAAGGAGAGAAAAAACAATTCTACCTCTAAATATGTAAAGTATTCAAATGTGAAGAGTACATTTCTATTTTTTACACTGCAATCTTTCGAAGGGTACTTAATTTTAAAGAATATTGTTCTTACGAACAGCGTATAGTCCAGGATTACGATAAAATGACAATAAGTTCACGTTTGTCAAATGGAAAACGTTCATATTGATTTAGCACCGCCGTCATAACACCGTGGTTGCGCGTTGGACCATCATAAAAAATGTCCCGGGCACGATTTCCGACGGAGGCACCATTCGGAACACCACTCGGCCAATCAACCTCGGATGTACATAGACGGAGTATTTTTAAAAACTACGGGGAAACCTTGGATAAACTCGATGGCGTCAGTTAAACTTTGAGTGAAAATATTCGACGTCGCAAACGCTACTCGTTTGAAATCACTTACGTGAAACCATCGTATCCTTACATAAATAACTTTAGATTTTTAAATAACGGCTGAAAAATCTTAATTTTTTGAGAATGATTTGTCATTCTCAAAAATTAAGATTTTTCAGCCGCTATTTACCGTAAAAAATATCAATCTAAAGACAGCGCCGGTTCGCTAGTTTTTCTTACGCAGTTTCCGCCTAACAAAATGCACGATTTTGTTACATACCCATCCGCCATATATACATCCGAGGTCTGTTGCAGTTTACGGAAATGGCCGAGTGATGTTCCGAATGACGGAGGCACTTATCATATCCGACTATCGTATTCCATCAATGGGTTTGTAAACGTAGACTTATGTGACATAGCAGCTGAAGGCTAGGAAGGTATAAATGGTAGAAATAGTGTGAGAAAAACAAGGAATCGAGGTGCTCGAGCCTCCGAGATAAAACTGAATATTGTTGAAAGCGGCATAAATACTCAATGAGACAAACAAGTCATTCTGATTTAATTTACATTATTTTCGGTGGTTTTCTATGTGCAAAATACAATTTGCTTCTAACATGAAATACCATTTCAGTCGTTGACAATACGTTATTTAGATTTGCCAAACTTAGTGTAAGTTATCCCTAGAGTACATTCTTCAACATAGATTACATAATTTACAATAGAAACCTCATATAAAGGATTACCACTCGTGCTTAGTCTTGTGCTCAGTTGGCCCAATGGTTTCGGGGAAGATTTTGAAGAAGATTTTGAAATGAATATCAATGGAAATCAAATTGACATCTACCAAATGATTAGGGATGGGGAAGTTTAAAAGATTCTATCGTCAAAATTAGCCCTGCCTTGCCACGCCCATATTTAGGGGCAAACATTTCTTAAACACTACAAGTCAACGGCCACCCAAGGAATATTCATGAAATGTGCCAGATAGTTTGGGAGGAGAAGATTTTTTAAGATTTCAAGGTGAATATAAGCACCGCCCTGCCACGCCAATATTTGGGTGTAAATCCAAATTTCTTAAATAATGTAAGTCAAGGGTCATCCAATGAATATTGGGAATACTTCTGATGGGTGATGGAACTTTTATAGCCACTCAGAATGCACAAAAATGATGGAATCAACTTAAATGAAATTATCAAGGCATAAAACTTTCTTCGTCTCCTTGATTCTTGATGTGTACAACTCAAATTGAATTATATTCGTATAACTTTGAAACTAAAACAATCTTCTGAAAAGGAAAAAAATCATGCCTCCATGTAGGTTGAAATAATTAGACTGTCTTACCTTTATATTTGTTATACAAGCTCATGATAATATGAAGCTTTCGCTTTCATGAAAGCCATTAAAGTGACAAAATAGGCATTACATAAACCATGAACCGCTTTTATTTACACAACAATTAGATTGTTTGAAACCTTTGCAAGTTTATAAAAAATGTTTCGGGGTATGTGAGTGTATGTGTGTTTTTTTTTTTTTTTTTTTTCTTTTTTAAATAACATACAGCTACGAACACTGTGAAATTGACACGATGAATAGATGAATGATATGTGGATAAATTTGAATGAAATCGAATAAGTGCGATGAGTGCGTTTTAAATGAAATTAATGTAATTCCCAAATTACCAACAGAAGCCAATTACAAAAAAAGTTCCAAAATTACTATTCTTGCGTTTGAGTTACTTACAAGTATGCAGAAATGTCCGATTGATGTTCCGAATGAACATATTCTGCATATTCAAATTTGAAATCTTTATTTTTAAGTTGGAATGCGGAGCAATTCCAACTTAGATTTAACAAAACCGCAAAATGAACACAAGATAATTTCATTTCGGGTTTCTTGAGAACACATATCACGTGAACAGGATGTGAATACACTTTGGCCTATTTTGTATATCTCAACTTGACAAAGACATACAGTTTATTTCATCAAAAAGTAATAATGCTGTACAATTACACAACTATCACTTCGTGTTTATTATTAACACGCTAATTTATGTTTTAAACGACATTTATTGAAAGTTGCGTACGAATATATTAGTATCACATGTTTGCATTACTATATTTGGAAATCATGTGATAAGTCAAGTCCCTGAATTAGGTCAGCAATTGACAATTAGCACTAGCCAATCACGTGATCTGCTTATTAGGTAATGTCGCGATCTGTTTTCTCAGTATTGTGGCAATAGCACAGACTAATCACGTGATCTGCTTATTTAGTAAGGTCGCGACCTGTTTTTCGTAGAATTATGCTATAGCTTCTTTTAAAGGTATAGTTTCTCTTTCTGAACGACCTTATTACACTAAGCTACGAAATAAATACCTTTTTTTAAAGTGATGATACACTTTTAAAGTTAATATATATTTTTGCAACATATTGTCGTTTGTTTTCCGTCATATTGCAGTTATCTGCATGAATGTTTTATTGTAAAAACCCAATACTCATCCAATAAAACCCTTGCCACCACATCTTTAATTGAATTATGAATATCTTTGCCCAATGAAATTCCAACACCAAGACAATTTGCTTTTTGAAACAAACCACCTAGTTCAACTTGCTTTCTTCACATTCTTACACATCAACGTGTTTAAGAGCACCATCATACAGTTAGTTATATCGTGAAATTGACATTCATCTCAGTAGAAAACATTCTTAATCGCTCACTCAGCGCTCCATTCATTCATTCCAAACACTCACTCAAACCATTCAAAAAACACTCAAAGTTATTAGAAAAATAAGATCAACATGTACATTCAAAATGAAATGAGTAAGAACCAAATCGCGATTTCACTGACATAAATGAAAGTAAAAGAGTCTGATTGGTTCTTGGTGAAATAGAAAGCTATTGATTGAACTTTTATGCATATTTCATATAGGTTTTATATATCGCTAATTTTGTTCATCCTGAACAAAATAAGCGACATTGGATTCCCTCCCTTAAATTTCACTCAAAACTCGCCCCGTTCACTCATTCAACATCATGCTTTAATCATTCCAAAATCGTTCACCTTTCAATTTCACGATGTTATTAACTGTACCCCCAACTCAGAAGAAGAGGAGCATAATTATATTGAATTCATCATGTCTGTCTCTCAGTCCATTGACCTTTAGCTTTCTTCTAGATAAACGGAGAAGCAATTGACCTACAATAACGAAACTTTACACAAATACTGCCCATGAACCAAAGAAAAGCGCTATTGTTTCGGGGTCATAGATGTCACGGGCATAAGTAAATTTTAACAGTTAACAGTTTCCACTCTAACTGAACAACCAATTGACCCAAATCATAGAACTTGTCAATGACCCGAGAAAGTGCCCAATATTGGATTCACATAGGTCGAAATCACAATTGAACTTCGTCCAAAAATTGTCTTGAGATTCCAACTCATGAAGTAAAAGACTTCCCTGCGAAAATAGCTTTTCATCATGGAAAAATCATTTGCGACAATTCTAATTAAAAATGTAATTGATAACTCAAATGGAGCAGAAGTTTATTGAAAAATAATATAAAAACTGTTTTGAGTGTATAAGGTCGCCTGTGTCTATTAGTCGGCTGTATGGTCCGTATCATTTTCTTCCTTTTTAGCTCAACTTACCACAACGTACTTAAGGGGAGCTTTAGGATCACCCTGACTCCGTCGTCCGTCGTGAGTCGTCACCCTTCTTAAAACTTCTTCTCCTAAACCGCTGGGCAAATTTCAATGAAATTTTGCCAGAATGTTCCCTGGGTGACCCTTTTCAAAATTGTCGCTATATTCTAATTGGCCAATAAATATGGGTATGGCAGGGCGGGGTTTATTTTTAGCCCAAACTCTTTGAACGACATCTCCTCTTGAACCACTGGGCAGATTTCAATGAAACTTTGCAAGAATGTTCCTTTGACCTTCTCCAAATATTGTTGGCAAAATTTTCATAAGCCTATAAATATGGGCGTGGCAGGGTAGGGCTAATTTTGAGTCTCTTCTGTAATGAATGGGTTAGCAGGGTCTATTATGACTGCTTATAATTCGAATAATGTCTCCTCTTCAACAATTAGGCAAGTTTGAATGAATCTTTGTCAGAAAGTTTCTTGGATAACATCCACTGGACCAATCGAATTCAGGTGAGCGGTTTAGAGCCATTCTGTTCCTCTTGGTATAATTTTTCTTCCATCAGATTCAGGCCTGTATAGCGATTCAGTGGTTTAAGCGTCTCTCGTTGTTGAAATACATTGATTTATATACGCCCGTCAAAAGACGAGACGTATTATGTGATCACCTGTGGTGGGCGGGAGGCGTCAGCTTCGCTAGAAGCTTGAGGTCACCGCCTCTCGAACGCATTCCAACTTATCAGTACTTTCAGTACTTTGATTTAGATATTTACTCAAACCTTAGACGACAGTCTTGTCATCGTGGAATATTTAGTCATCATTAATGTGATTTGTATTTCATATTTCATATACTATTGGCTAAGAATTCAACTGATTATATTTTATATGAATAATATATCGCCGGAATGATTCATAGGGCGGTTAAAAACGAGTTCGCAGGACAGGTTTTTTAACCTCCAAATAAGATGCATACCAGATTTTTTCATATCTGACTCAACCATTGGTTATTATAAATATTGTATTCATAAAAGCTTTATTCATCTTTATCACAAAATGATTTTGCCAATGTCCATCGTCCTTGGCTCTTGAAATCGCGCTGAAACTACTTAGATTTCTTTCAAAAAATTCTGAGCAATCTTGGATAACACTCCCCAAAATTTGAGACAATTTAAGATAAGAATTAATGCAAAATAATTTACCATTCATTGGAAGGTAGACAATTTTAACAATAGGAACGAAAATCAATTCAGTGTTGTATCAAAAGGCAACCACTTTTCATCAATGTAAACAAATATGACTATATCGAGATGATCAATACAGTTAAGAACATCGTGAAATTGACGAAATTGATTGTGAAAGAAGTTAAAGGGAGGTAATCCAATATTGCTAATTTTGTTCAGGATGAACAAAATAAGCAATATCGATTACATCCCTTTAACAAAAATATACGTACTTTTCTGTTTGTTTGTCTTCATGAACAAGTCAGACACTTGAAAGTCGGCACCAGCTAATAAAATCGTAGAATAAATGGATAGATCTGAATTTATTGTTAAAAGTATTGGATGATTTTTAAATGTTTTCCAGTGATTTCGGAGCGTTTTTGATCGATTTGAGTGAGTGTTTGGAATGAATTAATGGAGCGCTGAGTGAATGATTAAGAATGCTTTTGATCTGGGTGAGTGTCAATTTCATGATTTTTTTTTTACTGTATATCAGAACTTTATGGTCTGTGATCACTCAATCCCCTGAGGTGAGCGATTAAAATCTGTCCGAAATCGGGCTGAATTAAATGTTCGTATAGTGCGATTTTAGTGCAAGAATCTGACCCCTGCTATTTAGATGAATAAAAATCTGATTATTCCTACTTGGCTTTGCACGTGCTTTCAAGGGAATGAATAACAAACGGTATTCAATGTAATGTATATTTTGTTAATTGATAAAATATATTGGTAATTGTTATTTAATCATTTTGGCCGCAGAAGTTAAATTCGGGTCAAATTAACCACGGTATAGCTTAGTTATACCTTTGAATTTCGAGCCTCCACAAAACGGAAATAGTAAGACCCAATATTCCCAGATATAGACATCTGAAAGAAATATTTTGTTTAAAACCCATTCAGAATCTTCTCCGGTCATATTTTTGCAACAGACTCTTTCGTTTAGTTTCGGTGTGTGGGTTTTTTTTTTTTTTTTTTTTTTTTGCTCGTTTGAATTGTAAATTCGTGCAATCAACGGAAGATGTTTTGCATCAGATGCTTTCAGATAAACTTTCCCACCTGTTTTCAAAAACTTTTATCTTAATGTGGAAATTTAATCGAAATCGAAATAACTGCAAGGAAATTCCGCCCCCCCCTTTTTTTTCAAGCTGAACACATTTTGCAGAAAGCCTTTATTGATTTTAGATGTTTTACCTCAAGAGCTTGAGCAGGAAACCAGCTCCTTAAAATACAATTTTATCTGAGCCTGTGCGTGAGATTTCCAACAATTTCAAGTATGCGCAAAGCAAAGACTCTGACCAGCCTGTGCATCCGCACAGTCTGACCAGAGTCTTCACTATGCTTTTGGTAGATAAATAAGGTCTAAAAATATCAGTAGACAATCAGGTAACTTTATTTTTTACAGTATATGGCTGTCAACGCTACTCAATGTTTGCACCACACCAACATTTCAAATTGTTGGAAATGTCACGCACAGGCTCATTTCTGAAGTGATATTTCATCTCGGGTGTTCTTCCGTTATAGCAAAAAGAGAATATCGAATAGAGTTTAATATGTCTTACTTTGTAAGATATTTAGAGCCTTAATTTTAAATCAAATTTCTGTTATGTTTGGCTTGGTTACGTTTTAAAAAAGAATCAGGTTATTGTCCTCTCTCGTTGTAGTGTATGCACTGTTGTACTGATACCATTTTAGCCAATTTCACATGTGTACGAGGTACAAACTTAAAGCAGTGTAGACAACGGCACAATGCAATTACAATAATATATGCTGATCACCACGAGGGATTAAGACCTTATCTACTTATAAAGTGCACAGGGAAGACTCTGGTCAGACTGTGCGGATGCACAGGCTGACCAGAAGCTTTGCTTCGCACACATGTGATACTGTTGGAAATGTCATGCACTGGCTCATTTGTGTTATATAAAGACAATTACATTATTTTATTTATAAATGCATTTATATTTCAGACACGTACTTCTCAAAACTGCAAAACTGTATGTGATCTTAAATTGAATTCAACATATAATTAAAACACAAGAAATGGCTCGAATTATTTTTGAAGTTTTTATTTCCCTTTTATACTAGTTTGTTTATTTTTGTTTCATAAAAAGACGATTAATTTTAGTTGCGTCCATCCGTGTGTTCTAATTGGCTGAAAAGTTAGTTTTATTCTCCAATAAAAATAACTGTGAGTACGACGTTTCTAAAAGTAATTCCGTACGAAGTTGGTTTCTAAAATGACACATCTTTACATTTTTGCTTTGTGAAATTAAAATTAGGTATGAAGATAATATTTGTTGAGGTATGAAACTAAAAACCTTATCACGCTCTTGATTATTTTCATTTGCTTCACTCAAATTCGATATTTTTCTAATTATTTAATGGAATGGGTTGTCGTTTTTAAAAAAAACATAAGTCAATGCCAGGCAGAATATTAATTTGACCAAAAATAATAACTTCAAATCAAGGGTAACATTTTCAGAAAATCAGAGGTAAGATCTCCAAGGCACAATATGTTTTGGTACCTATTTTCGTAGGGCTCTTCGAAAAAAAAACACGGTTACCCATGTTTCCTTTTAAAAAAAAACGAAATGAAATATTAAGATCTATTTCAAAAATCAGGTTAAAAGAAAAGTTGCATAGTGGGAAAAAGCCGAGCGGGTTTCCTTGAAAACATTCTTGAATGAAAGTTTAAAACGCATTGTTTAGGGATGGTAGCTAATTTGGCATATAAAGTAGTCTGGATTATCTACAATTTGTAAAGAACTTGTAAAATGCCATTTTCAAAATGCACAGTTGGCTGACAAAACAAGTCTTAAGGATAGGAAAGGTTTACCTAAGTTAAACCTTTTTTTTTTTTTTTTTTGAAAAGCTATTACCATCTGACAGGATTTTTCTCACTTACTAACACTGGTAGACGTAAAAACGTCAATCAAAAATAATATAGTAAAATTTAAGACAGCGAAATTTTATATTTCAGAGCGAAAAGATGGGCAACTTTATTATCGGCTCTTCCTTACTTATTCTGAATTTCATTTGCACTGGCTAAGATACCAAGTTAAATATTTTCGTCATTTTCATAGTACAAAAAAAAATCGTTTCATGTTTTTAATTTGACTTATTAATGTTTTTTTATTTAAGTGCATTATTTGTGTTTGAAAGCTATTCATTGTTCAAATCCTTTTTTCAAATCCAATATGTTACGGAACTATCTGTCTATCTCATAAAGTTAAAGTGCGATTATCATGGAATAGTTACAATTATGCATTTGAAAAAGAGAAAATCTATTCTTACCTATTGTAACACCTACTGTAACGAAATGTGAAGTGAGGAATGATTCTATGCGCAGCTTGTTATATTGCATGCGCATCAAAGCATGCTCTGGTGGCTTTCTAATCTTTACTACGTGGCTTTATCTCCTTAAACGAAAGAAATTAGTCCAATCAAAGCGCTGTTTACCTAAATTAGACTCGCAAATGATTACTTTATGTAAGCGAGATATACAAGTTTGCATATGGGTGCATTAAATGCAGTCTTTCTGACAACATGGTGTTTACGTAGTGTAGACGATATTTTTTAAAGACCAGATCAGTCCCTAGAGACATGTCTGCAAAAGTTTAGGGATGCCAAAAGTCCCTGTTTGCAGATTCTGCATAGACATCGACAACGTTGGTGATTACCCGAAAAGAATTAAGCTGTACAGTAAAAGTTGTATTAAGCGACCAGAAATGGGACCACCAAAAAGCGGTCGTTATAGAAAATGGTCGCTTAATACACGTTTTGTTTACAACTAAGAAATATGATTTTGATCGAATATGTATGTCTAGAAATTTTCTAGACATAAATGTTGTAAAAAATCAACAGAAACGTCTTATTGAGACGATTCTGGTGAGTTTTAACAGCATAGAATTTATTTGCAGTATTCTTATATACCAGTGATACCTATTTTTTCCGACATTTCGATTTAAAGAAGGGGGTTTTGAAAACGATCTCTAAATAATAGTGGTCGCTTAATAGACGTGGTCGCTTGAGCAAGATTGACTGTATATGGTTTGATTTTTTACAAGATACATGTATCTGACATCTTGGATCCATCAAGATGTAATGAAAATTCTGTAATCATATCATGTTTTACTGAACCCTTATCGAATGGCCCCTTTTTTCATTTCGAAATAAAATATTGTCTTACCGAAAGAACAATGGAATGTTCGAATGAGTTTGTGTAGATTTGAATTACTGCCGTAAAGCGCCCACAAGAAACAACACGTATTTCAAAATATCAGTAATGTCAGATTAGGGGTGACTTTATTTATATACAACGGGTTATAATGAAATACCGTTTTTCATCTATCCGCCCATCCCTCTGCCCCTCGTATTTGCGTTTGTCTGCAAAACGTATGTAATCTCTTTAAAGCAATTTAAGATATAATTCTCATGATTAATCTCAACAGGACGCATCTGTTGAACAAAGTTCATCGACACGTAATAAGGTTAAGGTCATTTGTCAAGGTCAACAGTTTGAAAAAATATGGTTTGGGGGCATTTCACACGTTTCACACGTTTAGAAACGATTTTTATCTTATTTGCGCATCATCATTAAGCATCAAGATAATTGCATTACATCTGGAAAATGTAATGTCGTAAAGGATTAAATAATGACTTGGATTCTAGTCATATATGTTCTTAAAAGATGAATATTGCTTCATGGCGACCCTTTTCTCTGTGACACAATATCATTCCGGCGGAAGTCTGAATTGTGTCACATGAGAGTAAGGAGCCAATTTGCTGTGGCTGCATAGGGTACAAAGTGTAAACAGCTGACATGTGACTCGATGAGTGTGGGTTGGGTATAAAGTCATTGAGCGAACCATTGGTTTGAGAACAGACTATTAGCTAAACTTTACTATACAATACAATACAATACAAAATCCTTTATTCACTCTTGATGTATTATTGTACAACATGAGAAAGTATGCCTACATAAGCTTTAAAAATATTCAAATATTAATAATACATATTTAAGGACACATGATTATTCAAAATTTTATAAGGATCATTTCATTGAATTTGAGAGTATAGTCATTAAGCAGTCATTAGTTGTATATGACAGACTTCTTTTCGGGCAAATTCATATTCGAAAGTTTTTAATCCAGTTGGGGATTCAGGGCAATACTTTGTCCCAAATCCCCTCCTGTATTATGCCACCATTGATCAGTCCAAGCTATACGAAGTAATTGATTTCACGTGCTTTAGGGACGATATGATCCATTTTTAGTCATATTTCATATGAGTTACAGAGAGTGTGGACACAGGTTACATCGTGCAAACTTGAATTTGTACAGCCCAATCTGCGCCCTCACCATCTGCATTCAAGTACAATTATTCGAGACAAATGTAATAGATCTAAGGAAAAATAAATAGTAGTTCATATAAGCCATCAGAAAAATAACAACAACACGTGTTGTATCTATTGAATGGATGGTGATAATGAGCATATTACAATATCAATATAAAAAGAGAAAATAACGATTGATTGATTGAATGGGGTTTTACGCCGCTTTCAACATTATTTCAGTTATATCGCGGCGGCCGGAGCACCTAACAATGGATTCCTGGTATTTCTCACGCCAGTACTACCATTACATCCTTTCCTAGCCTCCGACTGCTATTTCACATAGGTTTACGATTATCTACCCATTGGTGAAAGACAAACGTCGGAAAGGATATTTGCCGCCACCGGGGATCGAACCCACGACTTCCAGATTGGAAGTCTTATGCCTAACCAACTGCGCTATGGTGGCGGCCAGAAAATAACGAACCTCGCATGTTTACTAACAAATTGTTCATATAGACTAACTGGTAGATCTTTGTAGGAAGATCCACCAGCGAGAATAAATGAATAACAAACAAAATAAAGACTACTAGTGACGTTTGTTTATGATACCCTGTCGAATTCAATGATTCGTGTATGTTGTAGCCAATCGATTAAGGAAAGATCGCTAAGGAAGACTTGTATAACGATTTCCGTTAGTTAAGTTTGGTCGTCTACCTAATGCTTATTATCGGCTTCATTTGGATTATCTTTGACATGTTTAAGTTTAATTTATTAGTTATTTAAGTATTCGGTCATAAAGTATGACTAATTGTACATTTAAAAGCAGTGTATGATAATTGACTAGCAATAATCAACTTCGCCATGCATAAAAACAATATTCGTCATTATTATTAGAATTGATTTTTGAATTATTGGTTTTTCTATCCAAAATTCGCTAAATTTGGAAAATTAATGAGCTATTTCAATGTTAGGCCCCGTAAAGCAAAGAATTATCTCAACCGGTGTAAAAGCCAATATTATAGATAACATCTCTTGGTATATATCAAAATAAAGCGCCATTCAGAAAGTTGTCGTTTACGGTCTGTAAAATGTAGGCTATTTTACGTATTAAGATTTCAAATAACTAAATTTACAAAGATTACGTGCAAAAAACATGAAGGGCCTGTGCAAAATTATTGTCGCTTTGTTTCGTTTATTAAAATGGAAATGTCGCAGTAGACTTTCGATTGGTTAGAGAAAAACATTATGTTGAGAAACACTTTTTACAACAATTGTGGAATGGAATTCCTTATTCTTAACAACTGTTGGTAATAAAAGTCACTTGGTATGTTCTTTTTTCACTTAAGAGTGATTGTGATGGTATTTTGTTTGTCATTTGTCTTTCACCTTTGATGAATAATAAACTAATACGTGAACAAAGAAAGTATAATCTGTTTTTGGCTAGGCTACCAAGTAAGAGTAACACATTTTGTGAAGAAGGCCAAAAAGCTATGGTTATACCTCTCATAGTATATCATAACCAAGTTTATCTAAATTATATTTATCTAGTAAAGATTCGACACGGTATTTTACATCTTCCGTGACATTAGATGTATGCATTTTACTTATATGTATCCTAAATAGTTATTTACGTCACGCACATGTTGACCAATATTTGTTTTGTTTCTTTGTATGTATCACAATGTACGATTTGTTATGTACAAGTGAAATAAACTATCTATCTGTCTACCTATCTACCTTTATAACACATGTGCCATATGGTAAAAGAAAATACCAATTAAATGGCTTTATCCCAAACGAAATCATTTGTGTAAAAAAGTATGTCCTCGACCACTTAATTGTTTACGCACTTGCGTTCGTTTAATTCTTCGTCGAAGTTGGCCGTTAATTGGAATCTCGTCTCCGTCTGATCCTTTGTTTGTCCAATTCTTGTTCAAACAACCCCGCTTACAAGCATTGGTTCATTTTTTCATGAAACATGTTAATCGTCTAAGTAACGTCATCCAAAGGCAAACCAGGGGCGTTCTCTTTGATCAATTGACTGGAAAAGAAGTTGATAAAGGTAAGGCATTGACTCGATTTTGGTTTAAAATTCTGCAGTATTAAGGCCTTTTCCTTCTGAAAGAATAGGCAATGTTTTGACGTTGGTGTAAAATGGGTTTTATATCAACGGATGTAGTACTACCAGGATAGTATTTTAGACTGTACTTTGTTAAAATATGAGCCATTTTTTACAACAGTCATGCAGTTGCTTGTTCTCTACAAAATGACACTTTTCCACAATGTTTTGGCTATACCGCTATAGCTATGACAGTCTTATGTTGCTCAACTGCTTGTGCTCATAAATAGCTTCATTTTGGTATATAATATACCTGGACATACTGCTTTTTCTTGGCAAATGAAGTGCCCTTAAAATTTGGTCTCAAATACTTTACATGAACCTTAAATATGGTTTTCTAAAACCGAGGTCTAGTATCATCTTTCAAACGTCCTATTTCAGGTTCACTAAGATCATGTACAGACGTTTGAAAGTCTGGCCGAAAATTTGAGAATTAAGCTAATTGGGTTCTGCCTAGAAAACGTTAGATACGGTGAAAATTTCGAAAGATTTTGATTATTTCACTGGTATGAAAAGATTGTATAATTTTTAATTTGATAGTTAACTTTTCTGTAGATTTATAACCTCATTTTACGAACTTATTGATCACCCCTCGTATGTTCACTAATGGCTCTGCCACTCTTGAAAAATCAGCTTTTATTGTTCACTCAATGATTTCACAAACGATTATTCTCAATATGATATTTTCTTAAATTATTTAAAACACAAAAAGGTTCTGTATATGCCAAAATGACAAAAATACCGCGATTACATCTGATAGATGACGTCTTTGGGACGTCATTTTGATTTGGCCTTACGCATGTGTTAGACAATGATTTCTCTGGTTGCTTTTAGATTGAATATGTGATTGAATATCTCAGGTCTGCACTGTACTTTTTAATGATTGTAACCCGTCTGGGATCTCCGTAAAAATATTTGAAAAGGTGACAGGTCAAAAGAACAGTTTAATTACGAGTCGCATTTAAAAACTTTTTCACAGAAAGATAGATTGTACATTATATATCCAGAATATCTGTAAAGTACGAAAAGCTTCGACCCTAGTCAATCTGTGTAATCCGCGCAGTCTGACTAGGGTCGACATCGACATTTACACACTACCCAGATGGCCCCTTTCTGCGTGACGGGTCACCTTTTTGATAGCACTGGTAGGTTGTTTGTTTGTTTGATTTTCTTTTTCTTTCTTTTTTTTTTTGTTAGGCGGAGCAGAATTGCTATTTTTTAGATCTGTAACGATCCATCAGGTACTATGTAGACATTTAATCTTAAAATGGGAACTTGTATGGTTAGTCAGGGGAAACCGAGTCGAAATATGAATTGTGCTCGTAATATTTGTTTTTCGAATACTTATTGTCATTCAAATATGATATTTTGTTCACATATCCATGTCCAAATCTGTTCGAATTATTGCAAATTGTAAGGCAAAAACAAGCAAATATTAACTTCACGGTAATTGCATAAATACAGGAACCGTTGTCCATATTTAAAATGATTTTGCAATTATCAGTTTTACTGTCAATAAATTGTTAATTTTAGAATTTTAATGATGCATTTAGACGTTAATTGTTAGTCAAAACATTGGAAAAAAACAAGCAAATATTAACTTCACGGTAAATGCATAAATACAGGAACCGTTGTCCTTATTTAAAATGATTTTGCAATTATCACTTTTACTGTCAATAAATTGTTAATTTAAGTATTTTAATGATGCATTAAGAGGTTAGACGTCGTTTCAAAACTTTACGTAAGTAAATGCTAACATAATTGAAACATTCTCTAGATGTATAACAAGCACAAATCGTCATTCAAGATTGCCTCGTTTACAGTTAATTACAATGTGAAATTGACATGTACCACGATCAATGCAATCTGAATCACTCGCTCAGCATCCCATTCATTCATTCTAAACACTCACTAAAACAATTCGAAAACGATCTTAAATCGTAAAAAAATCGAAATCCTTCAAAACGATCGAGATTTTATTCCAATTCTGTATCTGTATGTGTACGTATCATTGGCTCTCGTTTTTGAGGGCCGTCTTAAAGGCCATTAACGAGCCCTCATGCACTGTTGCATTTTACAGGTGATTCCACTGGATAGTGGTGTTTACAAGAAATGACTGCTTATATTGTGGTGATTTTGCTGCGGGTACTACTAGACCTTGTGTTATTACAAAACATGTTTTTTCGACTATGTTTGTGTTGATGTGATCAGTGTATTTCTTTGTTCTAATTACCCGTCAAGGATTTTAGAATGTGAGGAATTTTGATGCAGCCAGGGACGGTACTAACTCCTCAACCACCCTGTACATTAGAACAAGTCGCAGATTTTTCTTCTTTCTTCTAGGGACTCAAGTTCCAGATCTCTTTTGAAGCGATGTATAATTCCTGGCTCTCTAGTTCTAAAGTTGTTTTGATGAATCGTGTAGCTTTTCTTTGGATTTTCTCCATTTTATTTATGACTTATCGTTGGTAAGAGTCCCAGATTGTTGCTCAATATTTCATAATAGATCTTACTAGTGTTATGTATGCCGTTTTCCATCATGATTCTGGTACTTTCTTTAGATTTCTATATAGTAATCCAAGACTAGAGTTGGCTGTCTTTGAGACAATTTTAATATGTTTGTTTCAAATTAGATCGTTAGAGATTTATAGTCTGAGGCATGGACTGCCCTGTACTTCTTGGAGAATGTGATTATTTAGTTCATAGAATTTAGATGATTTCTGATTGATTGGCATTATTTTAACACACTTGACATTGAAACCCATTCCTCTTTTATCTGCCCAAGCTGTTAAGTTTTTTAATTCCTATTGAAGTTCTGTATGATCTTCATTTTTCTTGATGGTTCGGTGTTGGATGGAAGGCAATCCTCCTCCTCAAAGAGCTGCACTGATGATGTGACTTCATCTGGGAGGTCATTTATGTGACATAAAAACATCAGTGGGCCTAAAACAATTCCTTGGGATACACCTGAGTCTCTTGTTGTTTCTTCTGAGACCCCCCCCCCCTAATCCACAACTGTTCTCATTGTTCTTTTTGTTAAGAAGTTTGATATCAAATTGTTAATGTTTCCATAAATTCCATAATGGTAGAGTTTGTGTAATACTCTATCAATAAATCAGGGCTTGAAAATTCCACTCGTCCGCTCGTAATGGCGAGTTAGCTTTGGGAAAGGACGAGCGAAAATTACTATGTGGTCGTCCTGCAGAACTAGTTCAAATTGTGCCAGTTCTTTGTTCTTTTCCTCTTATATTAATCAGTTGGCAAAAATATTCCTAAATTACTTCTTTTATTATATAGGAACTGCAAAAAGGGGTGCAAAAGACAAAGGCACGAAACCGTGGATTAATCTTATTTCCGAAATTCAATCTGATTGGCTTATAATCTGGCAACCTATCTCTGAGGATATTCCTTAACAAATGAGAATCGATGAATAGGCTTTCTATTCATTTAAGTGAAAATCCCAGTGTTAAATGTAAACAAAAACAACTGGACTTCCGGTGATTCTCCCTAAGAGTTCTTCATCCGTATTGCCCACCAATTGCATTTGGAACACACAGACAGGCATACTAAATTTTTTTCAAAAGACCGGTTTCTATTTTTGTTGCACCAATTCAATAATAACATGTTTCAGCAGAATGTTGGGACATGATTTTGTTTAAAAAAAAACTTTCGTAAGTTTAGGAAGATTCAAACTTTTTAGATGTCTTTATTCCTGATGGTTTTCGCTTAAATATTTGATAAAAGATAAAGTCTTAAAAAGAAAAAAGTTGTCCTTTCAGAAATATCACTAAATATTTTAAAATTAACTTCATTCGAAAAAAAAATGACGATTAAAATTCTAATTATAAGTATCTCATTGGTACTTATTAATTTCCATTTTCTGAGGACAAATTAAAAATGGTCAGGACAAGATATGTTCAATTATTTTAAAAGGAACTGATGTAAGGAATACTGGTTTGTTATTCTCTGCCAGATGTTAATCTCCCTTGAGATATTCGTATTCCTCCAGTCTTTGGGTATCTCTCTTGTGATAGAATCTTTCAAAGATTGGTTTTCTTTGCTGGTGTGGGTTTTAAGGGGCCTGATTGATCCTTGGAATCTTATAAACCTTAATTAAAGGAAGTATGTTTTAATAAAGGGAGGCAAAAAATATCGCACAGTCGTTCAATCAGACCGGGGGCGTTTGGTAGAATCCTCTCCAGATCCACTATCTTTGTACCTGTGCTTTCTTTTTCTTATAATATTGTGACAATTTGATATGTGTTTTTGTGAAATGTTCTATTTTTTTTATTTTTCAAAATATATTTTAATGTTATTTACTAATTGTTTTCTTTCTCTTTTTTGCTCTGTTCATTTTAATTTATAAAGCAATACAATAACAATACAGATCGCGTTACTCGAGAAAGCATCCTTCATAATCACTGGCTTCGCTAGCTGACTCTGTTTCCTCCTCGCCACTGACTTCTATGATGAACTTTCCGACCGCACGCTCGATCGCTATGCTGTTGCGCCAAAATTCTTGCTTCTCCTCCTAAACATGGCTACAACTGCGCGACCATTCCTCTTGCGATATGGAATCATAGACCTCGTGGATCTTTATGAGAAGGTCCGCTGAAGAAAATCTCTCTCTTTTGTGCTACTTTGCCTTTCACAAAGACTGAAAAAATGGAAGAGATAAACTAAAATAAAATCTCATGGTTAAATCCTAACGGTTACTCTAATGACCAAGTTAAATCAAAACGAGTTCAAAAAGTTGAAATGATATCAGCATAATATAACCATAATTTGTTAAGTTATAACATAAACTTAAAACTAATGTTCTATTAGATTAATTCGCTATACAAATACTTTACGCAATCCTAAATATATAAGAATGATATCTTCGATATTGAAATTGCTTAAAGATGCGGAAAGTTCTTTCAATTTAAATTTCACCGATTACTTGAATAACCCAAGAAATTTAATTTCAAACTTCCTGAGACCAAATATTTCAATGGAGTTCAGCCAGTTCATACAGGACATACTTTGGTTCTGGCTTTATTTCTTCGGCACTCCTAAGTTACCTATGACTTCAACATCGTCCTCGTGTCGGGAATGTTATTTCAGTCCTAGTCATCCAAGCAAATATATCGTCCTTTCGTGTCGCTTGTGTCGGACATCTATCCATTTAGATGATATGGTATGCAGTGCTGTCTATTAAAACACTGTAATGTCTGGGAGATAAGGAATGAGTAATTAAGCCATTTATTGAAACTTGTCGCATTCATGTCGTTATGGGGCAAAGTTAGTTTTCCTTTCAGAGCTTGACCTTCAATACATTTTGCATTTGGCCGCCACTCATTGGAAGAACAGAAAGAGCTTGACCTTAAATGCAAAGTGCATTGGGCCGCCACTCATTGATAAATGAAACGCTTGAAGTTGAACGCTGATGAATTTTGGCAAAAATTCAAAACGGAAAATTCGAAACATTATTTATTTTACTCATATACCTTCAAGACATGTTGTACAATGACTATACTGTTGGAAAATCTAAACCTGGCCGCCGGATTGAGAGCGCAAAGAATAGCACCTGAAAGTTAAAACGTATGATATCGATATACATAAATTTAGGTAGAATTAAGGTAGCTTCCTGTCTAGCACGATACAAATAATACGCTTCAGCAGTTTTCAAGCGACCTCCCTGTTTACAATAATATTGGAAATCCGATTATGTTCAAATATATATATATATATATATATATATATATATATATATATATATATATATATATATATATATATATATATATATATATATATATATATATATATATATATATATATATATATATATATATATATATTTTAAATTTCACGCGTTTCGCAGTATAGCGTGAAATTATTGTCTATCCGCGTAACGCTTTCCACACAGTGAGTTAGCACGGGCTTTTCGGGGTGTGTTGATATAAAAGGGTAGGGGTGTTTAAGACTGGTCATTCTACCAGACGACTTGTTTTTTTTTTTTTTTTTTTTTTTTTTTTTTATTCAGAATAAGTATCGGCATATCTATTTGTCCAAGGCCGAGATATGTTCGGCTATTTTTGTATTCGTCATGAATTAGGCGTTGAGTATTTTTACTTTTTGATCAGGCCATTGAATGAGGTCCGACATTCATAGATCCGTCAGAGACAAACGGACACAGGTTTCTCAGAGCATTTTTTACACGTATTTTTGATCTCTGTGTTTTTCTTGGGCGAGACGGATCTCGGGGTTTCACAATGTCTGTCATGGTATTAACGAGCTTTGTGTTTGAGATATGGTGTACTGTTGATGTACTCTTGTCATACTGTCACGTATTGTTCTTGCACTGTAATAAATACGCTCGTCTGGCCTTGCATTTGATGGTTGTTGTTGTTATTGAGTGTAGCATAGACATATATATATATATATATATCTTTTAAGATTTATATTTGTTTAAACTGTAATTAATAATATTTTTTTTATAAATCTCTAAGATCACAGGACCTTACTTATTTTTAGCATGTGTTTATCTTCTCTATATACTATCAAAATAACAAAGAAAACAATGTTTTCTTTTTCATGATAATCAACAGTGGAAATTAAACGGCTTTCTCATTATCACCAAAGCTGCTCATATGTGAGCACTCAATTTATTTGCCTTGGCGTTAAATATTTGTGTCAATATAACAGCTTCAATTGAAGTTGCTCGATCTAGTCTAAGCTTAGAGGTATTACAGTCTACCCTTGTAAGTGATCATGGGGAATTGAAATCTTAGAATCAAAAAAATATATATTTATTTTTTGAACATATATTTTCTTTAACTGTGATTAAATCGATTTCCACGTACACTAGCCTTGTACACCACAGACGAAATCGACTTGGAATGTTATTGTATAATTCAACTGACACAAACGACACTTTCAAATCATATTATTGAATGCAAAAAGTGCTGAGAGCTATTTAAAAGGCATTAAGCTTTAGCAACCTGTATATATTTCATGGTCAAAACAACATTTTTCTTTGTTAAGGGTACCCTCGAATAAAGTGTCTGTAGATATATGTGACAAGGGAAATCGAAAAGCAGAACAACTTTTCCTTAGCTCCTTGGACACCAAGCTTCACATTGATACCATCAAACCAACTATATCAGATGGGGGTCACCTCTTTCAATTTTTTCCAGGGCTGGCTCCCTGCCTAGTAGATTGTTTAGTTAGTTCGTAATCATGTTATAATCTGAAATGATGATAATACAGATTTCCGTGTGATAATCTAAATCTAACTAGTTTGGGGGAATCTAGGCTCTGCCGAGACAATTAGCAATCCCCTCAACCTCGTTAGATATGTTTTTACATACAAAACACTAAGTACGTATTGTATACAGTTGTGTATCGAGAAATCATCTGTGTCGTAACTTCATGGAGAATGCGTTTGTACAGTGTTCATTGTTCTGTGTTAAGTAAGTTTTGTCCTTCAAAATATGATGATATGAAATGGCGAAAAAAGTGTAGTAAAGAAACAAGCTATATTGAAATACTTTAATTCTTGATGACTCAAGAATCTGCTTGGCTGAACATTTGCTTTTTATATTTCATTGACCAATTTTGAGTATGCCGCTAGTTGTAGGCTTCCGCAAAAAGTTGTCCCGTAAAGAATCTGTTTCATGACTGAGAAAGCATCATATTTTAAAATCATTACATTTAACTATATGGCATGAAGAGAATATGTATTGATTTCATGAAAGAATGGGTAAAATTTGTAATTGCTCTTATGTATGAAACTGCTTCGCGTATTTATTTAGAGGGGTTTGATTTTTGGATTCACGCCTGATTGAAATCCACAAATTGTCTCTTTTTCTCTTAAATAATTTGAGTATTTTGACATATGAAAAACAGAATAAAGAGACATTGTTAATTCTTCTTTAAATATATAGCCAGCAACCATAATTTTATACATTTTTTCTTCATAAAAGGGTACTCATGTAAACTCTAGGTGGTAATTAATAAAAGATATGCCCTTTACACTGCTGGATGTCCAACAATATTGGGTAATAACAAAAGAATAGAGCTAGGTTGAGGGACGGTTGTTGTGCGCTGCACTTCGTAATCTCGAGAGGAACTTTACTACTATGTTAAAGTCAATTGGAAATTAGATTACAGACTTATGCTCCGGACAAGGAAATAGAAGACGCCGGACGCCACTGGGGGTCTTTCGAAGGGCGTTAATGAGTTGACCAACGTAACTCTAAATCATTGGTCATGAAGGACATTTGATATTGCTCGAGCGACAATTTTTATAAAGCGACCATAATAAAAAGTCCACTAACTATAGACAGAGTCTCCGAAATGTGGACATTCTTTAACGAAAATTGTTTATCATTGAATTTCATGACGTTGAAACCCATTAGAATCGTCTCAATAAGACTATTCTTATTTGTCCGAATATTAAAGAATTCAGTAAGAATTATGTGACCGCTTTTTGGTGGTCCCTTAAGTGGTAGTTAAACGCAAGTTTTACCGTAATGCATATTCAAACGTTTTGACAACGCACCATCTGATTTCCGTGTATATTCAAGCACACCTCAGCACTTCGTACTCATGGTAAGTTTTTGTGATTGCGTTCTGCAATTTTCAGTCTTCAAGTATCGACTGCCATGAGTTCGATCCCCTACGGCGCACATATACTTTCGTACATTTTATTCCCACCAATGGGCAAATAATCAGTGGCATAAATGGGAAAGACGCTGAAGGCTATAAACATGTGATGTTAGTTATTACTTTCGAAATACTATGAAACCATTTTGATACTGTAGCCGTCCCGATATGAATGAAAGATTGGTAAAGACGGCGTTGACCCTTATTCAAAAATCTTCAGTCGTGTGTCGTAAACTTTGTGGACACTCACAATCCCAATCAATCCGAAAATGCGTCCAAATAACTGGTCTGAAAATGATTTATTTATATCAAACAAAACGAAACATGTGTTGTTGTTGTTATTTTTAGTTTAACTTTAGTTTTCTTACCTCATGTTCTAACTTTTATTCCACGGCATAAGGAGCTCTTGAAGTAATAAAAGTTACTTGGAAATCTATGGACATATTGAATTAGGATTTTGCTAGTAAGCTCGAGTCTTGAAAGAGATCTCATAAACTTGTGGCTGCAATCCTAAACTTGTTGAGGTGCATTCTTCAATTGATATGGAAACATCTGTATAATTCTAACACTTGCGAGAATATTTTCACAAGGCTTTTCTTAGATAAGAAGGTATACACCATAAGGGATACTATAGATGCACTGTATGAATATCTATCTAGGTCTGTATTCTGAGTTGTTCGATAAATAAATGGTTGGAACTTCGAGGGCTCCTCAAATGAAGACAACAAATAAATGTTCTGTATTCGAAAATTTTTTCTATAATTAAACAGCAACAGGTACTATGGATTCCGACAGTTCTTTACAAAAAGGGTTGCCCCCTCAATATTCTTATTGAACGTTGGAGTTCCATCGAAAACCAGTATACGGAAAGGCTCACATGGACTGTGTAGACAAGTTCCTGTAGAATCGTAGTAGACCGCGCTACGACACAGGTCATACCACCCGCAAAAGTCGCGGCAGTCTTCAGCAGTCTCTCTGAAGAACGATCCATTCACTGTACACCTTACCTCGGAGCGAGGGTAACGGATGAAAGTGTCACCAGCAAGCCCTTTATCGCATTCTGAAAAGAATAATTTTGATAAACCGATGTCAATGGCAGTCTCGCAATACCGCTATCTTGGAAAATCGATTTTGCTACAAAGTGAAAAGTTCTTTCATACGTAAAGAAGCTATTAATATGTGACAGGTATTACAACTTATAGGTAATACACGTGAACTGTAATGTATAGCTAACATCAAACAGATAGTATATGTATGTGACTTCAGAGATAATCCAAAGCTTACATTTCGAAAACGACACAATAAATCGTATAAAAATCGCGTATGACCATTAAGACCCTTTTGCGCAACTAAGATGGTCGCCTTTTTGTCTAAAAAAGCAATCCCATAACGAGGGTTTAGCGCAAGACTGTACTAAGTGTATATACATTGTATATACACTTAGTACAGTCTTACACTGAACCCTCGTTATATAAGACTGTATCAAAAGCAAATTGAACACTTATGGTTACATCCACGTATCAAAAAATCAATTAAAATATAGTTTTCGCATAATTTCCCGTAATAAGACGTGTTGGCGCAGAGAGATAAAATCAGATGACGAAAATGAAAATTCTTGTAGTGCAATATTTACCCAAAACACACTTTCCATATTCCTTTTTAAATCCAGGGCTGCATAAGCATTGACCAAAGTAGATATCCTTATTTATGCCACATGTCACTGCAAAAGAAGTTTAAATCATTGCACAGTACATTTAGTTGAGACGAGACACAGATCCGCTATAAGGAAAGATCCATATTATTGTATTATTTTTTCTTTCTTTCTTTGGTATATCACTCAAATTATCGGTGGAAAACAATTTCAAAATGACTGTAATCAGGCATCTACTGTTACCCCCGTCTTCTCACCAGGTTTTCCATACTCCTCCACATTTGAAATATCGGTAAATCGATGCGGGTATAGACCTACAATTTCAAGTGAGTGATCAAAGATCAATTTTACATTGAAAATGATAGGAGATAACGGTTTCTCGGACCTAACTCTTTCTTGCGGAACTATAAGGCCTCTTAATGTCAAATTTTGCGCCACAAACGTCTTATGAACACAAGCGTAATTATTTATTCATATTTGTTATGCAAAATATCGACCATTTTTCAATCTTATTTCATGTATTATATTCCTAGAGCATGTTCTAGAGAAATAAAAGCGCTAATCAACATACACTCAACTATAGGACATATTTAACGTAATGTTTGCATTACAAAAAACAACAATGTCGAGTATCTTGACTTTTGACCGTCAGATCATTTATTTGTCAGGTCAGGTAGGGTTAGCGTTCTTGTACACTGCACTCAAAAATGAGAAGAAGAATATACCTGCCAAGTTTCAAGAAAATCGAACATCAGGTTACAGAGTTATGCTCCGGACAAAGAAGTGCACGCTGCCGGACATGGAAGTGTGATGAGGTGTTCATCTCAATTTCTTTTCCGATGTCGCTTTCGAAAATATATTTAAGGTTCATATAAAATGTTTGAGACCCAGTTTGAAGGGCACTTTATTTGCCACGAAAAAGAAGTATGTCGAGGTATATTATATGATACTATTTATGAGCACAAGCAGATAAGCAACATAAAAATGCCAGAGCTATAGCGATTATCCAAAACATTGTGGAAAAGGGTCATTTTGTACAGAACAAGCAACTGCATGACTGTTGGATGAAATTAGCTGATATTTCAATAAAAGTACAGTCTAAAGTACAACCCAGGTACTACTACAACTGTTGGTATAAAACTCAGGCCCAAAACGTAGTTATGCAAGCAATTTGCTTTGCCTTACTTTATAATCACATATGTCATTCTAATTTTGTAAATGTGTAGATCTATGCAAGTAATGGTGTGTTACTACAACATAAATGGACATTAAAAGTTTATATACCTGTGAGGTTGTAAAGCAATAAACCAATTTCTATTTCACAAAATGATAAATATAGAATACTTTATTACAGATCATTGAATTCAAAAAACTAAAATTTTAAAAAAAATAGCAGAAAATATTTCACAATATTATGGTTTAAGGTTGCACCATACCCACCACTCATTTCAAAAACAGACCAAATCGCTTCGGCATGTATGTTGACTAAATAAATGGAAACTTATTGTTTCAAAAGAGCCTTTTGAGACTGATTTTATATCTATGGTTGCAGTAGCATCTAGTAGGAACATTTGGCTACATTCTGATCAAATTCAAGCAAATTTTATCCAGCCTAAATGAAGTTGTTGGTTTTGAACAAAATATTCCTTTTCCATAATGTTTTGGCTTATTCTTTTATGAGATGGGGCCTCTTATGTTGTGCAACTGCCTGTTCTCATCTACAGCTTCAATTTGATATATGGTTTAGCTTGGCAAACTGATTTTTTTGTAAATAGAAGCAGCGTTACATTTGGTTCAAAAACTCTTTACGTGAACCTTAAAGTTGCTTTCAAGCATAAAGGCAAAATGAGTCAGGGTAATATCACCTTGCTGTACATAGTTTTATTATTTTCTGGGGTCTGACAAAAGCTAAGAAATCGAACATGACCCAAATCAGTTAGTTACGGGTTTTTAAGGAATAACTATGGATATATACTGTCAGAAATAAACAGTACTCGCTTGTATTAAATAGAAAATTGTATATCCGTTTACTTGAAAAGACTCTGAAATTGATCTTACTTAGAAATATACTTCTTATGACTATACATATATCAACATGTATTCTGAAAGATCAGCGGTTTCTTTTTCATCGACACCGACTTGTTCTGTAAGTAAGAAAAGTAAAATTGTTTCAAACCGTTACATGTGGTCGATATATACTGGCATCCCTATGGTTGAAGTTCGAGAGTGTAATTCGCTATATAAACTGCGCTGTGGCGGCGGCAAATTTCTTAAGAGATTAACGAGTTCTTGTTCATTCGCCGAACTGTTCTATATTGTTAGAGAAATAAAAAAATATGTTTCAGACCTTTACGACACGTGGTCGATATATACTGGCATTGTTTAACGTTATCATCCCACACAAGGTTTGACGGACAAGGTCGATTGTCGTGCCGCACTCCGTTGCTGCACGTGACGTAGACTCCACACCCAAGACATGATTGATAATCTCCGTCAGCTCTATTTGTGCAATCAAACACGCACTTCCCAATATCGCCCGTTCGGACTTTTGAACATGAAACATGATTTGAAATAAAACAACAAGAAATATACAGTAAAACTTGTATTGAGCGACCAGGAATGGGGCCACGAAAAAGAGGTCGTTGAAGAAAATTGTCGCGTAATACACGTTTTGTTTACAACGAAGAAACATGGTTTTGGTCAAATACGTATGTTTTTGTGAAATTCTCAAGAGCCCTTTGCTGTAAAAATCTCCACAGAATCGTCTTTTTGAGACGATTCTGGCGAGTTGAACAGCATAGGATTCATTTACCAGCGATATCTATTTTTTCAGATATTTTGATTCCAAAAAGGGAATTTTGAAAACGGTCGCCAAATAAAAATGGTCGCTTAATAGACGTGGTCGTTTAATTGACTGTATTAGCAAAAGAGCATCGAGGTAATGAATTTAAACTTTCATTGAAACTATTCGAGGATTGAAGACCAAAGCCTCGAAACTACTGTTACTAGGTTTTAGTCGAATAAGGAGGAAATTCCTCTGTTTAAAGAAAATGTACCCCGTCACGTTCATAAGATTCCATATATTTATTCACTATTACATATAATGCTTAAAACACCCTTTTGTAAATAAGGGACACATACATAAGATGGCTCACAATGCAGCCGAGTTATTTTGTTAGATATTTGAAAATCTACAACTTATGCCGTGTTCGGCTGAGGCGATTCGTGCCGTTTTTGTAGATAATGTTCCAATCGAACACCTACTGTAACTACCAAGCTACCAATCATTGCAGGATTACTAAATTCTATGGCTTCAAATCAGTAAGAATGGTTTAAACGATAGTTTTAGTCGAAAAACAACTTAGTTCGCTCACCAAATTATTCGCTTACCCACTATGACATATAAATTTACTTTTTCATAACAAGGCCCTCAAGCCATGAAGCGATGGTGATTCGAGACACTACACAGTATAGAAATGTACGTTATACCATGTTCTTCGCATTCTCAAAGAAAATTATTTTTATTCTTAGGACAAAAATACATTTCGGTTCTGAAGAAATGTTATCTAGGAGTATCACTTACTTAAGTCTAAAAACGTTTCTGTTACGTCTTGTTTTCTTTCCTATTTTATATCCTGGGCGCAGGGAAGTTGTGGTTTAGTTGTTGAGAAAGTAAATATAGTTAATAACATCGTGAAATTGACATTCACCTCGATCAAAACTATTCTCAATTGCTCGCTCAGCGTCCCAATTGATGCATTCAAAACATTTCTCTTTTCACTTAAAAAACGTTCCAAGTGCGATCAAAAACACTTCGAAAACGTTCAAAACGATCGACACTTCATTCAAAACGAATCATTCCATTATCTTTTGGCTGGTGTGGATTCTCAATACTCTGGTTGAACTCTTTACACACTTAAACATCAAAGTAAATAGACTTTGTTAAAGGGAGGTAATAAAATAACGTTTATTTCTTTCCTTCCCTTACCACCCACTCATTCATATTTATTCCACAATCATTCGAAATCGTTCACTTTGGCAATTTCAGGGTGCTATTTACTTTAACCCTTTGCTATTTAATCCCTGCTTTTTACGTGCCTATGATTTTATGATTGAGGAAACATTGTGAAAAAAGAAGAAATTGCTTCTGACAGCAATTTCTTCTTTTTCCACACTATTTTCTACCCTACAGAATGATTATTTTTGAAATTTAACCATCTTTACATTTTTGTCTGCAAAACCTTTGAATTTGGACAGGTCCAAAATTGTGTAAACAGGAAAGTGTTAAAAGCTCATACCGCAAGTGTTCGAGGTGTCCTGACATCGTTTTTTATTATCATCCCAAACAAGGTTTCCCGGACACAGACGACTATCGTATATACGTTCGTTACTGCACGTGACGTAAACGTTACAGCCATCACATGATTGATAATCACCGTCATCTACACCTGTACAACCAGAGATACAGTCTGAAAAAGACTACAAGTGTTAGTGCAACATACTTATCTGTCGAGAAGTTCTTATACATATTGTTTTTGTAGAATGAATACGTTTTGAAGAAACTAACTTTTCAGTCGTCAAGTAAGAGTTAATTACACCCACGGACCCGTGCGATAATCGCACGGATACCGAAATTTCTGCCAGAGAACTTCGCGACTTTCGGGGTGACAGCGACATTACGGAGGCCGTACTGTCTCCGTAAACGAATTGAAAACTTGGTTTAACGCATAGATTTACAAAAATCGGCTGTAACTCAATCCATGACGGTTTTTATACTATCGGATAGATGAGAATAACTTGCCCTAAATATCTGATACAAGTGCTTGAAAAGCAACACAGGTGACCCGTCAAGCATTGAGTACCATCTGTAGACTCAGTAAATCGAATATTTGGAAAGAAGGCTTGTTACAGCAAGGTCGATCCGATGTTGCATTTTAAAAACAGCCATTTATACAGAAAGGTTCAGTGAAAATTTCAGTTTCAGAACTAGAGACGTCTTAATCACTCCTGATTAATGAATCTCTTGATAATGACTAACCGAAAATGATATGCTTTCTTTACAAAAGAAAACGCGAGCTACTCAAATCCCATGCAAACAAATTTACATCTTACTTCGAAATCCAGCCTGAGACAAAAATTATGAGATATTCATGTATAAATTTGATTTTATACATTCTGGTGGTTTTAAGAGTTTTAATTGTAGTTTCCATACATGGAAATACGTCCTCTTGCGTGAAAGGTATATTGTCAATCCAAGTGAAATAGTTTTGTAGTATGACGACCGTTCGAGTATACAGATAAAATATATGTTATAAAAGTTGTGTGCATTTGGTATAAATCCAGCGCCCAATTTTGGAGCTAAAAATTTACGCAGTTTTGAATCGTGTTGGTACTTATCAAAATACCTATCATGTAGTTTCTGAGAACAAGATTTTCAAAGTGTTTACTATTTATGTTATAACTATACAAATATCCGTGCGATAACATCCCATATGATATGTTTTATGATATCACGTAGTTATTTTTAGAAAAATGAAATAATGCGGTAATTTTTAGAAACTTGCATTTCTGTTAGAAACATCGACAAAAACAAGACAAATAGAGGTTATAAGATAAATATAATACGTACTTAGTGTATAATACGTACGCCTCGACAATTTTCAATTCTCCCAACCTCGTTAGATATTTTTTCTCATACAAAACACTAAGTACGTATTATATATATATCATAGAAATGACATCTGCCGATAAAAGATTTTTTCCGATCAGATTATTGTTTGCCGTCTGAAAAAGCGTAGACAATGGATCATTCCAGTGAAAATCGGTAAATATCCACCAATGAATCCTGAAAGAAGACACTTTTTACCATTTTTATGGAAATTAGCCAGGCCCATTAAAACCATATTTTTCAACCGATCAAACATCTTTGAAAGGAATTTGATAAAAATTGTATGACGAACATTCCTGTGAAATTCGATTGAAATCCATGTAGGCGATGAATTTTCCATCCGTGAAGCTTAAAACAGTCAAAGGTAGAAATGATTCGGCCCTAGTCAATCTGCGTACTTAACACACCATCCAGAGAGTCTCTTTTCGCTTGGCGGACCACGAATACAAGTGCCCTATGTAATGTGAAAGAGCCGACTCTTGACCTCTAAGCCCTACTGTAAAAACGATTGCTTTTTTGTTGTTGCTGATGTTGTTTGTTTTCAAGTTATTTTCATCATGTTTCCCATTTCCATAACATAAATCGAAATACAGTTAATTCTTAATCTATGTAATGAACTTACCCATACGGATGTCCTGTATATACGACAGGGAGATTCCAATACAGCAAATTAGATCCAAGGCGAAGGTCAATCTTGTAATATCCATTGTAGCTGCTCGTAAAGGTGCTCTAAAATATCACACATAACTCATTACAGTAAAGTAACGAAACTTTGACATGGAATACATGGCTTTGGGAAATATATTCTTCAAAAAAGATTATATTGTAAAAAGATGCAGATTATATTACTAGTATGAATTATTAAAAGAGTCTGCATGATAAATTACACAATCTATCCTCTCCTAAAAGAGTGCATGCAATTTCAAATGCATTGCGAATCCTTAATTTCCTTCCATTTTGTTGTTCCCAATACATCTGGCATGAATGTTATTTTCACAATATTGTTATGAAAATTGTAAATGTGTATATTAATAATGTCAATATTATTCCATTAGTTACCATAAAATAGGCTACTTAAAAAATCTGAGGTTTCGGGCAGACCATTCAAGATTGAGAAAAGAAACTAAGCAAAAAATCTTTGCTCGAGTTAGCAAGTAAGCAAAATGCACAGTCGGGTTAGGATCGTCACTTTACGTAACATCCAGATGGTCCCTTTTCGCATGATGGGTTATATAGTATTAGATATGTTTATTGCATACCTTTTAAACAAAATTACAAGAAATGACGAAACTTGAAATTTATTAAAGATAATATTTTATTATTTTGTATCTTTTTTATTATCAAAATTTTTCTAACAGAATTGTGTTTGAATTGAATCTATAACTACATGTAAAACCAAGACGTTTTAGATAATAAAAAAGTCCAATTACGATTCCGAATACTAAAAAATTCTTTCTTACCCATCAACTAGGTCACAACGTTTGAACTAAAAAAACACTAAGCCATATCTAGATTTGAATGGATGGGTAATTATTTCTGTTTTTCTATCCAATAAAAATTATAGGAACGTATTAAAAAGTAAAACTTAATTTTTAGGTTGTACATACCCAATAGATTTTGAAATCAATCCGACGTATATGAGTTACAGTTAGTAACATCGTGAAATAGACATTCAACTAAATCAAAACCATTCTTAATCGCTCACTGAGCGATCCATTCATTTATTACAAACACTCGCTCGATCCATTCAAAAAAGCTTAAAAAACACGGGAAAATATAAGATTAGAAACAACATTTAAAATAAATATAGCTAGAAAAATTCACGATTTCACAGACATGATAAGATCTTGAAGATACGGGAAGCTTTTCATAGAATTTGTATGAATATTTTATTAAAAGAGGGTAATAAATATTGCTAATTTTGTTCATCCTGGACAAAAATCAAGAATCCGGCGGCCCTAGAAAAAATGGTGTTTGCATATATGCAAATGTACCTGTTTTTACTACAGCCAAAAGATTCGCCCAAATTACACACATATTTGAGTTAACCTTAACCTGCCGGAAACTGTCGGAAAACGCTCCAAATTCGATCTATAAGTCCTTTGTTTGAGGAACTCGAAAGTCCATCGTTCCCTTCCATAACCTTACCTTGTTGCTTGATCAATGTAGAATTAAGATATTTTCGAAAGACTTGTTGTTTTTATAAATTCAGTTCAGCCCTGTCTTCAGGATCCCAGTCGGAAAAAGCCCTTCTCATCCAATCTATATAAGAGCCGCCATCATAGCGCAGTTGTTCGCGCGTCGGACTGTCAATCTAGAGGTCCCGGGTTCGATCCCCGACGGCGGTTTAGATTTTTGAATTATTACATCATCTCTCGCGACTCCCGGATAGCCATATGAGTTTCCTCTATTAGTGCCGGTCTAAAAATAGAAGTTGTATAAACCTAAATTGATCTATCGCGGCGCAGAATGTAATATTGAAACTTTATTGTAGGCTGAATATTGTTTCAAAGATCTAAGGATTGCAATTATAAGGACCGAGTGTCTTTTCATTGCGTTTATTTTAAAGAGCAATTGCTCTCGGACATTGCTTTAACATAACACTTTACGGGAGTAATATTCCGTATGATTTAGAAATTTATACTCCAATGAACGCAGTGAAAAAGACAGGGGCTATGTACAAGCCACGTTCCGAACAAACAAGTCGCCCTCTCGCCCGACCCAACGAGTGGTCGCATAAAACTTCCTGTCTTTCGACAGGCAGATTTAAATGGTACATTGTCTTGCACGTGGGTACACATACAAAAGCAGGAACCATTTCTCAAACGTTTCACGGACTGAAACATCAGGTACAGTTAACAACCATGAATTTGACAAGGTGAATGATTTTGGAATTATTTAAGAATAAAATTGAATGAGTATGTGGAGCGGGTTTTGAGTGAATTTAATGGGAGGTAATCCTAAATGCAAAGTTTGTTCAGGGTGAACAAAATTAGCAATATTGATTACCTCCCTTGAATAAAAAATGCAAACAAGTTCTATAAATAGCTTCCAACTTCGTTAAGAATATGGGACGCTAACTATTTTAATCATTTCAGTGAAGTCGCGATTTTTTTCTTTCAAAATTTATTTGCGTGACGTTGTTGGTTCTACATTTTTCAATGGGTTTGATCGTTTTTGAATGGCATGAGTGAGTGTTTGGAATGAATGAATGGAGAGCTGAGTGGGCGATTTAGAATGATTTTGATTGAGATGAGTGTCAATTTCACGATGTAACTAACTGTAAACCTACTTATTTTATTCAGCATGATCAGGCCTGTTTTTCAGGACACGTTCCTCAAACATTTGGAGAAAGTTTTCAACTTGAACGCAGTGCTGACTTAAAAAAAGAGTTTTGCTTTGTAATGTTTTGGGTGTTAAATCGCAATTTATCTAAATTAGAAAATTAATATCTGTTTTATTACGGTTGTGGTTATAAGCATATCTTTGTATTAAAGTATGTAGATGTATTAATTTCATGGTACATTTAAATTTCAAATATCTCTTTTGCTGTCCTTGACATACACATGCTATAAACATAGTATCTGGAGTCTTTTACACATAGACTAGGAGCCGCCGTCACAGCGCAGTTGGTATCGCGTCGGACTGTCAATCTAGAGGTCTCGTGTTCGATCCCCGACGGCGGCACTCATTCTTTCCGACTATTTGTCACTCACCAATGGGTTGATAATCGTAGACCTATGTGCGATAGCAGCTGGAGGCTAGGAAATACCGGAATCCATTGTAAGGTGCTCCAGCCTCCGCGAAAAAATGTTGAAAGCGGCGTAAAACTCCGTTAAATCAATCAAAAAACATGTAGACTAACATAAGCTTACATAATTTCTATTTATGTGGGAAAACTCAGAGCAAAAGTGGTAAATAAAATCCCACAATAGGTAGCTTGTTCGAAACGGAATGTAAATTCAACAGAGTAATGGTTAGAGGAATATTTTATATATGTGACCCGTCACGCGAAAAGGGACCATCTAGGAACTCCGTAAAATAGATAGTTGACAAAGAGATTGGGTCATGCATATGTCAACATGAGATCGCATTTCAAAAAAGATTTCCACGGAAAATAAGCTCGATCAGTTTTAAATTCAGAAAATTAGTAAAGTGCGAAAATTTTCGATCCTAGTCAGTCTATGTAGTCCGCGCAGTCTGAAAAGGGACACCACTTACAGCTAACAACATCGGGAAAATACATTATTTTCAATCAAAACCATTCTAAATCGCTCACCTAACGCTCCATTCGTTTATTCCAAACACTCACTCAAACCATTTAAAACGCTAAAACCCATTGAAAAATATAGAATCAACAACGTCATTCAAAATAAATTTGAATAAGAGAAAAATCGCGATTTCACTGGCATAATTCAAATTGTAAGCGTCTAATAGGTTCTTGAGGAAAAAGGAAGCTATCTATAGAACTTTTATGCATATTTTAGTAAAGGGGGGTAATCAATATCGCTAATTTTGTTCATTCTGATATTGGATTACCTCCCATTAAATTCACTCAAAACTCACTCAACACACTCTTTCAATTTCATTCCTAAATTATTCCAAAATCATTCACAGTGTCAATTTCATGATGTTGTTAACTGTAACGCACTACCCAGATGGTCCCTTTTCACGTGATGGGTCACAAATGTTCTTTATCTTCACGATTCATGAATACAGAAACATTATTGTTCTCTATTAAGTGGATTTTGAAACTAATATCCCAATTGTCATATAAAATATTGCATAAAGTAAGTTACTTAAATCCGTCTTACAAAAATTATCCAATTAAAGTTTATATAATCGGTGAAATCTATATAACAAGTGCATGTCGTATTGCGATGCAATACAGGAGTCCCCCACTGGATAACAAAAAATCCTTTCTTATAATATATCTCCTACTTACTAGATCTATAACTGTATACAAAATTTGAAGTTGCTAGCACATTAGGTTTTGAACAAAATATCCCAAACAAAAATATAAGAGTAAAAACAACCAATGGCAAAAACTCCAAAAGTGGGCGGAGAAGAATGATTCTTGTACATGCCACCTGCCCTCAATGAGATCTATAAGTGTACCAAGTTAAAAGTTGCTAGCACTGATGGCTCAGGACTTATGGTCCGGACAAAAATGTCAGGATAAAAAACAACAACGGACAATAACTAAAAAAGTGGATGTGGCAGAGTAACAGTTCTTGTGCATTACACTTCTTCTCAATGAGATCTACCAGTGTACAAGTTTGAAGTTGCTAGGGCTTATGGTTTAGGAGATAAGAACGGGACAAAAATGTAAGGATAGAAACAACAAAGAGCAATAACTCAAAAAGCGGACATGGCAGAGTGACAGTTCTTGTACATGACACTTGTCCACAATGATATCTATAAGTGTAGCAAGTTTGAAGTTTCTAGCACTTATGGTTTAAAAGATATGTTCCGGACAAAAATGTAAAGGTAAAAACAACAAAGGGCAATAACTCATAAAGTGGGTGTGGCAGAGTAACTGTTCTTGTACATGACACTTGTCCTCAATGAGATCTATACATGTACAAGGTTTAAAGTTGCTAGCACTTATAGATTAGGAGATATGATGCGGACAAGAATGTAAGACTAAAAACAACAAAGGGCAATAGCTCAAAAAGTGGACATGGAAGAGTAACAGTTCATGTACATGACACTTGTCCTCAATAAGATCTATCAGTGTACAAAGTTTGAAGTTGCTAGCACTTATGGTTTAGGAGATATGATCCGGACAAAAATGTAAGGGTAAAAACAACAAAGGGCAATAATTAAAAAAAAGTGTGTGGCAGAATAACAGTTCTTGAACATGACACTTGTCCTCAAAAAGATCTATGAGTGTACCAAGCTTGAAGTTGCTAGCACTTATAGTTTAGGAGATATGATCTGGACAAGAATGTAAGGCTAAAACAACAAAGACAATAACTCAAAAAGTGGGTGTGGCAGGGTTATGCATCTTGAACATGACACTTCTCTTCAATGAGATCTATAAGTGTACAAAGTTTGAAGTTGCTAGCACACATAGTTTAGGAGATATGATCTGGGCAAGAATGTAAGGCTTAACACAACAAAGGGCAATAACTCAAAAAGTGGGTGTGGCAGAGTTATGGATCTTGAACATTACACTTCTCCTCAATGAGATCTATAAGTGTTCAAAGTTTGAAGTTGCTAGCATACATAGTTTAGGAGATATGTTCCGGACAAGAATGTAAGGCTAAAAACAAAAAGGGCAATAACTCAAAAAGTGGGCGTGGCAGAGTAACAGTTCTTAAAAATGACACTTCTCCTCAATGAGATCTATAAGTATACCAAGTTTGAAGATGCTAGCACATATGGTTTAGAAGATATAGCCCGTACAAGAATATAAGGCTAAAAACAACAAAGGGCAATAACTCAAAAAGTGGGCACGGCAGAGTAACGGTTCTTGAACATGACACTTCTCCTCAATGAGATCTATAAGTGTACTAAGTTTGATGTTGCTAGCACATATGGTTGAGAAGATATAGCCCGGACAAAAGTGTGACGGACAGACGGACGGACGGACGGACGGAATCGAGCAAACCTATAGTCCCCTAACCGGTAACCGATGGGGGACTAATAACAAGAGGCATAAGATGGCCACAGATTACTCGGGCGAGTGCTTAATTCCTTATTCGGACCCCTCAGCAATTCTACGGAATAGACCTCGGAAATAATACGGCATTCAGAACATCGCTCGGACTTTTCCGTAAAATGGAAAGTACATCGGACCATTCGTCTCAACTCGGCCGATTCCGTAACTTACATTTAGATCGAAGATTTCGGCGATCGCCCGAGAATTGCCCAATGTACCTCGGACGTAGGTGTAGTGATTTGGGGTCATTTTTAAGGTAATTCGGCCCCTGGTGGTACTTCGATTAATACGCTTGAAGAAAATCACATTTTGTTAATTCTTCCGATCGTCTTTGGAGATCTTTTGGGAATATTAATATTCGATGACAAAACGCATTACAACACTGCGTTTTGTAATCAAATTATAATATACCAACTTTTATTCTTTCGTTGATTTTGTTCTATGCAATGTCATCCTAAGCGGGATCGTTGATGTTTGTGACGTCATATCAACCCGTGTGCGAAACGACGCGCTTTTATGGCTGCGTCCGCATTATTCCTGAGGACTGTTCCGAAGAATCACCGAGGGTTCCAGATTGATAATTCGGATAATGCCATGAATGCGGGTAATCTCGCACATGGGTTATGAGCATCATGATGACAGTGTGAAAATCAAATCAACGAAATCTAGATTAAAACTTGGCATGTAATCGTTTGTTAGCAAAACGCTCAAACTTTTATATGCCCAAAAGATCTCGATAGGCGATCGTAAAGTATTAAAGGAATTTGCTTTTCTTAAAGGTACGGCCAAAAGCCGAATTACTCAAAAGATGACCAAAATAACTACTCTTACGTGCTATGTACTTCGAGTTTACTGAAAAGTCCGAACGATGTTCTAAATACTTATTTCCATGTCAATTCTTTTCCCGTGACATTGACCAGAATATCAGTTTATTCAATAGGGTTCCTAACCATCTCAATACTATCATTCTAAGTAAGTGTGGGGAAAACTTGTGAATATAAGATTGATCTTCAAATAAGTACATGTAAAATGTGAAAGCCTGTCCCCTGGTGAGTGTTTTTATAAAGTAATGATTTCCGTAGGTAAAAGCATTCAGCATATATAAGCAAAATTTAAGTTCTTTTTGTGAAGTTTTTTTCTATGTCCATAAAAGTTCAAGATCAAATTGTCAAGGACTTTGGTCGTCTGTGGAAAGCCTATCACTTGGTGAGTGTGTGTATGAAGTAATTATGTCATCGGATGAAAATTCAGAAAGTATAAGCAAGTTTTCTGGTAAAAGTTTTTCGTTTGAATTTCTACCTTTATAAAAGGTGGGCGTTTTGTTTAAGTCATGTGCTAAGGTAATTGCAGATTATACTTAAATAAACCAATCCAAAAAACACCCTCCTTTATAACTGCAACAATTCAGATATCAGAAAGAATGAAAATACTCAGCTTAACAATAAATGTTCAAGTCTACTTGAATACTTGATTAAGATACATTTTAGATAGGCGTAAATGTGTAATGGTATGTCCCTATCGAAGTTTACTTGCATTTTTTTCACAAATGATACACAAATACGCTTTAGAGATACATTACCAACGAAGACCATCACGCAACCCATCAGCTATGCCCGGCCCGTCGATTCGTTTTTAAAATGATGAAATGCTCTGCAAGAATAGCAGTTTGATAAAAAGTTACTCTACGAATCTCAAAATTATCACGCATTTCTGAACACCTGTAAAATATTATGCATGTTAGCTTCGATAGCGACATAACAATACACAAATATGGTCACCTGAAAATGAATTTTGTATGGATCTTTAACCCTTTGCTGTTTAATCCCTGCTTTTTACAAGCCAGTTATGATTGAGAAAACATTGAGAAAAAAGAAGAAATTGCTTCTGACAAGCAATTTCTTCTTTTTCCACACTATTTTCTACCCTACAGAATCGTTATTTTTCAAATTTATTCCACTTTAAATTTTCGTCCGCAAAACCTTTGAATTTGGACAGGTCCAAAATTTTGTAAAACAGAAAAGGGTTAAGGGCAGAAAGTAGACTTGAACCTTTATTGTTTTGTTGTTTTTTCTTTAGATCAAAAGGATGGCCAAAGATAAGGAGCGAGTATCATTTGCTTGCGGTTAATGAAGTATAAACTGAAATTACGGACGTTGTTTTCCATGTGCTAAAGCAATTGCAGTTTATGCTTCAATCAACGAATAAAAAAGACACTCATCCCTAAAAGAAATGAAGAGAATGCTTTTGAACTTTTAAACTATCATACTTCGCCAATTCATACTGTAAGGGTAAGATTCATATTTGTACATCAAATGAATTAAAAAGTATCATCTCCTTTATTCTTTTAATGATAGAGCGTCAAAGGAAAAGAGATGAAAAACCAATACATTATTTCAAGCACTTTTACTATCAAAATAACATCGTTTCATAACTAAATATAATTCTTTTACAAAAGACTTTTCTAAAAAAATAGCAATGAATGAACAAAATATAAAAATGGTTAAAAAAGAAATTAACAAACCAATATAAATATCGCGTCTCATTTCATTATTAGAGGGGGGAAGGATTATCAACACAATATCATAATTCTGTCTTCTTAGAGAAAAATTACTTTTTTAAGTAAAATATCAAGACTTGCATTATTCTAGTATACATTAATAGTGACAGTCTTTGGCTTTGTCAAATTGTGAAAACATACGCATTATTTCTTTTAAATTTTATTTTTCTAAACAAAAGGATATGTAAAAGTATCGTAACCAAGAGAGTGAATCCAATTCCCATTTAAAATAAAATCTAATTGAAACATCACAGTTTCTCAAATGATTGTTTTATTTCTGAAGTGGTCATGTATTCCAATCTGTGTATACATGCTGTCATTGGTTGGCCAAACATCAGTGGGTTCGTACCCATAATTCACTGCTCTAGTTCTATGTACCCGTCTAAATATGGCTGCCTCTTTATCTCGCACACTCTGTCTATCATACGGGGGCATGCATAAACGTATTTTGTCAAGCAAGTGGCCCGGCCAGAAGACGTTATGATTAGCACTTCCATGTAGGTTTTGGTAACGGACAGCTAAATGTCTGTAAATACAAGAGGTTTGGCGTCACTTTTCTAAGACAGTTATTGGCATACAAATGCGCATGTGCATAACGTTTCCGATAAGTTTACGTATTGAACTCGGTGCAATTACTTTTGTGAGGGCCTATTAATATCTAGGCACTTACAAAAGTAATACATCGACCCCTTAGTATGAGAGACAATTTACTTGTTAGCGGGTCAAAAACACTAAACGGCATAGCTAACCACACAATGCAATAAGAATATTTGATGACAACCTGAAGAGAGATTGAGATATTATCCTCATAAAGATCACATGGCGAAGACGCTGATCAGACTCTGCAGATGCACAGGCTGATCAGAGGCTTTGCTATGTTCTCTATGTAAAATTGTTAAAAATATCAAGCACAGGCTTATATACAATGTTCCTGTTCCAGTCTAACACAGAAACGATATAAAAAGGAGAGAAATCATCGTCGGAGTCCTTAAAGGATTGCGGCACATTTCGTTGTTAAGACATACACAACCTTCAAGTACGCAATTCGATGTAGAATTGAAGATTTCGTCTAAGTTATGAAACGAGTTGAAAGTATTTAAAAATGCCTTAAAAATTCTTAAATTGGCATGAATGAATGGGACGATCCCGCCAAAGTGGGAAAAAGCTTGATATAAAGTTGGTTTATCAATTGTTTTAAGCTTATTCACCAGACACAGGTTCTTCTTTTTTAAAAAAAAATATAATAATGTATTGATAGAAGCAAATGTAATTTTGTAAATTCAAACAAATATATATATAAATATATATATACATTAAATTTTGTAAAAATTGTAGTCTAATATAAAAAGAAATAGTTCTACTACTTACTTTGTAAGTTTTTCGTACTCTTCAAACGTCATCCAGCAATCCACTTGTCTTCGTATAACTGCCCTTCCAGTTGACAAACTTTGTTTATATCCCTCCGCTGCCACACTCTTCATAGCTGGGTATTTATGACGACTGTCAATCAACAGTTTTCCACTCTTTGACCTCCGAACTTTGTCCTTATGTTTGACCTCAATTGGAGTTCGAGGTCGTTTTGGCGGGTCAGCAAAGTGAGATGATACCAAAGGGGCGGAGTCAGGATGACGTAACTTTTTCAGATCACTGTGCGGCAAATCAGGTGGGTACAAAAGCACTGTAAATAGGAAATCAAATAAAGGTGATCTTATATGTTCCATGTTATTTATGATTGTACTAATCGTAAGAAAAAATCTGCAATGCCTAACTGTTTCATTTAGCCTTGACTGGTACTTTGGAAATCAAAAGGTACTGAGAAATTGTCTCCAATAAGAGTGTGATTGTGAGAATATTCTGGAAAAACATTCAATGTTTACCTTGATCTGGGACGGTCACCATTGAGAACTCTATAAAGATTTATTTTAACCTGCAGATATTCTTATTACATCGAATGATAAAGTTAATTTTTTAATTCCACCAAATTATGTAGCAACAAAGCTCATGAAAATCTGTAATTCAACAATTGATTTTGATCTGTCGCAGTAGAACTGGGGCTACCTAAAATGACAAGCTTTTTTTATGTTTGACCTTGACATGTGACCTTGTATCTGTGAATACACTTCACAAGGCAGATCCATTCATAAAAGAAACAAATTAATTTTGGTGAATTATTTTGATATCCTTCATTTAACATAGGATAAATGTCTTTAATAAAATCAGACAGACTAACGCAAATCTTGGCAACATGTGTGCAAAGCTGGGTAAAAATTGCAAACAGTTTGCACCTTTTTGTCATCCTGAGCGCAGGGCTGGTTCCTTATATTTTATAACTTAATCAAGTGTTCAATTTAAATTCATAAATTTAGTGTAATCAAAGGTCTGAAAAGTCTTAATCACATTCCTTGATTTTCAATTTAAATCCTACAGACACAATTATAGAAGACAGAAGATATGACAATTATAAGTCACAGTGCCCCAAGAAATATATGATCCGATCTCCAGGAAAACCTGCCCAAATGGCAATGAAATTGACAGTAGACTTAGCCTTCAATTTTTTTTCTTAAATGATGCATAATTTACTTATTTAAACAAGGAAAAATAATTTATTTTCAAAATTGATAAGACCTTTGTTCCAGTTTCCCACAAACCTAAATGTGTATAAACTGAAAGAAATAAAGAGGGAAAACATTGAGAAAAAAGGAGAAATTGCTTGAATCAAGCAATTTCTCCTTTTTGCTCAATGTTTTCATTAAAACTTTTCAGTCTTTTTTTTTTTCAGTTGTAACTCACAATGACATAACTTCTATGAATCATTTTAAATTGTATTAGTCAAAAAATGTTTGTTTTGTAGTAACTGGGTGAGATATCTGAAGTTACAAAGTGGCAGTAATTAGGCAGGTTTTCCTAAAGAATGGGTCATTATTAACATTATTTGTGAAATTGTGTAAATATTTGTATGCTTTTGTAAACCAATTTTGTGAGGACCATATGGAAGATTGGGAAACCAAATATGTATCCTCTTTAAATAAGTCGTTATTATTATTATTATTATTATTATTATTATTATTATTATTATTATTATTATTAAAGTCTGATCATCATGGTGCTAATTACTCACATCTAAACATACTGACAATTACAAGAATTTGACTAAAGCTACATGCATGTGTGATCAAAATCACATCTAGATATTCCACGAGTGATCATAAAATACCAAATTAATCAAACAAGACATAAATAAACAGATAAAACAACACTTATTGGAATTTTTATCTGTTAAAGATTACAATTTTAACGAATTTATAACGTTATGAACACAATTTTTATACTGTTTCTGACTGAATTTTAGCAATAAATCAACATAGTTCTAAACATTTCTTGGTTTTCTGTGTAACTTATAACAACACCATTTGTATACAAATCAACAAACCAATTGTAACATTGTTTCATGCTAACGAAATACCGTTTCTGTAAGGTCTAGGCTCATTTTCATAGGGGCAATATGGATCATATTATATGTGACCTACGTCGTCGGAGTGAAATAACCCCGTTGAATATCTTTTGTTATTACACGGGTGTTATTCCACAAGTAGAATAACTATGCAAATGAGCTAAGAACGAAGAAAAACGTTATATTTTTGTTAGGAAATTACGTCATAATGGATCTGCTGACGTCATTTTGCAAACGGCGTTATATGTTTTGCGTAATAACATGAATCGATAAATATCGTAATTTTCTGGTTATATAAGCAAAATTGGGTCATGTTATAAATAGAATGAGTGCTCATCATACCAATTTATTAAACTCATCATCTATAAACAGATAAAAACTCGGCACAGCCTCGTTTTTATCTGTGTTAGGTGACTCGTTTAATAAATTTTGTATTAAATAACCACTCATTCAATATCCTCTATTTATAAAACTAGATTGTTGATGCCTTGGATAATAAGAGGCTTAAGAGGGTTTATTCCATTCCACAGACTATCAAGACTCATGTTATCTTTGAAAATAAGATACTGTTTTTTTGATATACCTTTTAAATAAAGTAGAGGCGCTTGAGCGCCTGATTCGCTCCACAGGCCTGAATATCCTGATAATGATTATTAGAGGATGATAAGGCTGTATAAATCAAAGGACTGAAGGTCCTGAAAGTCGCCATGAGATTGATACCATGAAATTTTGGAACTTTGGTTATTTGTGATCAATAACTCAGATTTTGAGACAAGAATAACCCGACAGTATTGTTTACAGTCAAACAGATGATAAGAGATCACAATAGTTCACTCCAAGCACTTACTGATCTAAAAACAGCTGAATTTCAAGCTCCTTTTGTTCAGGTTGCTGTTCAATTTCAGATGCTAAGCCTTTTCTATAAATTCAAGGGTTCTGTTTGGCAGATTCTAAGCAGAATCTTACTGATCGAATGTAGTTTTACAGTACTTTAACAGTATGTCATATTGTGATGGATGCAACACCTACACATCGATTTCCCACCACTATTACCACATCCTCTCTGAGCATCCAGTGTTTTATTGCACTTAGGTTTATGATTATCAACAATTAACTAACCGGCGAATTTAGGGGTGATACAATTTGAAAAGAGTTGCAGACGACAAAATATATTATATTAATCCTTTCCCAAACAACAAAATTGTTCACTTTCAATTTCAAACTCCTGACAATCAAAATCCAAAGCCAATTACCAGTTCAAGATGTCAAATGTTATTCATAGAGAATATCAAGTTAAAACAAAAACCTGGTTCAAATTCCCGATGATGTTCATTAGTGCATGTAGATCTAGTTTTTGTTTCAAACTTCAATGATCAAGACAATTCCTATTAATATTAGCGGTTAGTGGTCCAAGCAATTGGACAGATAAGCAAAGTATAAATACTACAAAAACCCAACCTCTGAATAATCGTTTCTTTGGGGAAAAAAAACAAAAAAAAACGACATTATCACTTCAATTCAAAACAAAAGTAAAACCTAGCTGACTGATTTGACATCGATGTTCAGAATTTAATTCTGTTCGCAAATGGAACTCTTGAATTCTTATCAACAATATCTTTACTATGCCGGTTCAATGTAAACCGATATCGTGTATAATTGAAAAGTTGTGTACCGGAATATCAAAATCGTAGTATCATAAAAGCGGTTACAAAATGAAATTAGGTCAATACAATGGAAGCCCTCGGCTCAAGCACTATCAGATTTTTTTTCTTATATAAATTGCCCACGCACTAATTAATTCATCAAAAACATTGAACGAATATTTGTGTGGAAGTGAAATACAAAGCGGTACCGTTTTTGTTTACATGTATAAATCTGGGGCGTCAATCTTCCAATATGGCGGCCTACGGCTACGGCTTGAGAATCGTAAGAACGATGTTTTTGAAAGGCAAAATCAATGATGTGGATGGAAGTTTTCCGTTAAATTCAACGTTGATTGATGAATAAATAAAAACAGACGGACAAGCCAGAACAATTTGTCTACTCACCTAGTGATTAAACGTGCAATACAAAGATCGATGATTTTCCTGACAATAAAATTTGTAGAATCCTCGGCGTACTAATTTTGCAACTCAAATTTACTTTTGACATCAAGATATCCATTATGAAGTTTTCATAAGATTGTTTTTATCTTCAAAAGGAAAAATATAAGTCAAAGTATGACATTAAACAAACAAAACAGCTGCTTTTTTTAAAACTGTCTGTACTGCTGTTTGGTGTCATTGGGTCCGGTGCAAAGAGAAAGAGTAAATTCCAGAATAAAAGTTGTTCTTTGCCTAAACCAGTATACAGACACCCTGTACACTATCACCATATACACCCTTCCAGCTGATCGCAATAAGTCTGCCATTTTGACAAATGGCGACTTAAAAAAGGACCATTCAAATGAAATTTGTTTGAAATCCAAAATTAAAAATTAGAACACTAACAGAATGTTACTGCACGATATACTGGTGCTTTATCCACACAATTTTGATTATAGACCTTTCTGCTTTTCATTAAACACCACTATAAGGGTGTTACTTCACAAAAATTGTTTGTCATCAAAACAAAATTCTAAGTAATGATGATAAAAAGTTAAATATTCAATCCAATATACAGTCGAATCTGTGTACAGCAGCCAGTCAAGGGAAAGGGCCAAATTGGCTGCTGTACACAGACTGGCTGCTGTTCACAGTATCCTAAGGGCGGCCATTTTGTCGTACCACTTTTGTTTATCTCATTACAGGGTTTTAAGGGATGCAGGTTTTGTGAGTCTGAGATTCCCAAATAAGCAGCCAGGACTGTCAAAGCTAACTGATTTGAGTCTCATGGACCCACTAGGGATCAACTTCAGAATAGAATTGAAGACTGTTTTAAACAGTCTTCAATTCTTTCCTGAAATCAAGGGCCTGGTAAATATAGATATTCAACACTTTCTTAACCTCTTTACAGGCAATAGCCCTAGAATCACAGAAAAGCTAGATCATATAAGTCTTCATCTAAAACAGGGACTCCTAAACCTCATGAAAGGACGCCAAAGATTCCAATGGTTGAGTCCTTTGGACCCCATTTTGTTGGTGTCAGACTAAAACCCTGCATTACAATACAAGATCGCAAAACTTTAGACTTCTCCAAATTCTTAGCAATTCCTAAGTTTCATTTTAAGCGTTTGTCATTAAAAGAATGAGGAATTTTACCATTTAACATAAAAAATATTGTGAAAACAAGTGAAAATATCTTGTTTTGCGTAGTTTTTGGATTACCAGATTCATATTCATCGAGAATTTCTCGTTTGCGTTTAGCAACAGTCTGGACCTGCGTACGACCTACACCGAACTCATTAGCAATAATCCTGGAAGATCGTCCAGATTCAGGCATGTGTATCACTTTCACACGATCCTCTAGAGAGAGGAACTTAAGTTTAAAAAGCGACATTTTGGCGAGAATTAATATCAATAGCAGGTTTTCGTCCATTTTAGAGACCTGGAGAAATCAGTTTGCTAAATGGGTAAACAACCTGTAATGCTCAAGATCATTTTATTTAAAGAGACCCGACGACTGAGAAATTCCGTATCCTTTAATTAATTATCATCATTTAAGTAGATGAAATAAATAATAATGGCCAATTACACGTCATTTAACCGACAACACGGGATTGAATCGATAATTGGTTGTTTATAACTTGTACATTACGATAAAGCGACTTCGGGTGTTTACTATAGTGATGATGAACTTCACAGAAATAAATTCCAATGAATTTGGTGGAAATACATCTGTTTAAACTTTGAAAAAAGTTTGTTTTACCCTTTATTGGATATTACACCATATAATATAATAAAAAAAAAATGACCTCTGACAATAAAATACATATTTTGCATCTGGTCACAAGAATTTTTTGCAGACTGATGAAGGATCACTAAAGAATCATTCCAGTGAAATTCGGTTGATATCCATCAGTTACATTCTAAGAAAATAATTTTCAAAGTTTTCACTATATAACATAAAGAGAAATGACCTCCGCCCATGAAATACACATTTTGCATCTGATCACAATAATTTATTCTAGACTGATAGAGGGTCAATCAAGGATTATTCATGTGAAGTTTGGTTTATATCCATCAATTAGTTTCTGAGAAAAGCCACCTATTACCATATATGGAAATTAGCCACGCCTGTCAAGTATCGATACTACATTGCACATCTTAACTTATAAAGTACATTGCATATTATTAGTTGGATACTCTTCAGTTTGAAACAATAAATGTTGAACTCCGATCACGTTTTGTTTTCTGACATGGTGTCAGAAGTAAAAAATCATAAAATATGAAGTCATAAGGACTGATTAGTCATTAATATTGTTATAAAAAGGTTCAGACATCATTCCCGTAAGCCGACACACGGTAACATTCCCGTAATGGACTGGGAATTGAGAGATTTAGTTACGGCGTGGAAGAATTATCACAACCACGTTCAATTTATGTTCAGTGGGCCACTCAAGAGGAAAACAGACGAGGAAAAAAGCTCGTATCTGATGATTTGGGTAGGACCACATGGTCGTGAGGTTTTTGGAACCTGGGACTTGAACGAGGCGCAGAAAAAAGATCCAACTGAAATCGGGAATAGATCCAAAGCCTATGTGGAACCAAAGTCAAACCATGTCTTTAACAGATATAAGTTCCAGTGCAGGATACAACTAGAAAGTGAGTCATGTGATCAATTCATAACTGACTTAAAAGTTCTTGCTGCTGACTGTGCATATGGGGCAGAGAAAGATAATATGATAAGAGACAGGATTGCTTTTGGTGTCGTTTCCAAGAAAGTTAGAGAAAAGTTGATTGATGAAGGTTCAGATTTGACATTGATTAAAGCTACAGAAATTTGTAGAACGTATGAACTGTCACAGAAACAATTGAACACAATGAATGTAGGAGAAGGTCCTAATGTTCATGCAGTGCGAAAAGAAAGAACAAAACCTCCAAAATATAAACATGATTCTAAGAAATTTGTGGCACCTGACAAGAGTAAAGCTTGTGGACGCTGTGGTAAACACCATGATGATAAAAAATGTCCTGCTATAGGTAAAACATGTTTGAAATGCAAGAAAAAGGATCACTTTGCAGCTTGTTGTAGAACACAAACTACACAAAAAGGACACAAAAAGAAATTCAGAGTATATGAACTAAATGAAGAATCGGAGGATGAGTTGTTTGTAGGCTCAATTTATAAAACAGAGGGTAAAAACAGAGAAAATCAGGACATGTTCAAAGAAACTCTAAGAGTAAACAACAGAGAAATTGAGTTTCAAATTGATACTGGAGCAAAGTGTAATGTTATATAGCATAAGGAATTTGGAAGGCTTGGTAAAAATCTGAATCAAGTTCTTAGGAAGCCGCATGTTGCTGTGACATAATGTCATGCCGCCAATGCTTTCCGAGTTAACGTACTAATGAGATATCACCTGTTTGCCTGGGTTCTTAGGAAACACACCAATTATCCGACAATATAATTTTATGTTTTTGATAAACTGGATACTTGATCTAGTTTATCGCCAGCACGTGGGTCGATAGGGTTAACATGATATTTTGAATGGAAGTCTGTTACTTGGTTACCTTGGTCAGATGACCTTGGCCAAGCTATCGTATATAAAGAGATGAAGCCGCCAAGCGCAAAGGAGTTTTAGGAGATAGAGTATAAAGTTAGATCACAGTCGTCATGGAAGCTGAAGTCAATTTAGAGTTAGAACTTTTATTGTAGATTTGAAGTTGTTGAAATGGTGTTCATTAAAAGTTATTTAAACAGACCATCTGACTTAATTTAATTACACAACGCGATAGTACCACAGTTGCCTTGAAATCATTTTCAGGTCATAGAATGACACCAAAAGGAGTCGTTTCTCTAGAAATAGCCTAAAGATATCTGCTTCACTACTGATTTTTACGTTGTAGAAACCCAATCAAATCAATTATAAGTGGAGAGACCGCAGAAGAAATTGGTCTAATAAAACGCATATTTCAGATAGAAACAGACTATTCGGACTTATTTCAAGGACTTGGTTGTATACCTGGGGAGTATAGTATCAAGATAGATCCTAACGTGAAACCAGTAGTTCACCCCCTCGTAAGGTACCCATTGCACTGAAATCAAAAGTGAAACTAGAACTAGAACTAGAACAAATGGAACGGTTAGGTGTGATAGTTAAACAAAAAGAGCCTACACCATGGGTGAATAGTATGGTGACAGTCACAAAGCCTGATGGTTCAGTGAGAATATGTATAGATCCGAAAGATCTAAATAAAGCAATACAGAGAGAGCATTATCCCATGAGAACAGTAGAAGTAGTTGCAGAAATGCCTGAGGCTAGATTTTTTAGCAAAATAGATGCTACGTCTGGATTCTGGCAACTTAGACTAGATGAAGATAGCTCAAAGCTGACTACTTTCAATACACCCTTTGGTAGATACAGATTCTGTCGGGCACCTTTTGGAATTAAATCTATTCCAGAAATTTTTCAGCGTACAATGAATGAGATGATAGAAGGTCTTGACGAAACTGATGTAATAGTGGATGACATTTTAGTGTGGGGTAGAGATATGAAAGAGCACGATGAACGACTTAAAAAAGTGTTTGAAAGAGCTAAGGCGTGGAATCTAAAACTGAGTGATACAAAGTGTCAATTTCGTAGAGATGAAGTTGAATAAGTTAGACACAAAATAACTAAAGATGGTCTCAAAGCTGACCCAGAGAAGGTCAGGGCTGTAATTGACATGAAAATTCTCACAAACAAGAAAGAGCTACAAACGTTTTTAGGGTTCATAATGTACCTACAAAAGTTCATGCCAGACATGTCAGAGATTAGTAATCCCTTAAGGATACTATTACAGAAAGAAATAGACTGGTATTGGGACAATGAGGAACAAACGAGCTTTGAAAAACTAAAACATATGGCATCAGAAACACCAGTTCTAGCATTTTATGACAAGGATTAAGATTTAATACTAAATGTAGATGCAAGTTTATGTGGACTAGGAGCTGTTCTACTTCAAGAAGGAAAACCTATAGCTTATGCATCTAGGGCTCTCAATACCACACAAAAGAGATACTCACAAATAGAAAAGGAGACACTGGCCATAGTGTTCGGTTGTCAAAAGTTCCATTATTACCTTTTCGGGAGATATTTTACTATCGAAAGTGACCACAAACCTTTGGAGAGTATTTTCAATAAATCCATTATTGATGCCCCACCCAGAATTCAGAGATTTGCGATGGTATTACAAAAATATGACTTTGCAATAAAGTACAAACCTGGAAAATCAATGTATTTGTCGGATGCCCTGTCAAGACTTTATCTACCCGAGAGTAGTGAAAATATAATTCCAGATTTGGATGTACATGAAATCCACCTAAATGCACACTTACCGATATCGCCTGAGAAGTACGAAAGCCTCAAACGTGAAACAGAAAATGACTCTGAATTACAAACATTACTAATGATGCTCGAGAATGGTTGGCCAGAACATAAAGAGTTAGTTCCAGATATCATTAAACAGTATTGGCCTTTCAAACAGGAAATCACTAACATAGATGGAATTATGTTAAAGTAATCATTCCACATGCTAAAAGAAGAGAGACACTGAATATTGTGCATGAAACACACATGGGAATTGGCAAATGCAAAGAGAGGGCCAGGCAATTCATGTATTGGCCAGGAATGTTGACACAGATTGAAAGTATGGTAGAAAAGTATGAAATTTGTGCCCTGCATAATAAAAAGACAAACAAGAAAGAAACAATGATTTCTGTCGAGATACCAGATCGCCCTTCTGCAAAGATCGGAGCGGACTTGTTTGAATATAAGGGACAACACTATCAGAATGGCCAGAGATTGACAAATTGGACAATTTAAGTTCGTCAAATGTAATTTCTTACATGAAGAAGTTATTCGCGCGATTTGGATATCCTGATGAAGTTGTCAGTGACAATGGACCTCAGTTTGCGTGTAAGGAATTTAGACAATTTGCAAAGGAGTGTGATTTCATTCATACATTAGTCCTCATTATAGTCAAGCTAATGGACAAGCAGAGCGTTTTGTACAGACTATTAAGACTATTAAGAATCTCATAAAGAAAAGTGCTGCCCCAAGCAAAGCCTTGTTAGACTATAGAAATACACCTATAGATGGAATTGGTTTGTCACCAGCACAAATGCATATTGGACGTAGACTGAAATCAAGCATACCAACAGCAAAGGTGCTGTTAAAACCCAACTACAAGGGCACGGAAAACATAACGACATTACATAGCAAACGTCAAAAACAACAGAAATATTTCTATGACAAACATTGTGGAAAAAAACCTCTTTCAAATCTGAATGAAGGACAACGGGTCGTTATTGAACATAATAATCAAGTTGTTCCGGGAACAGTCGTAGGTAAACATCATACTCCACGTTCATATATAGTCAAAACTGATGATGGAAGGAAACTTCATAGAAATCGGAAACATCTAAAACCGACTAAAGCAGAGTTTCATGGTACAGAGAGGAAGGATCCAGACAACATACCGAGAGAGATAATTTCAGGAAATTCTGTGTCAAATAAAAATCAGTCTGATAAAGTGTCAATCAATAATCAGTCAAATAAAGATCAGTCTGATAAAGTTTCAATTAATTATCAGTCAAATAATGAAAAAGTGAAGTGTTATATAGTCAAGCTAATCAAGTGCTGAAGATCCCAAAATCCAAACAACCAGATCAGGAAGAGTTGTTCGAAATCCAAACAAATATGATGATTATGTGTGTCAAATCAGTGAAGTATTTGTTTAATCAGAAAAAAAAATGATCAATGTTTGAATCTAGTGTTATCAAAAGAAAAGAAATATTGTGTATAAATGATAAAAAAAAAATCAATAGTTAATTGTGTTTTAAACCTAAGATTCATTCAGCTGGAAAGGGAAAAGAGACAGAAAGAAGTTACAGATATTCAAGACTTGACCATGTTACAGAAGATTTTAAGAAGAAAATTCTGTTCATTTCTTTTATTTAGTTAATATATTCATAATTTAGTCATTATATGAAAAATAATAAAAAGGAGATTCATCCAGAAATGACAAACTGAAGAAGTGAAGTATTAATACTTTAAGATATATGAATAACTGATAAACAGTGGTGAAATTTTAGATAATTGGAACATTAACTTTTACTTACAAATTTTTCAATAAAGTAATTGGACTTAAAAGCAGAATGTTCAAGTACAAGACTGTTAATTAAGTGTTTAAATTCTATACACTAAAAATGCATCTCTAAGTGTTATGAACACATAACATTTATACCTGCATTTTCTTGATAAAAAGGGGGATGTCAAGTATCGATACTACATTGCACATCTTAACTTATAAAGTACATTGCATATTATTAGTTGGATACTCTTCAGTTTAGAAACAATAAATGTTGAACTCCGATCACGTTTTGTTTTCTGACAACCCCACTACAGCCATGATTTTCAAACGATTAAAATTCTTTGAAGAAATTTGATAGAGGCTCACCCAAGGAACATTCCTGTGAAATTTTAATTGAAATCCATCCAGTACTTTATGAGGAGAAGATTTTTAAAGTAAAAGTTTACGGACAGACGGATGGACACACGGACAACGGACACCCAACCATGACAATAAAGCCAGCTGGCCTTTCAGCCAGCGGAGCTAATAAATTATTAGCAAAATTGGCATAAATTTGTTTGAAGTTTGAAGAGCAGCCCAGCTAAAAGATACCAAATAATCTTAATGAAACAAAACCCTGACCCATTCTAATTATATGTATTTGCAACATTTAATTTGAATGATGAAAATTTCACAAAAATGCCCTGTAACTAAACAAAGAAACACACACAAAAAAGAAAGAGAATCTTGATAACTTTTTTTCTACTTAAAGATGGTTCCATTTAATCCTTTCAAAACCATAAACTAGTACATGTATTAAGATGATATTTAATAAGAGGTCATTGAATTCCAAATTTGAAATAAAAAACAAGTCATCTATGAATAGATAAAAACAAGACTTTGCAAGGATTTTTCTAGATTTCATCCTTCTTAACATTTACAAGTTTAATAAACTTGGTATTTTTTATGAGCATAAATATTACATTCTTTTTGCAATATCACTTGAACTTCTGCAATAAACAAAGGACATTGCAGAATTCATCAATTCAATTCACTCTGCAAAACATACAGTATAACACTGTTTGCAAAAAGACATCAGCAAATGCATTATAACATCATTATCACAACTAAAACATGCCGTTGCTATCCATTCTCAACTCATTTACATAGTCCATAATTTCCACAAGTGTAGTAACACCCATGTATCAAAAATATTCAACTGGTTATATCACTCCCAGACATGGGTCATACAATTTTGTATAAGTGACCAGAGATTGAAACCTTCAACAAGAAAAATAAGAAATGCCAAACAAAGAATATGGTTACCACAAGTATTATTTGTCCATTTTCATTGACCAATCCACCAACTAGAATAAAGAGCAGAGACATAAAAATATATAAATCTAAGCCTGTAATAATTAGCTACAACTTAACCTCACTTTGATTCTCAAAAACTGAAATGATAGACAGAAACAACTATAGAATGACAAAATTGTAACAATCGTTTTGAATGAGCAACAAATTTAAAGATTTTTCATTGATGAATTGTATTAACTTGGTTTTGATTACCTATTACCTAAACTGCAAACAATTAAAATAGTGATTACATGCACACTTACAGAAGAATACAGTCAAAGTGCTTTAAAAATTGTATTCACTCAATAAAACAAGAGGGCCAGAATGGCCCTAAACCTCTCACCTGAATTAAATTGGTCCAAGGGATCTCATCCAAGTAACTTTCTTGCAAAGTTTCACTCACATTTGCCTAATTGATGAAGAGGAGATGTTATTTTGAGAATTTAAAGTGACAATAGACCCTGCCCACCCATTCATTACTGAGCAGACTCAAAATAAGCCCAACCCTCCCTTACCGAAATATAAGGCCTGTCGCAAACATTTGCTGCAAATTTGCAGCAAATTTGCTGCAAATTTGCAGCAAATATTTGCTGCATATTTGCTGCGTATTCATTTTTCGTATGCAAATGAGTTCTCTTGCAAACAGTTTGCTGCAAACTTGCAGCAAACAGTTGCCACAAACACCCTGCAAACCTCCTGCAAACTTCCTGCAAACATGTTTGCCACAACTGTTTGCGGCAAATTTGCTGCAAACAGTTTGCCGCAACTGTTTGCAGCATATTTGCCGCAAACAGTTTGCAACAACTGTTTGCAGCAAATTTGCCGCAAACTGTTCCTGCAAACAGTTTGCAGCAAATTTGCTGCAAACAAATGCTTTGAATTTAATGGCTCAATCCATCTTCCAAGCAGTGACCTTAATCCATTTGAGACCCATAAAATTGATTTAGGATGAAAGGTCATGTTATTGCTAATGACCAGTCCTAGGAGAAATTTGACCCTCATTGTGCTGATTTATTTGTTTAAATGGGTTTTTATGCTGCTTTCAACAATCTTTCAGTAATATTGCGGCAGCTTGAGCACCTTACAATGAATTACAAGTATTTCTCACACCAATACTTCCATTACATCCTTTCCTAGCCTCTAGCTGCTATCCCACAAAGGTCTACTAATATCAACACATTGTTGGGAGATTAAGTTATCCTGCTGAAGGCAGACTATTCCTGCTTTAGCAAGAGTTATAGTATATTCCACCTAATTTTCTAAAAATCTAATGGAATTCAATTATAGATATTTCCTTCAAAGGTATGGTCTGCCATTGGAAGAAGAATTTACCATGCCAGGTTTCATACTTCTTCACCCAATGAACATTTCTGACACAATACATGAATGTTAGCCCAGTGGTTTAGATGTTTAAAGAAATTTTGGATATCAGTCTTTGCACAACTAATGTGGTACATCAGGAAGTAACTATAAAGCTCAATTTATGATCAAGTGAACCAAGAAATAATGCAGAAATTACAAAACATAGTTTGTACCACAAACCAACCTGAGAATGAAGTGATTTTCATAGATAACATCTACACCAGCTATGACAAATGTGATTTTTTGCACTACCCAAAAGATACCTTTTTGCAATACTGGTCATGTATATTTTAAGTTAAAGCACCATATGAATCTAATCTGTTACACCAGATGTATAGAGTAACACCAGATTTATAATGCAATATCAAAACCTTTTCAAGACAACGATCACAAGGCTATGGCAATGTTTTCCATTTTCTGCAACAACAGCTGAGTTGAAAATGAAGAAATAACTTTATAGATAAGCTAGGGCATAAAAACAATATGGCTTGCTTAAATCCCAGGCAGGAGTAATTATTACTTTTATAACTGCATTGGTATGTCTTTTTTAAACCTGGGCCAGTTTCATCAAAACATTTAAGATGCATATATATTTGTCCTACACACATTTAGGACCAAAATCACAACTCATCAATCTATCATTACCTTTGTAAAGTGAATGTTGTTGTAACTGTTTCTAAAGTCATCTGTAAGACAAAAATTTGTCTTGAATGTTTTGATGAAACTGGCCTGAGGTACTTTGATGTTTTTAAACTGTAACCAGTTGTATTTTGTAAATTAAGAATATTAAGTCAGGTAATCTCAACTCAATTTACATTTGATGACAAGCGTTTCACAAGATATCCCCACTAAAAAATTGCGATTCCTACTCAAACAAGTGCACTGTTACAGATGCCTTAGCTTGTCTAATTGAGTGCTTTATTGGATGAAAAAATGGGTCATATTTGACACAAATTGCATCATCATACATGATTTGACACTAACCACATTTTACCACAAGCCCAAAGGACCTATTAGCCTGAAATCTTACAGAGCCTCCCTGATAATAACTGGTCCTCTGTGAAAACTTTATCTACTTTAAAAGATTCTAAGGAGTGAGGTGTATAAAAGAAACTGTGGGAAAAGAAAAAAATTGTTTCAAATAATTTCTTCTTTTTCCACAATGTTGTCCTTAGGGTAAAGAAAAATTTTAGTATTGGAAAGGCAGCTCCTTTTTCAAAACTTGACAGCTTTGACAAAAAATGGTCATTGACTATACAGGTCTTAAGGACCTGCAACATGGAAGCTTCTACCAGTCCTCTCTGAAATCCGCCGGATTGGTGTTAGTGTCGACCCCTGTCATATGTTATCACTTGGCATAGATAAACAGAATCAATGAAATATTTGCCATATCATGTTTATTTTCTTGTTCAGAGTTTGCTAGTGTACACAAGCTAACTATCTCAGATATAGCTTAAAATATAAACAAAATAAAGTCAACAAAAACACTAGATTGCTGTGCTCTATTACAAAACCCACTTGGCTATTTGTTTATATTTCAAATGATGCTTTCAAAAATATTTCAGTCATATCACAATGACTGCATCGAGCACCTCAATATATTTTCATGTTTGTCATACCAGTAGTATAGAAATCTTTCCAAGCCTGATCCAGCTGCACATCCCACTTTGGTTTTAAGCTAGTACTAGTTACAAGTAGTGTTTGGCAATCAGTTTCAATTCACTATCGATAATTGGTTTTTAGTTGAAAGAGTAAATAAACTAATGATTGTACAATCGTTTTCTTAGAAATGAATACAACACTCCTAGTATCATCCTTTGAAGAAAAGAATGTGAAAGTCTAGTTAAAACTCATGACCTTGCGACTCTTTCTGCATATTTTTCTTCCAACTTTATTGCTCAGCATGAAATAATCGTAACTGCCTATAAACATATAGGCAGTTACAACTGTTTCACACTGAGCTTTCAAACTGAGGTTATTTTCAAAAAGCAAAGGCTTTCTTTTATGTGTTAGGAACTGATTAATTGATTATAAAATTTCTTAGTCATTTATCACGATCAGAAGCCAAAACCAACTGATTATAGATTATAATCTATTAATCTGCCCATCACTAGTGACAAGGTGATGCAATACTTAAATTTGGATTGCAAAAACAGCCAAGCTAAAAATAAAGAAGATGTGTTCATTAAACACTAATTCCCCTAAAAGCAATTTTCAGAAGATTTACCTTGTCAGATGACCGTGACCTTCATGGCTGCGTACTATTGGGAGGAACTTCAAATGTTGAGCCAAATATGAGCATTGTCACTTGAAACGTGTTGAAGTTTCAGGACAATATTTGGTTGCAGGTTAAGTTAAGAATAAACATTTTGAAGAAATGACCCTCCCTAGTTGTATGTTCTTGTAAGATAACTGCATACCAAAATATGAACTTTGTAACATTAACAGTACTAAATGAAGTTATAGGATAACGTTAATTTCATGTGTCAAGATTTTGCATTCAATATGTCCCGACTTATCAATATGGGGGCGATAAAAGGGTGAAGGGAAGATGTGTTTCTTAAGCACTTTGTCTATCAACAGAAATAATATATATTTTAAACAACATTTGTGTTTGACCTTAACAGATCATGAGATAACCTTTTAAATGTTATAATTAGCAATTCAAAAATGCAATTATCTAACAGGTGAAATTTCCCAATTTATATGATTAATAAATGTTTGTTAATATGAGGTTTAACACCACTTTTTAACATTTTGGTAGAGGCATTGAGTTGAAATGAGCACCTAACCATTGACTCTGGTTTTTCTCTAACCATTACTACCAAAGCAACCTTTCTGAGCCTCCAACTGCTCATAGGTTAACATCCATCCATTTGAAGGAGACAAATATTAGACAGTTTGTGTACCCAGGTCAGAAAAAATTGCCTTAATAATCATGCAATAGAAACAATGAATTTCCAGGCTAAGTTAGGATAGACAAACTCTAGAACACAATAAGCCTCTTATTCAATGTACAGGTCAGAAAGATGAGGAATCAATTTAAAGGGATTACCTGAGAACATATCAATTTAACATGATACATATTGAGGAAACATTTATACCCTAAAACATTCAAAAGCAATCTGCCATTTGTGCATTAAAAAACAACAAAAAACTATATATGAAAGAAAATTACAGATGCCTTTCTCTACAATAATTCAATGATATTTCTTTTTTATAACTTCAAAGGTAAGAGCTGCATTGTAGAATGAGAAGAATTGCTTAAAAGAATTATTCACATCCCACAACATTTCTACCCAGAAAAAAAACTTGACAAATCTAAAATTATGTTTTCTAGTGAAAATGGGTATATGAAACATTCGCTAACAATTATAGGGTAATACATGAATGAATAAAACAATATTAATCTGATTGATCACAATTTTACACTGCACTTTCCCCTGATGAGATCTATCTACCCATCAAATTCCATTATTATAGCTCAAATATTTAAAGAGATATGCTCCGGACAAGATCCAAGTATGGAAAAAAAACAAGGTCAATAACTCAAAAAAAGGTAGAGTAATGGCTCTTGTTCACTGCAGAAGGTAATGAGAAGAAAAATATAACTGCCAAGTTTCATGAAAATCAGACATAAGGTTACAGAGTTATGTTCCAGACTTAGAAGGCCACGACGCCAGGCACCCGATGCCGGACAGCAGGGATGATACCCATAATATGTCCCTTCTTCGACGAGAGTATAAAAAGTGTACAAAAACTTACTTCAAATCTAAAATCTAAATCATAATACCTTTAACACTATTCTTTTTCATGATAAAAAGAAACAAACAACAACTCTAAAGCCCTTAAAATGGCATTTTTTTTAAGTTAACCTTGATAACTCCCCTTGACATTCCTTGATGCTTGTTTGAATGGGATTTTACAACCCTTTCAACAATGTTTCAATTATATTGCACGGCTGGAGCACCTAACAATAGATTTATAGTATTACTCACATCAGTTCTACCATTTTGTCTTTTCCTGACCTCCAGCTGCTTTACCATATAGATTTACTATTATCAAAATACTGCTGGTAGAAAAATAGTCGTTCAGTAGAGCTAAAAAATATTCATAAACCATCTAAAACTGACCAAAAAGTATGTGATACACCAAGACATATGTTAAATTTCTTTTTACAAAAGTATATGATTTTGTAAGTCTAGTCCTGAGTTTGGTTTACAATGTTTTTCACAGCCCTCGCTGATGTGTGGCATTTACTGTTTACTGCAGCATTAAATGTTGACTCTTTCATGTTAAGTTTGTTTATGGCATAGACTGAAAAAGGAAAATGTAAAATAAATTATTTCAAATTGCTATGATAGCTTATTTCCAATTTATATTTGATTTTCAAATAAATAGTCAGATTTTCTCTGCAAATTGAAAATATGTCTTTAAATATACATGTAATTAAAGAATAACAATTGAAATTGAACAATTGAGAAGTAAAGGGAAGAACCTTTGAGAAATCATGAGATGAGGGCATTTTTTGATTTTCCGATGTAAAGCAGGAATTGGGAACGAATATTCAAATATTCCCTTTGTAGGGAATATTCGAATAACATTTCAGATACAAATATTAATTTTTAAAACTGGAAAAAACTAAGCTGGATATAGAAACGTATCTTACACACTGCACTCTGTTATCCTGTGATGAAAATAAATGCCAAGTTTAAATTAAAATGGACATATGTTTTTCTCTGAAAAAAAATAATCACTTCCCAGATGCTAGATTCCACAGGTGATCACTTATGTCCTGCCCTACAACTGGTAAATGAAAATAGGGAAGACCATTTTTAAGGCAGTACACAAGTAATAGATCCACAACATTTTGGAACTCATGCTCTTTTACAATGTTGAATAAGGTTTCCTTATGAAAATCATTCGGCACCTCTGTCAACACTGTAAAAGTTCATTACTCCCGAAACAATGCAGAACTATTACGGGTCCACTACCTTAAAAATGACATCACTGTGCAAGAATCTAGGGTCTTTAAAGGGTGCCAACACAAAGTGACCTGGCTAGCTCCAAACGCTACCACCTCCAGTACTAGGTGCAATTATATACAACAGAATTTCAGAATTAAATACAAATCAAATTTTATATTTCATTCATAGAAAGGGAATGAATAATTAGACCGCTTTGTCCATCTAGTGTTTAGAATTTTGTATTTGTCTGGAACTTCCTTTCTTGTACCCCCTCTGCTACCAGAATTATATGTATAGTGAAAGAGTGAAAGTGGTTATGTAAATATAATGATTGAAGGTGGCACATATTTAGGTAACATCTTATACTAGTTTGTTTTGTAAATTCATAGTGCTGACAGAAAAATCGAAAAGCGCATTGGCAGTGCACATCTTTTAATCGAAAATTACGTACAGGTAATGAGTTTACTAGTGTTAGGTACTATAATTGGCCTAAACTTTGCAAGTTATTGCAATAAAGGAAAATGGGTGTGACATAATAGCGCTTCCATGATGTTTTGCATTGTGCCTGGGTGCATAATTAGATGAAATAGGGTGAATTTTGCATTGAACTAAAATGATTATTCAAATATTTTCGAATTATCAGAATGAAATTCTAATATGAATTTTGTAATTTGTTCTCATTTATAATATTAAGAAGTTTCTCTCAGTTATCAACACTTTTGACAAGACCTGTGAATATAATGGAGGACTGGTTGAACGTGTCATGCCACAGGTCCATTAAAGTCATGGTCAATTATTATATTATCTCCAATCATTTAAGTTTTGAGATCTGTAAATTATAGGACTAAGTCTTAAAGCAACATTAGTCTGGTGTGAGAAACTTTAGGGTCAAATCGTATCTTTTTTTTTATTGACCCTTGATACTAGATTTACTGCAGATTTGAAATGTAACAAGATGTGTTTGTGAAACACAAATGTCCCGTGCCAGTATTTCTTTTTTTAAATGTTGACCTTGACAGAGGTATGCACATCAATAAAATATTTTATCACACAAATTATGAGAAAGGTATCTAAAATAAGCTTGAATGAACTGAACATGTAAAGTTTTAACAAAGTTTCAAAAAAAGGACCTTGATAGATGACCTTGACATCTACAGTTGCACACACATTATTGAGATCTTTATCATGCCAAATATGAGGCTTCTATCTTGAATTCATAGCCTTGAAAATATTGGCAATGTTAAGTTTTTTGTTAAGTTTTTGCTAACAGACGGGACAGATGGACAATGATAAAACAATATGCCCTCGATCTTTCGATACGGGGTCATAAAAAGATTTCATTTTAAGAATAATTGGCTATATTGAGCAAATGAACTTACATTTAATGGCTCTCAAAATCTCACTGTTTGCATTGAGTTTTACAGCAGTCTGGCCTTTTTATTAGCTGATCGGGCTAAAAGAAACCGTCCATCAACTTCTTCATCGCAAACGAATTGGAGCTTCCTTTGCATTTAGACAAAGCAAGCACCAACCAAACATTAGGTACAGCAAGCCTAGTGTCACTCATTAGTCTTATGTAGCCATTAGGCAACTCTTCACTTAATGGAATTAATTTCTGAAAACATATGAAAAGGACAAATTGTGATATCTAAAAAGATCAAAAAGGACTTTCTTTGAACGTTTATAATGGGTTCCCAGCTATAGTTGTTTAAATCACAGCAGGTCATTGAATTTCAAATTTGTTTAAACAGATAGACAAAATTGAACTGTGTTCACATCACCCAGTGTAATTTGTTCATCAATACGAGGGATGATCCAGAAGTTCGTATAATAGGCTACTAATTTTCGCATTTCTGGCTTGTTCAGTGTATAACTTAGTGATTATGCAGTTTGGTAACTACGGCGAGGATAAACGTTATTAATTTTGCAGAATTATCCTAAGCGGCCTAAGAATACGGTTACCTTAGCAACATAGGTATGCTTAGGCGGGGGAGCGTGAAAAAATATTGGAATTGTGTTAAATAAATCGAGTTTTCTGAAAGTTTTCTAATACTTCAGTTGAAATTCATTGGCTAAAATAAACTCGACTATAATAGAAAATTATTTGTCATATTTTAAAGCTTGCTGTTAGACTTTTAACGGGCACAGACACGTCTTTATAAATACAGAACATTCGGGGGGGAAATGACAGGACAACAACACCATTATATTAATACCGTTTTTTCGAATTTTGTCATGATCTATGTTTTTCACCAACCCAAACATCTAAGATAATTCAGAAAAATGATAAAAATTTGCAGAAGAAAACTTTTCCTAAAGCTACCCCTGATATTTAAAGAGGGTCGAGCTTCATATGAGGCATGAGAATGGTCGAATAGAGTTCAAACGAACGAACTAGTCCCAACTGATTCTCATTTTTTTTCGAAAATAACGGTTCTGTATCTTGCTGTCCACTTTACTCAAAAATACAATGCATATAGAAATTGTAAACAATTTTGAATCCAAATGGTATGTATATAGATTCTTCAAGTTGATGTATCAGGCTTAGAAAGGCATGAGAGTTGGTGGAGACTATGTAAAAGAGAGTTAACAATGACGTCGCATTTGACGTTCTTGCTCCCCCGCCTTCGTGGGGGTCTCTTTCTTGATCTATGCACTTTACAGCCGCTATTGAACGTAAACGTTTAAAAATTTCCACATTAATTACACAGATGATGAATTAAAATACTCTATATTTTTTGTTTTAATAATGAACTTTTCTGTAGATTTGTAACCTCATTTTACGAACTTTTGGATCAACCCTCGTATATGTCCAGTGTATGAAAATTTCATGAAAAATCACATTAATTTCCTTTGCAAAAAATGATCATGGCAAGAAGTTCTCCAACTGATATGCAATATGTTTGTTTTGCAAAAAGGAGTACAATTTACTGTCACAAAAATGCTTTCAGGTTAAATCCCTTGTTAGTCTTGATTGCTCTTGTGATGTCACACAGTGATGGCAACTTTCAAGAAGATATCTACAAACAAGAGGGCCAGAATAGCCCTAAACTGCTCACCTGAATTTTATTGGTCCAGTGGTTCTCACAAAAAAAACTTCTGGCAAAGTTTAATTTACATTGGCCTAGTTGTTGAGGAGCAGATGTTATTCCAAGAATTCAAGGTGAAAATAGATCCTACCCACTCATTGATTTCTATGGAGAATATGTTTACAGACTTCAGACTCAAAATAAACTCCTACCTGCCACACCCATATTTATGAGTCACTCAAAATTTCAAGAAAAATATTTGAAGAGGGTCACCCAAGGAACATTCAGGTAAAGTTTCATTGAATCGGCCGAGAGGTTCATGAGGAGGTATCCTTCAAAGATTTCAGGCTTATGCCCATATTTATGGGGCAATCGAAAGTTTGCGAACAATTTTTGAAGAGGGTCCCCCAAGGAACATTTGGAAAAATTTCATTGAAATTGACCCAATGGTTCACAAAAAGATGTACAAAGATTTTGGGCTCAAAAAAAGCCCAGCCTGCCACGCCCTTACTTATTGTCCAATCAAAATATTTGAAGAGGGTCGTCTAAGGAACATTCTGGTAAAGATTCATTGAATTGGCCTAGTGGTAAAGGGTGAAATGTTGTTCAAAGATTGAACTCTCAAAAAAAGCTCTGCCCTGCCACGCCCATTTTTATGGGCTGATGAAAATTTTTGCAAACAATTTTTGAAGAGGTCACCCAAGGATCATTCTGGTAAAGTTTCATTGAAATCAGACCCAGTGGTTCAAGAGAAGACTTTCTTCAAAGATTTGAAAGTGAAAAAAAGCCAGGCCCACGCCCATATTTAGGTGTCAAGCAAAATTCTTCAAAAGGGTCACCCATGGAACATTTCTGCCAAGTTTGATTGAAATCCACCAATTGTTTACTGAGGAGAAGATGTTTAAAGAATTGTTGACGACTTCCGACCGACGACGGACAAAAGGTGATCACATAAGCTCACCTTGAGCATGATTGTAATGCTCCTGTGAGCTTTAAAACACAGAGATTTGAGCTTGGTTAAGCCTTGTCAAACCAATGCTAACAATGCTTAGCTGACGACAATACCTCTGGTTTAGCAAGATATCAGAGAGTTATCCTCCTGAAAGTATGGGTTGTTCTAAAAGTTATTTGATAAATACCTATCATTCCACATTCGACTACCCTCGTCTATAAACAGCATCCTCGAAGAACATGAAAAATCCCAATTACGTCATTTAAAAGTTGACTTCAACAAAATGTCCGAGGAGAGATTTGAAAAGGACAGAGAGGGGGAGAATAAAGCTGCGTTATATTGAAGGATATTAAAACATGGCAACTAAAATTTGGGTAAGCAGCATTTCCTAGGTCCATCACGCAAGAAACATCTACAGAGCAATTCCAAACATAAGCTTCAGTTCCTCATATTAGTTTCCAAAATTTATACATATAAAGAAATAAAGGGTGATTGAGCAACCAAAGTTCGTACCTACAGCTTAAAGTTAAAGTTTTAACCCTTGGAAGTTTATATTTAAATACCAACCAAGAATAATGGACTTTGGGAACAATTAAAGTTATTCTAACAATGAAAAGCAGACTTCAAGAAATATCGCCGGTCCCACTGACATGTCTGGTAAAAATCATGCCGGTCTGGTAAGTTTCACATGAATACAGGACCGACTGACTAGTAAAATCTAGCCACATACAAAATGTGTCCCATCATTATGTCTGAAAGAAATTAGTTCGGTCTGGTAAAAATCTAAATTTTATCAGACCCACTGTCCGGTAAGAAATATGGTTATTTCGTGAAGTCTGGAAAAGGAGCATTTACAAAGTGTGTAGGAAAGGGTTCACAGTCAACTCGGCCTGTGAATAACTAGGCCCGTCAACTCGGCCCGTCAACTTGGCCTGTTTATATATTATATAGGTACATGTATGACATTGCAATTTAAATCACTCGTTAAAAAGTTTTTTTAGTAATAGTAATTTTAATCTTATTTTACTATTTAATAGCATTTGTGTAAATATGAGATAAAAAAGAAATAATTAAATACTTAAATTCACTTTTTATTCAAATTTATTTTTCAATTTTTTTCTAAGCGTAAAGGAATATGACAAGTTATATGAGTATTAAATATGAAGATCGTAGATTTTAGTCATCAATTGTGAATTTGCATCTCCTTTAAATACAATGCACACATTGATTAACTATCTGAAAAGTGTGCTTATATATCCGTTTACTAGGCAAAACACTATATAAGTTATATGCAGGCCGAGTTGACGAGCCGAGTTTTACACAGGCCCAGTTTTACGCGGGCTGAGTTTTTGACAGGCCGAGTTGACAGGACACCGTAGGAAAGGGGGGTGTTTGGAGGGTGGGGGGGGGGGGATTCCTTAGTTAGTAAAAAAAAAAATCCTGAAAATCCAACATAGAAATTCACAAAATCCTAATTTTGGCCCTTATTGGGAGCACTGTACAATATACTCTAAAAAACATGTTGCTCAAATAGGACATAGGGTCGAAACTTTATTGGTACGAATCTACAAAAATTAATACAATTTGATATATCCATTTCATATAATTCTTCTATACCTTTGGAGTAACAAGGTTTAATATGGGTTTAATAACATTTTGATATATATGAAATTTGGCTTTATTCATCCAAACCATGTCTTCATTTTTCAATTTTGCATTCCGAAGGACTCTCTATTTACTGAGTTATAAGTTGTCTTATATTTGTACATAACTTGTTTTGAGCCCTACAGGACAAAATTCTATTAAAAATCAACAAATTACTGCTTTTTACATACCTTCTAAGTGCTATTCTTCCCAATGGGAAAGGAATAAGGCAAAAAAACATGTCAACGGAAATTTCATTTAAAATCGGCAGCCATTTTGGATTTCTATAGACTGGAGTCCAGTTCATTTTTAGACTTGGACATTATCAACTGCATTCGTTTGGGTAATGTAAATAAGCTTGTAGATATTTTTTCAAACATATTTTCAGAAATTTTGGGTTTTTTTTAAGATATTTACTTGAGAATAAAAAGATATTTTGTGAGTATACTAAGATTTTTTTTTTTTTTTTTTTTTTTTTTTTTTTGGGGGGGGGGGGGGGGGGGGGAGCCTTCATATTTCACATGTATGATGATTGCTTGGGACAAGGCCTTTCTGTTTGAGTTCTTGGTCATCAGTCAAGGTCAAGGTCATTTGTCAAGGTAAATTTGTAAAAGATTAAAACTTATACATTTGCTCTAACTTTGTAATGGTAAGTGATATAGCATCAATATTTTACATATGAATTGCTTGTGACGAAGCCTTTTTGTGGATAGTAAAGTCAAGGTCATTTGCTAAAGTCAAGGTCATTTTTTGAAGTTCACTGATTTTCAGCATAAAAACTTGAACATTGGACATAACATTTTAAGGGTAAGTGAAAAATTGATTGAAAGGAGTTTTACGCCTCTTTCAACATTTTTTCAGTTATATCACGGCATGAATTTTTCTCACAGTAATGATTTCTTTCACATGAAATGCTTAAGTTAGAAAAATACACCTCTAACAAAAGTTTAAGTTATTTTACGCTTGCTGAAAGTGTCTTTCAGCTTCCATAAAAATGCTAAGTATGAAAATCCGTCTCTAGAAAAAGTTAAGTTAAAGTGTTGAAGTACCCCTGTCAAACTGAATAGAAATGAAATTCCGCTAAGAAATGAATTTTACGCCGCCTGTAATTTCTGATGTATTCCGCCGGTACTTTATGATCTAGCAGAGACGTAATAATAAACTTACCCCTGAGTTACAAGCGTAAATGACCATTTCCGCTTCATTTCTATCTCATTTATGCCTATTTTCCAAGCGGAATCCGCTACAATTTTTCGTACGGGTAAAACTCTAGGCTGAATATATCATATCCTTTATCTCCCTCTTTCTTTAAAATTCTACCCATGTAAATAAAAGAGGGATCCCTGATTATCCAGTGGGTTCTTCACAGTAAGATTTAGGGATTCATTCGTAACCCCTGACATTGCTTGTATTATTGAAGGCATTCATTTGATACTTAGGACACAAGTTCACTCGGAGAAAACAAAAGATATTGCTGAAGCTTTTATGTTGTAATTTGTGTGGTCATCATTATTGTGTGAAAATTTGGACTATTTGTGATACATCTGGTATTACTGAAGGCAGTACCGCTATTACACCCTTTCCTGGCCTTTTGCAGCTATTCCTTTAAGGTAAATGCTTTCCCGCTAATTGATGTGTGTGTGGTTGGAAGGGGGGGAGGGCTTTTTTGTCTATGACACACTTAGGGCCCTATATTGGCTCTCTTCCACACCTTATTTTACATTTTTGGTTATTTAGATACCATAGACAGGTGAAAGATAAAGGAGCTGCCGTGGTTCTGGTGTTTTTGTTTTTCCTTTGACAAGTCCAATTTAAAAGTTCTTTGAGATAACTAAGAATGAAAATAGGCCCACAAAAATACCTATAATAAATAATTGCTTGAATCATTGGCAAATGACAAAATTTTAGACTGGTCCAAAGGCAAGATTTCAGATGAAAATGAAGAAATTATCTGTTTTATTGGCAGATGACATTTTGGTGAAGTAAAAAATGTTGCAAAAGATATTTAATAAATTTCTACAGCCTTTTCTTGGGGGGCCATAAAAAATTAGGATTGTGCGAGTTTAATGCCGCCCGTGGTGGAAAATGCATTGTTAATTGATGCCTCTTTCATCCCTTGTCGGATGCTTGCCGTCATCAATAAGCCCCTGGTAACACATCAAACTGTCAATCTAGAGGTCCCTGGTTCAATTCCTGACTGCATCACCAATCCTCTCCACTATTTGTCTCCAACTAATGGGTTAATAATCCTAGACCTATGTAGTATAGCAGCTAGAGGCTTGGAGAAGATGTTGTGGTAGTACTGGTGTGAGAACTTCCAGGAATCTATAGTTAGATGTTACTGCCGCAGTAAAATGACTGAAATATTGTTAAAAGCAGTGTAAAACCCCACTCATACAAACAAACTATGTCAGGCACATTTTGTTTTAATCAAGGTACACACTACTTGTATTTACGTAGGAAAAAGAAATTTAAAAAATTCCTCTGATATCATTTTAGTAATGCATATGGTTCAATATTTTGTATTTAACATTGTGTTGGACATCAAATAGACAAGTTTTATTTCTAGCAAACTCTCTGCTAACTTCAATCTGTTAAATGATAAAGTTAGTGTTCTTGCAAACTTACTGCAAACAACATGTGAATGATTTTTAAAAGATAGTTTTCCTGCAAACATCCTGCAAACTTTTTTACTAATTTTCCTATAAGTCTAATCTGCTGCAAACTTACTGCAAACAACATGTGAATGATTTTTAAAAGATAGTTTTCCTGCAAACATCCTGCAAACTTTTATACTAATTTTCCTATAAGTCTAATCTGCTGCAAACATACTGCAAACAACTCATTGTTTGCAGGAAGATTGAAATTAGCTGCAAACACATGTTAAGTTGCTGCGAACTGTTCTAGCAAACTAATTTGTTTGCGGCAAATTTGCAGCAAATTTGCTGCAAATTTGCAGCAAACTTTTCATTTCTGTAAGGGCTACCACGCCCATATTTATGGGCCAATCAAAATTTTGCAAACACTTTTTTGAGAAGATCATGAATGGAACATTCTGGGAAGGTTTCATTAAATCAGCCAAATGGCTCAAAATAAGCCCCACCCAGCCACACCAATATTTATGGGCGAACAATTTATGATAAGTGTCACCCAAGGAACATTCTGGTAAAGTTTAACCCTTTCCTGTTTTTCAAAATTTTGGACCTGTCCAAATTCAAAGGTTTTGCAGACGAAAATTTTAAGTGAATTTAATTTGAAAAATAACCATTCAGTAGGGTAGAAAATAGTGTGGAAAAAGAAGAAATTGCTTGCCAGAAGCAATTTCTTCTTTTTCACAATGTTTTCTCAATCATAAAATCACAGACACGTAAAAATCAGGGATTAAACAGCAAAGGGTTAATTTAAATTAGACCAGGGGTTCAGGAAGAAATGTTGTTCAATAATTTTGGGCTCAAAATAAAATCCCGCCCTCAACAGCCACGCCAACATATATGGGCCAATCAACATTCCAAGAAGAAATCTAAAGAAGGGTCACCCAAGCAGTTGAAGTTTGCACATTGGTTATTGAGGAGAAGAAGTTTAAAGATTTCGAGCTCAAAAGAAGCCCCGCCCTGCCATCCCCATACTTGGGGGTCAATCAAAATTCCACAAACAAGTTTTGAGAATGGTCACCAAAGAAACATTTCTACCAAGTTTGGTTGAAGTCAACCCATTGGATACTGAGGAGAAGAAGTTTAAAGATTTCAGGCTCAGAAAATGCCCTGCCCTGCCATGCCCATATTTTGGGGTCAGACAAAATTCCATGAATAAGTTTTGAGAAAGGTCACCCAAGGAATATTTCTTTCAAGTTTGTTTGAAATAGGCCTAATGGTTACTGAATGAGAAGATGTTTAAAGATTACAGGGTCAAAAACTGCCATGCACATTATTGGGGTCAACCAAAATTCCATGAATAAGTTTTGAGAAAGGTCACCCAAGGAACATTTTTGCCAAGTTTGGTTGAAATCAATACTTTTGTTACGAAGGAGAAGATGTTTAAAGAATTGTTGACAACTTCTGATACAGGACGAACAAAAGCTGATCACAAAAGCTCACGCTGAGCATGTTGTGCTCAGGTGAGTTAAAAATGGCAGGCTCCCAGTTTTCTTAGCAACTAATGAAACTTTATTACTGTGGGATAATGCAGACTATATTTTCTTTTGTCAGTGTCTCTCTAGATAGTCAGTCCTATTAAACTGGACAAAGATCCCTTCACAATATTTTCATATTACTAACATTATGTCAAAATGCTTTTCCCTAAATGCATTTTATAAAAAGAAATACCAATCATTTCCAATAATTGAAAAAAAAGTTATAAAAAAATAAATTGAATAATCTAACATAAAGCAAGCCAAAAACAAGAATCAGGTGTTGTTTTGAAAAACAGAAATGCCCTCAGCTGCTCTGACTCACAGCAAATCTCCTGAAACTTGCTGTTGAATGCTGGGCTTGAACGGAAAAATCTCATTTTACATTAAAGAAGGCTTTTTTATTTAAGTGTGTGTTTAAACAGGGAATTTTCAAATGATTAGGCAAGTTTAATAATTGCATGTCTTTACAGTTCCAGAATTTTATATGATCATATATTTTCCTCTTTCTACAATATTTTTTACCATATAGAATGATAATTTTCAAATTAGCATCCACGTTTCCTTGGTCTCTGCAATCATCCCTTTCAGCTCTGACCAGTCTAGGATTTTATGAACAGAAAACCATTAAAGCAGTTGGATTTACAACAGGTAAAACAATATGTCTCCCATGGTCTGTGACATACAATATGTGCAGATCCAGGATAGGGGGTTGGCCCTCTCCTGTCCCACTCCCTCCCCATCCACAGAGATTCAAAATGTCTTTTGGATTTGATGCAGGGCTTGTGCTAGTGATTGAAATTGAGAAATCAATGACCCCTTTAATAAACAAGATGTGTTTGTGAAACACGAATGCCCCTGTAACAGCATTTTTTTCAAAGTTTGACCTTGACAGATGACCTTGGCCTTGTCATATGACCTTGACTTTGGTACCAGCAGATGCGGATCATTGAGATCTATCATCATGCCAAATATGAGCCTTGTATATTGAATAGGCTTGAAGATATTGGCAATGTTAAGTTTTTTGGTTAACTTTTTGAGTTATTTGACCTTGACAGATGACCTTGACCTTGTCACATGACCTTGACTTTGGTACCAGCGGATGGGGATCATTGAGATCTATCATCATGCCAAATATTAGCCTTGTATCTTTAATAGGCTTGAAGATATTGGCAATGTTAAGTTTTTAGCTCCACTGGCTGAAAGCCACTGGGGCTATTGTCATGGCGTTGTGTCCGTCGTGCGTCCGTCCGTCCGTCTGTGTGGTCGTAAACTTTTCTTTAAAATTCTTCTCCTCAGAAACTACTGGATGGATTTCAACCAAACTTCACAGGAATGATCCTTGGGTGACCCTCTTTCAAAGTTGTTCAAGAAATTTTGATCCAATGAAAAACATGGATTTAATGGGTGTGGCTAATTTCCAAATTTGGTAAAAAGTGAGTTTTCTCAGATTCTAATCAATGGATACCAATTAAATTTTACATGAATGGTCCTTTGGTGACCCTTTATCAGTCTACAAAAAATTATTGTGATCGGATGGAAAATATGCATTTTATAAGCGGAGGTCATTTCTCTATTTGTTATATAGTGGCAACTTTGAAATTCATTTTCTCAGAATGTTACTGATGGATTTCAACCAAATTTCACTGTAATGATCCTTGAGTAACCTTTAATCATTCTACAAAAAATCATTGTGATCAGATGGAAAATATGCATTTTATGGGTGGAGGTCATTTCTCTATATGTTATATAGTGGCAACTTTGAAAATCATTTTCTCAGAATGTAACAGATGGATATCAACAAAATTTCACTGGAATGATCCTTGGGGGACCCTTTATTAGTCTACAAAAAATCATTGTGATCGGATGAAAAATATGCATTTTATGGGCAGAGGTCATTTCTCTATATGATACATAGTGGAAAATTTGAAAATCATTTTCTCAGAATGTAACTGATGGACATCAACCAAATTCACTGGAATGATTCTTGAGTGACCTTTTATCAGTGTACTAAAAATTATTTTGATTGGATGAAAAATATGCATTTTATGGGTGGAGGTCATTTCTTAATATGTTAAATAGTGGAAACAATGAAAATCATTTTCTCAGAATGTAATTGATGGATATCAATCAAACATTTTTGGTATGATCCTTTGGTGACCCATTATCATGCAGACAAAAATTATTTTGATTTGATGAAAAATATTTCTTTTAGGAGCGGAGGTCATTTCTCTATCTGTTATATAGTTGAAACTGAAAATCATTTTCAACATCAGTAGAACCCCAAATATCTAAAAATCTAGTCAAAACATTTATTTGCTTTTACAAGAATTTCAAGCCTGTGGAGCGACTCAAGCCATTCATGGCTTTCTAGTTGGTTAACTTTTGCAGACAGACAGACAGACGGACAGACAGACAGATGGACAGACGGACAATGGTAAAACAATATGCCCCCGATCTATTGATGCGGGGGCATAAAAATTCTGGGGGTCAAATAAGATTTCAAAGGGTTCAAAACAACTTAGAGAACATATCATTGATAGGAATTTTGACGGTTTTGAAAAGAAATATCAAGTAATCACTTCATTTGTTAAATTTTAGATAGATCTAGTATTTAGGATGCACCATTGAAAATTTAAGGGATAAAACCTAACTGACCCTTGGACAATGACCCCCTTGGGAGAAATTTCTACGGATTGAAAGAAGACATTTTTAGATTTTTGTGGGTCAAAACTCTGGTTTGGGGGTCAAACATGAGCCCTGGTTGGTGAGTAAAACTTCACAACTACAGCTTTCCCCAAGATGTAATTACAACATTTTGCTTGCCCACTATGGAGTACTTGAAAAAAAACTAACATTATAGGTTGGAAACATGATAAAACCAACCCCCCCCCCCAAAAAAAAATGCTGGATCCACATATAAAGAATCATTCGGAACATCACTCGGCCATTTCCGTATGCTGCAACAGACCTCGGATGCATGAAAGGTGGATGGGTATGTAACAAAATTGTGCACTTTATTAGGCAGAAACAGTGTAAGAAAAACTAGCACTGTAGATTTATATTTTTTTACAGTAAATAACGGCTGAAAAATCTTAATTTTTGAGAATGACGAATCATTCTCAAAACTTAAGATTTTTTCAGCCCTTATTTAAGAATCTAAAGATATTTATATGAGGATACGATAGTTTCATGTCTGTGACTTAAACAAGTAGCGATGAGACGTCAAATGTTCTCATAGTTTCAAGGGCTAACGCCATTTAAAGTGACGTCATCTAGTTTTTCCAAAGTTTTCCTGTAATTTCTAAAAATAGTCTGTCTATGCACATCCGAGGTTGATCATGAGATTGGCCGAGTGGTGTTCGGAATGATATAGAATCTGAAAGTTTTAACATTTACTTACTAATCTAACACAAAAAGTAGCAGCTACAAAAATATTAAGATGAAAAATTATAATTTAACTGTTTCAAATCAATGAATAAATCTACATAATCATATTTCAAGATGAATAGATAAACAAGAGATGTTTGTAAAACATTTCTGCCCCCCATAAAGGCAGGTCAATGGATTATATTCTTTGTCAAATCAAAAAAGGGCAATAACTCACAAAATATGATGAGTAGAGTTATGGAATTTTGTACACTGCACATCTCCCTTATGAGATCTATGCACCTGTGAAGTTTCATGATTCTAACTTGCATACTTTTTGAGATATGCTCTGGACAAAAACAGTCTACAGGCGGATGGACAGACCAACCAACCAACTAACCAATAAGTGCAAAGCAATATACCCCCTCTTCTTCGAAGGGGGCATACTTATAGTTATTCAGATAAACTTATTTAGATATTTGAGCCTGTGAGACTGACCAGATGCTGTACTATACCTTTAGTACAAAGCTACTGACTCAAGCTCTCTAATTAAAATGAGGGAAAGGGGGCCATAAGGATTTTCACTCAAAATATTCTGGGTTACGCAACAGCAATTAAGTCCACAAATATCATTGGATTTTCTTTACCACTTCAAAGGTTTCTGTATGGCCCCTATGCGGTTCAACAAAGATCAACACAGGTCAACACACATGCCGAATTTTAAGAAAATAGAGTGAAACTTGTTTTAAGCGACCAATACTCGGACCATTAAAAACGGTCGTTAAAGAAAATTTCTACTAAACCCTTGTAATGCCGAGCCCGGAATACTCCTGCTTTGGCAGGAGCTTTAGACATCATCTGCCTACACATATGTGCAGTCTGATGTTAGTCTACACCACCTGTTTCTCACTTTCAAACCAGAAATGTCAATAGATTTAATTTTTTTCAAATAAAAAATGATCTACAATTGATAATTTCAGTGCTTTTTGTCCTTTGATTTTGATGAAAAATTTTAGCCAAAATTTATTCAGCATGACAAGGGTTAATACATGTTTTGTTTCCAAATTAGAAAAAAACTTTTTGATTGAATTTGCATACTACTGCAAAACTCTCAATCATCCTGAGTTGTTAAAACTCAAAAGAATTGTCTCATTGAGACCATCCAGGTGAGTTTCAACAACATAGGAATCATTTTCAATAATCTTTGGACCAACTATACCTTCTTTTTTAAGATATTTTGATATAAAGGAGGGAATTAAAAACAGTTGCTTAATAAAAACAAGAGCCTTCAGAGACGGATTATGCTCCAAAAATAAGGCATTGTCACAAAAAAAATGTATGCAATCAAGGGGAAAAGTTTGCTGATGATTGCTTCTATAGGTTTTGGGACTTGCTAATGAGAAATGTGACCCATCAGGCAAAATTTTCAAATAGTTTATAGTCAAGGGCAATATATGAAATATGGCAATATGTAATTTTATCAAATTCTGAACCTAAGACCAGGAGAAATGAAAGACAAGAGGGCCAGAGTTGCCTTAAATCGCTCACCTGAAATTTATTGGCCCATCAGAATTCATCCAATTAACTTTCTGGCAAATATTCATTCACATTTGCCTTTAAATTGTTGAAGAGGAGATTTAATTCCAAGATTTTAAAGTGAGAATAGACGCTGCCCATCCATTCATTACTGAGGAGACTCAAAATTTGCCCCTCCCTTCCAGGCCCAAATTTATGGACCAATCAAAATTTTGCAAAGATTTTTTGAAAAGGGTCAACCAAGGAAAATTCTGGTAAATTGTCATTGAAATCAGTGTTTCAGGAGATGTCGTTCAAAAATTTCGGGCTCAAAATAATCCCTGCCCTGCCACGCCCATATTTATAGGCCAATCAAAGTTTTGCGAACAATTTTTGAAAAGGGTCACCCAAAAGCATTCTTGTTAGCTTTCATTGAAATCGTCCCAGTGGTTCAGGAGGAGATGTTGTTCAAAGATTTCAAAGTGAAAAAGTGCCAAGCCCATATTTAGGGGCCAAGCAGAATTTAGCGAACAATTTATGAAAAGGGTCAACTTTGACGACGATGTTGTCGGACGATGCACAATGCACGATGCAAGACGGACAATGCACAACGGACAAGGCACGATGGACCAAGGATCACCCTAACAGCTCCCCTTGAGCATGTTGTGCTCAGATGAGCTAAAAAAAACCCACCTAAAAATAAAACAAATAAAACACATAATAACACACCTTTTTCCAGTAATTTCTGGGACAGCACTACATCGTTCTCTTTACACAGACGAACAATATCGTAATACTCGTGAAGACGTTTCTGTCGGAACTGGTCAACCATTTCACCGACGTCGCCAATCATCGTAGATCTCATACAATGGTCATCAATAGATTTGGAACCTGTCTTAATGGTACCTGGGGGTGCTTCCAGCTGAAATTACAGAAATCACATTTATAATATGAACTACGTCGCGAGAGTGAGATAAACCCGTTGAATATTTTTGATATTACACCGGTGTTATTACACTAGTGAAATAACTATGTAAATGAGCTAAAAACGAATATCAACATTATATATTCGTTGTGAAAATGCATCATAATGGATTTGCTGATGTCATTTTGCAAACAGCGTTATATCTTCGCGGAATAACTTGAATCGATAAATATGGTAATTTCCTGGTTTTATCACAAAAAATTAGGATTATATTACAAATAAGATATCAAATTTGTGCTCATTAAATACCGAATTTATTAAACTTGTCATCTATAACAGATAAAAACTCGGCGCAGCCTCGTTTTTATCTGTTTATAGATGACTCGTTTAATAAATTCGGTATTCAATGACCACTCATTCAATATCCTCTATATCTTTTACCTAAATTGTAATTAAAATTGAAATATTTTTCTAATTCAGTTAACCTTTGAGTATAGTTTTATTGTCCTATAGTTGGCTTTTGGAAGAAGATTTTTTGCTGCAAGATAATAAGTGCTCGCTGAATCATAGAGGATAACTGTTTGTTTCAGTGTGAGGTTGATTTTCATTTCAATGAGTAAACTACAAAAGCTATAAATTTTTTACAAGTGGCAGGTGCATGGGTAAGAATATAACTTTTGTTGTTCACAAAATGAAATAGTAATTGATCTTACTCCAAATACAAATTATTATTCCATTTCTTTAATGGAAAATGAGACAAAATGTGAATAGTTGGGACAAATTTTCTCAAAGTGTGTCATTTTGCATGTGATTGCTATATAATGTTATGACGTCATGTTTAGATAACATCAAATAGGGTGAAATGAACAAAAGCAGGGTTAAATGTTTGGTAATTTCATTGGTTTAACAGTAAGTTGATCAAATGATAATTTAGGGCGATTTCTCAATAATTCACCAAAAGCATTAAATAAATAATTTTATCTTATAACTATACAAATATCCGTTTGAAAACATCCCGTATGATATTTTAAAATGATATCACATAGTTATTTCTAGAACAATAATATAATGCGGTTATTTTTAGAAACTTGCATTTCAGTTAGTAACATTGACCAAAACAAGACAAATAGAGATTATAAGATAATGATAATACATACTTAGTGTTTTGTATGAAAAAATATCTAACTCGGTTGTGAGAATTGATAATTGTCTCGGCAGAGCCTCGAAAATTATCAATTCTCACAACCTTGTTAGATATTTTTATTCATACAAAACACTAAGTACATATTATATATTTCCTGCTCAGATCAAGAGAGTGCATTTAGGGTCTGAATACTGATAGAATTTTGGCAAACAAGAGGTCCATAGTGGCCCTAAATCGCTCACCTGTTTACTGTCTAAGATGTAATCAAAACAATATTTTTCGTCTAAGATCTAATCAAAACAATAAATTTGACAAATTTACAGGTTGATTGAGCAAAAAATATGGCATCAAATGTGCCTGTGAGGTTTCAAAGACATTCATTCTGATCAGATTTATCTGAATGTAGGCATATGATTTTAGCAAAAAATGTGGCCTCTAGAGTGCATATTAGGTAAATGTTGACAATGGATGTCGCACCACTCAAAAAGGACGACAGACATCCACCTAACCACAAAAGCTCACCTTGAGCACCTCATGCTCAGGTGAGCTAAGAAAACAAGATGTGATTGTGGTACACCAATGCCCCCAAAACTGCAAATTCTAAAACTCTGACATTGACAAATGACCAAGACTTTGTCATATGACCTTGACCTTGGTATCTGCAGATGCGGCCCACCAAGATTTATTATTCTACCAAATATGAGCATTGTATATTGAATGGCTTTGAAATAATTGGTAATGCTAAGTTTTTTGGTTAAGCTTTGCAGATATACCAATGGACTGACCAATGGATAGATGGACCAGGGTTTGACACTTACTAATTTTTGCCATCAGCCTGAAGGACCTGTTAGCCAAAGATTTTACAGGTCCTCCAAAATAACAACAGGTCCTGCATGAAAACCTTGCTTGATTTCAAGCAATTTCAGGGAATAATTGCAAGACAAACATTGTTGGAAAAGAAGAAATTGCTTTTGACAAGCAATTTCTTCTATTTCTACAATGTTTTCCATTTGGTATTTCAAGTTTTAGTATTGGAGAAGCAATTATTTTTTCAAAACATGTTACATTTGAAATACTAAGCTTTGCCATTAACTTTAGGCCTCCAGGACCTGCAGCGAGATAACATCTACCAGTCCTCACTAAAATCCACTGGTCTCTGGCCTAAGGACTGGTGTTAATGTCAATCCCTGTGGACAGACAGACCAACAGACAGAGAGACAGACAACTTTGAGTTTTCCTTAAGTTATGAAGGAACAAAGTTGAGTTATAGAACCTTAGCTTGGATAAAGATCTTTATTAGGATATAATACTTTTTTTCCATATTAAGGGAACTATGGTATAAAACAAATATCCAATATAACTTATTATATTATAATTTTCAGCTTATACCTTCTTCAATATCAGTAAAATAAAATTTTGCTGTTTTTCTCAAGAAGGCATAAGCCGAAAATTAAAATATAATGAGTAATATTGGATATCTGTATTAGAATATATCAATACACTCTGCTTTTTATAGACTATTTCTTTAAGATTCTTACTCTATTATGACAAAAGGGATCCCCGATAATCTGAAGAGATCCCCATAACAACAAGTAGGGATACCTGCGGACTCCCAATGAAACAAAATTAGTGTTGGGCACTGCTACATGAGGTATTTTATACCTTTTTCTACAAATGTTACCAGTAATACTTAAGGGCATCATTTGAAAAAAACAAGAGGACCATGACGGTCCTTTATTGATCACCTTTGTCTTTTTGACTCTGCAAATTACTTTTTTTCAATAGGGATTATCCTTTCCACTAGATAAACATTCCAACCAAAGTTTATGAAGATTGTACCAGAATTGTGGCTCCTAGAGTGTAAACAATGATAAGTTTTTCATAGAGGCCCCTTTTTTCTATGATATGGCATGGATCCTTCCATTTTCAGTAGGGATCATCCTTGAGACCTGACCTATATTCTGACCAAGTTTCATGAAGATAGGGCCATATTTGTGCCCTCTAGAGTGTAAACAAGAAAATTGTCATTAAGGCCTCCCTCGCATGATATGGCTTGGATCCCTCCCATTTTCACTAGGGTTCATCCTTGTGGCCTGGCCATCATTCTGACCAAGTTTCATGAAGATTGGGCTATATTTGTGGCCTCTACAGTGTAAACAAGAAAATTGTTGTTAAAGCCGCTCTTCGCGCGATATGGCATGAATACCTCCAATTTTCACTAGGGTTCATCCTTGTTACCTGCACAACATTCTGACAAAGTTTCATTCTATATCAGTTTGACCATAGTGAGTACCATAGTAAATATGCTGTATGCAATGGACTCCCATGAAGATTGAACCATATTTGTGGCCTCTAGAGTGTAAACAAGAAGGTTTATCCTTGTGACCTAGCCAACATTCTGATCAAGTTTCATGAAGACAGGACCATATTTGTGGCCTCTAGAGTGTAAACACTTAAATTACTGAGGGCGGAAAATGACACACAACAGAGGTACGACAGACAACGGACATTTAATGATCACAAAAGCTCAACTTGAACATGGTGTGCTCAGGTGAGCTACGAATGAAAAAAATTGTGTTTGTGAAAAATGAATGCCCCCCAAATGGTAATTTTTTAAACTTCAACCTTGACATATGACCTTGTCACATGACCTTGATATCTGTAAATGTGCACCACCAAGGTCTATCATCATTCCAAATATGAGCGTTGTCTCTTGAATAGCCTTGAAGAAATTGGCAATGTTAAGTTTTTCAGTTCAGTTTTGCAGACAGACAGACAGATGGACCGCATTAAATCAATATGACCCTGATCTTTTGATGCAATATTAAAATAATTTAGTCTGGGTAGACTTACCCCAGCTCTGTACCCCTTCAGGGCCTCCCTGTCATGTTTTCTCAAGTCGACCATTGCCTCCTCAGATTTGAGGATTAATCTCTCTTCTCTCACATCTTTATCTGGTGGTTCTAAATGTGATGGGGTACCAGACCTATCTTTTGACTGTTGTTGGTTCCCTGCTTGTTTATCTGCTGCGCTTGTTTTTGTAATAACTTTTCCAGATTTAGCCGGACTTGATTCAGAGAGCACTGAAACTTGGTCATTAATGACAACACTTTTTTGAGAAGAATGGTCAGCAAATTTTCCAGATTTTGAGGATGTTGTGGAATGCAGACTAGTGTCCTGTTGTTTTGCTGTTGTTTTTCCAAGACCAGGTGATATGATCCCTTTCTGTGGTGTGGAGCGTCTACTTCCTCCATGTCTTACAGGGGAACCAGGTACAGCGTCATCTTTGGACTTTTCACTTCGAGATTCATTTCTTGACCCTGTAAAATAACAAAGTCTATGTGAATCTGGTAAATGATAAAACAATTAAAGGAGTAATATTTATAAAACTTAAAAGACTTTTTAAACAACTGTTGAACAATTTATAGGTCATGTTGGTAACCATCTGTCCTGATATAAAATCTTGATATTGATTCCAAAACCAATTTAGATGCGCTGTCTTATTTTTTACATTATGTGAACAACAAAGGGGCCGTCTAGGTAGTGCTCAAAGTGATGATCCTAGTCAGACTGCGCAGATTGCGCAGACTGACTAGGATCAAAACTTTTTATACATAGCTTACTTTCTGAATCCAGATTGATCAATTTCTTTCCTGTGACATAATTTTTAAAATATGACCTCTGGTTTATCTTTGTTGGACCCAATCTCTTTTTCTAATATTTATTTATAGAGTTCCCAGATGGTCCCTTATGTTTGATGGGTCACATATATAAATCTCTATTTCTTAAAAGATATCAGGTATTGTCTCTCTGCAAATAAAGGTTTTTACTCCTTGACTATCAAAATAGTTAAGTCCCATTTTTAATTTTGAAGGCAAGACATGCACATAAAAGATCCTAAGTTGCAAACTTCATCTTTCATTGAGCAAGCAACTAAGCAATATTTTCAAAAGTTGCAAAACAGCTTTTGTTGTTCACTTAATTTAAGATTTAACAAAACTACATGCAAAACAAAGGATAAGTCTATCTATTTAATGCATTTAATTTTTGTTGTTCACCCAATTGAAGATAAATCGATCTTACCCATTAAAAATAATTATCTTCCAGGGATCAACACTAACACCAGTCCCGAAAGGGCCTGACACCTGTGGATTTTAGGGAGGACTGATAGAGGTTTCCATGCCGCAGGTTCTTTAGGCCTGTACTTAATGGCAGTACTTGTATTTCAAATCTGTCTAGTTTTGAAAAAAATGATGACCTTTCCAAAACTTATATTTGCATTTCCAAATGGAAAACATTGCAGAACAATGAAAAACGTTTCTCAAAAGCAATTCCTTCTTTTCCAATAATGTTTTCCTTGCAATCTATCCCATTAATTGCCAAAAATCAAACACTGTTTTCATGCAGGACTTGTTGTTATCAGGGATGACTTATAAATAAAATGTAATATTTAGGGCTACTAGGTCCTTCAGGCTGGTGACAAAATGTAGGTAGTGTCAAACCCTGTCTTCTACATAATCTTTGTTGTCTTCCCCATTCTTCCACAATTTTTGAAAAGATATAATTCATTTTTTGTACTAAAGATGGCAGTACAGCATAGAGTGCAACAAAAATTAGGTTAAATCTTATCACATAATTAATTCAATAGAGCGTTATCAAAGTTTGTTTGCTGTAATTTATATTAACAACTAAATGTAATAAAATCATATATCTTTCAATTTTGAAACATTTCGTTGTTCCTTTGAATAAAAACATACTTTTTTTTTTTAATAAAGCTCTAATGAAATAAATGTACTAATGGGAATATGATTTTAACTTAAGGTGGCAATGGAAAGCCGCCTCCCGACTCTGTAAACCGGAAGTGGGTTTTCATTTATTTTACGGCATTTTTTGCGCGTTGTTTGAAAAACCTGTTTTCGTAAGATTCTGCTTATGGAAATAACGTAGAATAATGATGGTAAAATTTCATAACATAGTTTCTTTTCAACATTTGATATCAATTGAATGACTGGATCATTAAATTTAACAATAAAAATGTGTTAAAAGCGTCATTCAATTAGGAGAGTCATTGTAAAATAATGAAAAACCTTCTTATTTGCATGGAAAGGTATGCTGATTTTTTTACCAAATAAAGGAAAAATATGGGTTTTAAACATATTGGAAAATAAGAAAAATTCATTGGGTAATTTCTCCAAAAAAAAGGTTTTTGTGGCATTTTTTACCCAGTAAAATTACAAAAAAATTAGTGCATTTTTAACTTTTGAAGACAAATTGTTCAAATGCAAATGATCAAAGAGAAATTTTCTTGGCAACAGCCAATGTGTACATGTATATGGTCTTTCAAAATGTATGTGTTTTATAGTTATAAGCTAGTACTGAGTTCATACTAGACCTAAAACGAATATAAACGTTTTACTGAAAAAATGACCAATACCACTAAAGGGCAGATAACTCTAGCATGAAAACGAGCATCGAAAGGTACTTATCACCCTTAATATACCTGCATCAAATTTTATCAATTTTCTCAAATGTGGAAAATTGAGAATAAACCTAATCTCAAAATTAATACACATTCGTAACATCACTCGGCCATTTCCATAAACTGGAACAGACCTCGGATGTATGTAAGGCGGATGGGTATGTAACAAAATCGTGCATTTTGTTAGGCGGAAACAGTGTAAGAAAAACTAGCAGTGTAGATTTATATCTTTTACAGTAAATAACGGCTGAAACATCTTAATTTTTGAGAATAACGAATCATTCTCAAAAATTAAGATTTTTTCAACCATTATTTAAGAATCTAAAGATATTTATATTAGGAAATGATGGTTTCATGTCAGTGACTAAAACAAGTAACGTTGGGGACATCGAATGTTTTCACTCACAGTTTCAAGGGCTAACACCATTTAAACTGACATCATCGAATTTTTCCAAGGTTTTCCCGTAATTTTTAATAATAGCCCTTACAGAAAAACAAAGTTTGCTGCAAATTTGCCGCAAGCTAATCTGTTTGCGAGAACAGTTAGCAGCAACTTAACATGTGTTTGCAGCAAAAAAATCCATTTGCTTCAAACATTCTGCAAACTCCTTAGATAAAAAAAATATGTTCCTGCAAACTATTCGCAAACAGGAAGTTTGCGGTAAGTTTGCGAGAACACATTTTTTCATTAGTTAAATCATGCACTTAGCAGGAAGTTTGCAAGAAGATGAACTTTGAAAAAAAATCTTTAAGTTTCATTCCAACTGTAAACAGCTATTTTGAGTCATTAATAACCCATCCCATGCTTATCTAAGTATTTTCTGGTGTAGGCCTACATAAGGCTTTAGCAGACAGTATAGACTAAGATCAGCCTGAATATATGTGCATTCTGATCTAAGCATACACTGTATCTAAGTGTGAAAATACTGGTAGAAGAAAATTTACTAAGAATTTTTTGCTTATTATATCATCCAGTCCCTTCATTATACCGGTTTCTAAAATAGTGTTTACAGCATCCGAATACTCCATTTTTAAACTAATATGTATCATTTTCATTAAATATTATTAAAGATATATGAATTTTTGTGCACATGCTCAAAGAAGCTAACTGTAAATAATTCGAAAGCCATCCCAAACATGAATAGATACCATCTTGGTAAAGAATAAAGTGAATATTAAAATAAGAGGTCAGATCATTCAGCAGAGGTTACCCAGAGATTCAACACAGAAAACATTGCTATATGGTTAAGGAATATTCATTCTAAATTCCGAAAATTCATAAACCGGAAAAGTTTTAAACCCAGCCAATCTACCCAGATAGTGTAGATCCTCCCCAAGTTGAAACTTTTCACCCTCTTAACATGTTTCTATTTTGCTTAACGGCCGCTCACAAATATAAATTTTACTACTTCATCATTGCTGCAAACTTGCTGCAAACTGTTAGCGAGAACAGTTTGCCGCAAAATTTGCAGCAAACTGTTTGTTGCAACTGTTTGCAGCAAACTTGCAGCAAACAGTTCTCGCAAACAGTTTGCAGCAAGTTTGCAGCAGATTAGAAGCCACATTAAGTTTATAATTATATAAAGAGATCCTCCTAACCATCTGCCTCAGTGTTTCAGTGGATGAGCATAACAGTTAAAAAGGTATGGTTTATCAATTTCTACTTAGATAGGGTAATAGTGTAGTGATCTAAGGTATAGTTGAAGGTCAGCATAGGTCAACTCTGACAAATGAACAAAGAATCATGAAGTTTGAGAAAGAAATCTCAGATTTACATATTAATAAAATATTTTTTGTGACCTTAACACGAAAACCCTGGTTCAAGTCCTGCAGACTCCACAATAATTTTTTTTTTTTTTTTTTTTTTTACTAAAAACCTTCAAAAACCAAAATATTGCACATAAAAACATTTATGACCCATGGATTACAAAAGCAACTTATTAGAAATGGCTACTCTGACAAATGAACAAAGAATCATGAAGTTTGAGAAAGAAATCTCAGATTTACATATTAATAAAATATTTTTTGTGACCTTAACACGAAAACCCTGGTTCAAGTCCTGCAGACCCCACAATAATTTTTTTTTTTTTTTTTTTTTTTTACTAAAAACCTTCAAAAACCAAAACATTGCACATAAAAACATTTATGACCCATGGATTACAAAAGCAACTTATTAGAAATGGAAAAATACTTTATTTATAGTAAGAGAGTTGTTGAAAAGATTGTTTGCGGGGGTGTTTGCAGGATGTTTGCGGCAAGGCTGCAGAGAGTTTGCCGGGAGTTTGCGAGAACAGTTTGCTGCAAGTTTGCGGAAAACTGTTTGCAAGAAAGCTCATTTGCATACGAAAAATGAATTTGCAGCAAATTTGCTGCAAATTTGCAGCAAATGTTTGCGAGAGGCAATATATTTTGGTAAGGGAGTCTGTCAATGCACATCCGAGGTTGATCATGAGATTGGCCTAGTGGTGTTCCAAACGTATTAATACACATACCTGTTCCTTTAGAATTAAATGATGATTCCCTGCTAGATAAATCTTTTCTTCTATCTTCTATCCTTTGTCTTCTGGTTAGTTCTAAACCTCTAGCCAACTCTTTGTAGTCTAATTCTTCATTCAAATTCATGTCTAAAGCAATCAACATGTCCTCCAGCAACCCTTTGGAGATAGGAATATTTTTCTGAAATATCAAAAAAGCAAATTTATGACGAGACATACCAATAATACCAGTAATAAACAGTCTTTATTTCTTTTCTGAAGTTTATCCCCAAAGGTACATAGTGCCTATACAAGTTGGGTAACGGGTAATGATTCAGGACCCTGGTAAAAATGTTACCCTACCCAATACCAGGGTACTCGAGTGCTCATCCCTGCTCTAGCTAACAGGCTATTACCTCTTCACTGTGTTTTGTTAACAAATGATAATAGGCCAATTTTTAATCTTTTGTTGATTTTGTTTTTTACAACGTCACCCTTAGCGGGATGGCTGATAACTGTGACGTCATGTAAACCCACATGCAAAATAACACAGTTTCAGGGCTGAGCTCTTATCATTCCTGTGGTTTACTCCATAGAATCGCCAAGGGTGACCAATTGTACCAATCTTACTCTTACCTCTTCGCATGACTTGACAAACTCTTCTCTTGAAATACTCCAGTCTTTATTCTTATCCACATCTGTAAACAAATCAATCAGTCTTAACTTTTTTTCTTTTAAATGTTTCTCTAGAATGATCACACCAAGTGGGGCAGGCACTTTAAGATAGGGAGGTGTACTGCTATCTGATTCAGCAGATTGAGATCGTATGACGGGTTCCGGAGTTTCTTCTATATCCTTCTCTTCTTCTAACTTCCTTCCAGCAGCTTCTTCCTTCAGTCTATTTAGAACACGCTTTTCTTGTACAGTTTTATTTGGTTTATTGGCTAACCAGTCCATATTTAGCCCCATATTTTCAAGATTATTTCTGAATTTTTGACGTTCCTTAAACCACTGTTTATATTTGTCCTCTCTTTCTTGGGCTTGTTTTGCGATTACAACTTCCTCAGGTGGAGGTTTCTCTGGTGGTATTTGAGGTTTTAGATTTGAATTCAAAATCGGGGCAGGCGGAGGTGATCTCCGATCTAAATATAGACCAAGCCTGTGTTTTGTTGTTGTCTCCATAGGTGGCGCCACCATAACTCTTTTACGACTAAGTGGGCCACCAAATATTTTCACTGCAGCTTTATAATGTTTGATATGCGCCAGGTCTCTATGTTCAAAAACATCCATCCGCTGTTTTTCAGGAACATGGTCAAGATTTTGAGGATCAAAGAGTCGAGCCAAAGGAAAGCTGATATCCGCATCTGTGAGGTCAACAGGCCCGGTGTTGACCATTCGATGTCTATTAGGTGGCATCTTTTTTGGTGTACGTTACTCTCTCAAATCAGGATAAACTGAGTAACTGAAAAATAATTATATTTCTTTATTGCTTTTTGGTGGTTTATTGAGAAATAACGGTAGATTATCACTTGATAATCTCACCGCTAAAGCAGTGAAATTATTAAAAAATGATACCCTGCTTTTGTGCATTTCATCCTATCTGACGTCATCTATGCGAGGAGAAGTAAGTGATGTCACAATAAATGTTGCATAGCAATCACGCGCAAAGTGACGATCTTTACAAAAATTTCTCCTAGAAATTTTACATTTTGTCTCTTTTATGCAATAAAAAATAGAATAATTGTTTGTTTTTCGAGTAAGATCTATCAATATTTTATTTTGTGAACAATAAAAGCTATATTTCCACTTGTGGCTCCACCACTCGTGGAAATATAGCTTTTGTTGTTCACTTAATGAATATAAATAGATCTTACACTGAAACAAAATGTATCTATGGTTATGATATATGAGAACCAGATTCATTTGACTTTGAACAAAACATCATTAAGTGCCTATAATGCTAAAGTCCAAGTGGAAATATGGATTTTCAATAACTTGCCACTGGACAAGTAAAAGATGACCTTCTAATTTGATGGGTCAGTGCAATACTTTTGTAAGTGCCTATATACATTATAGGCACTTACACTAGTGTAAATGCACTGATCCCTTAAATTGTCATTAATTTTTTCAATGACCAGAATGAACTTGTCTACAAAAATGGGAAGGGGTGAAATCTAAGAACAAATTGCTAATTACATGAAGATTTGAGATCAATTTTATACCTTTCCAAGATTTGACATGACATTTACTTGTTCAAAGACAAATGGCCTAGAAAATGTACTAGTTGCCAAGTAGACAAGACCATGTCAACATGCCTGCCCCTTAGGGGATCGAACCCATACCTCTAGATTGAGAGTCTGACGCGCTACCAACTGCGCTATGTTAGTGGCAGTTACAATTTGTTTGTGGTGAGGGATTGTGAATTGTCCATATACATTCAACTAATTTACATTATCACAGACAAATGAGAATAAGACAGTGGTCCAGCCAAGTTTGTAAATCAACCTCTTTGTATCCTTGAATTAATTTTATCTAGTAAGGAAATGGGAAAAATTCTTTCAAAGTTCGATAAATATTGGTAGGGGTGTGGAAATACCATTACAGTCAAATAAAAGATGATTTTCTGTTTATCCAGGATCAAAATGAACTTGTCAGCAAAAGAGAGAATAGTTAAAAAAAAAATGAAGATTTTTTGAAAAAGAAAAAACAAGAAAATTTTCTTCAATAAGACAATGTTTTCTACATTTTGATTGTTAATCATTAAGCATTAAGATTATTAATCTCTTAGATCTGTTTTATACCATTCAATGATGTGCCCTTGTATTTACTTGTATAGAGACAAGTGGCCTGAAAAATTACTTGTCCACAGTTAGAAAAGCATGACTTGTGTCAGTCATGGGAATTGAACACCCCTGAAAATAGAATAAGAAACCACCAATGTAAGATTGAAGCCCCCATACTGAAATGCTTAATTGGCCAACGAGAAATTGAAATTATTCAAAACACTTTCATTTAAAATTTTGCTTTGTGGAAGAGTGAGGTTGGATTGCATCAGTTGAATATCTGATGGCTTACAGCCACCTTCTCTTGTGACGATAGTATGTCACATGGTAACTTTTCCAGCTTTGCCCAACTTATTCCTGTAGATCACACATTTTTGTTGTATATGAGATGAATGATTATGGCCCCACCCCCAGGAGTAGGACAATGGCATTTATATTTTTTGTTAAAAATGGGGAAAAACTAAAAATTATGCTGAGTAGAGTTACGGTTCTTGTGCACACTGCACTTTTGTGCACACTGCACTTCTCCTTAGAGATCTATCCCACCTGTGAAGTTTCATAATTCAATCTTACATACTTTTTGAGATATGCTCTGGACCAAAAATGACTGATGGATTAACAAGTGCAAAGCAATAAGTATCCTCTCTTTTCTGAAGGGAGGGGTATAAATATTGCCTGATAAAAGGGGTCATGATAAACTTGTTGATATCAGGTCACATGACTGTGTGACAACTTTATCATGTCCTGTCAAATGGGACCCTCTGGATCTTCTTTAAAGGTTGTAAAGTCTGAAAAAGAGTCCTTCTGGAATTTGCTTTTCGATTATTAATATTTCTCTACAATCTACAGGGATAATTCTGGATCTGAATATCACATGAAAAAATCGCTCATTTAGCTAAATCTTATGAGAAATTGAGATTTTTTTATGAGATATTTTATACATGCTTCATATACCACTATCTTGCTTTCATATTTTTCTCTCAATGAGCCAGTTTAAATGAAAATTCTGTCAGAAAAGTGAGAGAATTTCTCAATTTCTTACCTCAAAATATTCCTGATTCTATATATTTAAAAATTCAAATTGCGACTACATTGATGACGTAGTACATGACTGATGATGAAATCTATAACATTGTGACATAGCTCAACTTGCATGTTTACATTCAACCTAAAAAACTGTCACTTGAGATTTTTACATTTTATCGGGACAGATTTAACACAAATTTCATTCAACCCAGGGGGATATTGGTGAAAGTTGTTTTGCATCTGATCTCAATCCATGTCTGTTCTATGATCAATAATAAGGAAAGCATTGAATTTAGGTTTGCATTTAGCTGCATGACAACTAAACTTGAGAATAAGTTGGACAGTTGAGATTGACAAAAAATAACACAGATAATATATATTCTTGATCAATAAGGTATGTTAATGTTGTTTAAGAGTTCTTTTGCAGTTTAACATTTTCTTAATACAGATTCAAAAATCCTTACAACTATCAAACACTCACAATACTTTTAAAATTTGGCACCCTTACCAATGACTAACAGTTTTTATTCAAGCACAGATGGGCACCTGCCAGTAATACCCGAAAGGGGAGTTAGGCAGTATATATAGATCAAGTTCTTTAGACTTAAGCGGTGACCTTGATTCATCCACCTATTCACCTTTATCAAGAGCATTCGGTGGTGTAATATGGATTCGATCAATTTTGTAAATTTATGTCAAATAGGCAAGATAAATTGAATAGATGATAGGACACTAGTGATCGTATATATGCGTCTTTCGAGGTGTCTTAATGGTGCGCGACTATTGCTTGTTCGCAAATTTCCAATTATGCATACGTCTGCAAACGGTCTGGTTTTCTTTAGTAAAAATTGTCGTTTAGATACAGAAATACGATACAAACTTTGTAAACTTTATTAATCGAATGACTCTTGTATCATCGTAAATAGTTGTCATTGTTCATAGGTTCCGAGAATGGGGATAAATAGGGGTTTAAATAATGATTTTAATCCACTTTTTTCTGTCGTTGCTTTGGTAAACATTTTCGGAATCCTTTGAGTTTATCATCAGCTGCTGGTACCCTGCATTTTGTTTTTTTTTTTTTTTTTTTTGTTCAGATGACTTTCGTTCTAATGTTGGTTTTTTCTTATTCATTTATTGAATTTTTATTTTTATTTAATTTACGAAAAGATTTAATTTCACTTTAAGTTGGAAGTTTGATATTGTTTCTTAATTAAAACCGTAAAAGATGCCATCGTTATAATAAATATCATCAGCGTTATTTTGACTTCTTAATGTAGATTTGTATTTATTATTTATTTATTTTTATTCTTTTTATTTTTTAATTTCTTAATAATGATAATTATTATTATAATTATTATAATTATTTTTATTATTATTATTATTATTATTATTATTATTATTATTATTATTATTATTATTATCATCATCATCATCATCATCATCATTATCAACAGCAGCAGCAGCAGCATGATTATTATTATCATATTATCATTATAACAATAATCATTACCATAATTATCACCGAATTTCGATTTTGACTAGGCCTACTAGTTGGTCCAAATTGAAGAACTCAAGTTGTCATATAATCTGACAGTGACATTGAAAAGCAGAGCCCGGGCTCTTTGTCGTGAAAGCCGTCCGTCGGATTTTCGGATATTTCGCATTCAAAACTTACTTAACTTACACCTCATTATATTGTCCTAATGTGTCATTTTATTTCATATTAACGTCCTTTTTTTTTGAAAAATCGAATACGCAAGCGTGTCGCCGCTTTCAAGATATTTTTGAAAGAACGCTAGATAGAAAAATCAGAAGTTTCTAAACTGAAAGTGTTTTTTGCTAATAACACTCGTTTTCAAGTTCTCAGTATAAGTACTATATGCTTGCTCGATTCCATCCGTCTGTTCGTCCGTCCGTGCGTCACACTTTTGTCAAGAACATATTTCCTCATGTGGCATAAGTGCCACTTATACTGGTGATATTATTGAATCATGATTGCATAATTTACCAAACCCTTAACATTTTAATTTGTTTAAAATATTAAAGCAACATAGTAAGCACTCGATGGCAATTTAAAAGAAACAGTGTACGCGCCATAATGTCTGCTTTGTCAGGAAAGGTTTCGTTTTTTTTTATTTCACATTTTAGTGGCTTCTAGAGCCATAATGATACCGCTTGCAGTTTTATAGTAATGCTATGAACAGTAATTCCAGTATTGAAAACAACAATGGACAGTAACTCCTAAATCTAGCGAAATAGGCTTAAGCTCATGTGTACTACAGATCGTCTCAATGGGACTTATCTAACTATAAAGGTTTTGTTGGTGTCGCTAGCATTTTAGCCCACAACGGCTATATGGCGATGTCTATCCTATGTTAGTGCGCGAATCCGTCTGGTCGGCAGTAAATTTTGTTTTTAACAACCCTACAAGCAAACCTAGTGGGGTGATCTTTTGGTGGCCATTGTCAAAAGTTTTTTTGCTAAATATTGGCTTGCCATATGAATAAAGACGTCTCAATGTGCGGCTTAATTTGATTTTGAAATCTTAAAACGAGATAAATTTCGAAAGTCAATCTGTCATCCAGAAAATCACACGAACAGTACTATCTGAAAATGAAGCCTTTCCTAAAGACAATTGCAAAAATTTAAGATCCCCGCTTTTTCGTACTAAATTTGACATAAGATAAGTATTTCACCCTAATTTTCTTACAGTGGCGTTCACAATATCTTATTTAGCGGGACCTTTCACGCTTTAACGTCACAACGTCAGAAGTCACAACTTTATAATTTCAATTAATTTTCCTCGAGCGATCACGTCAATTAACCGACCATTTTCATTAAGTGCCGGTTTTATGTTCTTGTTTAGAAAATGGAAGCTATGGGAAAACAACGTGAATAGAACATTTTGTAATGCGTTTATAAATAATACACGTAAACATATTGCAAAATACAAAATACAATGCAGTAGTTATAAAAGTAAAACTATATTTGTTACTCGTAGCGCAAAAAGGGATCATCTTAATAATCCGTTTGGAAAAGAAAATAACCTAGCTGATGTCAACTAGGTGTCGCATTTTGCAAGACATGATACTGGAAGATGTAATGATAATTTTAGATTCAGAGCATCTTTTTTACGAAATTCGACCGCGATCACAAAGTCCCCTTTCCGCTTGGCAAGTCACGTTTAATAATCGATGGCCAAGCGTGAAACAGTTGTAACTGGCTATATCGAGGGTTCAGCACAAGACCGTGTATTAAGTGTCTATGAATTGTAAAGACACTTAGCACACTCTTGCGATGAAACTTCGATATGTACACAGTCAAACCTGTATTAGCGGCCACCTGTATTCAGTAAAGAACCTCTCTTAAGCAAGCGGCCATCAAGTTGCCAAATGAAATAATTGCACTGAATTTGACCTGTATTAAGCAAGCACCTGTTCTAAGCAAGCACTGTAAGAATGTCCATTTGGTGCTTGCTTAAGACAGGTTTGACTGTGTAGGCATTTAAAATTGTTTTGCGCTGAGCTAACTATTTGTGTAATCTCGTGTAAGTTAAATTACCCCGGTTCTTTGTTGGTGAATTTAAAAAGATACATTCAAAGCCACTCAAAACTGATATCATATCGACCCTGATCAGATTGTATATACACACCTTCGCCTTCATATGGGATTTCTAGTGAAAATAATTACCAATAAATGCCAGCATAGAAAACCCGATTTTACGGTGGCTTATACAAATCACAAGATTTGTACAGACTACGGAGACAAATTTCTTCCATGAGTTGCTAGACTGGCCTAACTGTTGACTATTAAAAGGGGTATATTGAAAATGACATCATGAAAATGACAATCTCAATGATTTTGAAATGGTTTAGGAATGAAATTGAATGATTGTGTGGAGCGAGTTTTGAATGAATTTAATGGGACGTAATCCAATGTCGCAAATTTTGTTCAGGATGAATAAAATTAGCGATATTGATTACCTCCCTTTAATAAAATAAGAAAACATGTGTCATAAATAGATTGCTTTTTCTTCAAGAACCTATGAAAAGCTTTGATGGTGGCATATATAAGTCACAAGTTTTGTACAGACTACGGAGACATTTTCTTCCATACATTGCAAGACTGGCCCAACTGTCGACTATCAAAATGGGTATATTGAAAGTCGACAGTGGTATAGTTAAGTACATCATGAAAATGACAATCTGAATAATTTTGAAATGGTTTAGGAATGAAATTGAATGATTGTGTGGAACGAGTTTTGAGTGAATTGAATGGGACGTAATCCAATGTCGCAAATTTTGTTCAACATGAAAAATATTAGCGATATTGATTACCTCCCTTTAATAAAATAAGAAAACATGTGTCATAAATAGATTACTATTTCTTCAAGAACCTATGAAAAGCTTTGATGGTGGCATATATAAGTCACAAGTTTTGTACAGACTACGGAGACATTTTTCTTCCATGAGTTGCTAGACTGGCCCAACTGTCGACTATTTAAATAGGTATATTGAAAGTCGACAGTGGAACAGATAAGAACATCATGATATTGACAATGTGAATGATTTTGGAATGATTTAGGAATGAAACTGAATGAGTTTGTGGAGCGAGTTTTGAGTGAATTTATTGGGAGGTAATCCGATATCGCAAATTTTTTTCAGGGTGAACAAAATTAGCGATATTGATTACCTCCCTGTAACAAATATGCATATTAGTTCAAAAGATAGCTTCCTATTTCTTCAAAAACCTATGAGACGCTTACAATTTGAACTATATCAGTATAATCGCGATTCTTCTCTATCCAAATTCATTTGCATGACGTTGTTGATTCTATATTTTTTCAATGGATTTGAGCGTTTTTGAATGGTTTGAGTGAGTGTTTGGAATGAATGAACGGAGTGGTGAGTGAGCGATATAGAATGGCTTTAATTGAGGCGAATGTCAATTTCACGATGTAAATAATTGTACCAGTTAAATGAGTTGCTAGAACACAGTATCATGAAAAAAAAATGAAAACGTCCACAATGAATTAACGTAAATGCGATTTTTTTTTATTTCGACATTCAATATACTTTTGATAAAGTTAATGCGATAATTCTGCATGTATCGTGCATGACCGAAATTATAATCAAGTGTGATTCACTGTTTCAAAATTAAGGTTTCCATACATAATTTAATTTTCTGGATTCATCTGAATGATGATCTAACTATGTAATAAGTATCAAATGGAAGATTTGGTTAATCGTAATAGCGTTAATTTTAATGTTTAATGGTGGCAGATATTTTCTACAAAAGTTTCGGAATAAGCTTATCATTTAAGAGATTGGGAGAGTATTTTTTTGATTTCACGAAGATATGAAACTTAAAACCTTACCACACTGTATGAATACGCGAAGCGGATTTATACATGTGTGAAATATATGTTTTAGTTTCATATCTCCATTAAATTTTACCTAACTGGGGAGAAAAAAATTTCATTTGGCTGTCATTAGAAATTTTTCACCTTGGTTACGAAGAAATTTTTTCATCTGGCCAGGGAGAAAATTTCTTTACCTGACTGGGGAGAATTTTTTTTCAATTGGCTGTCACTAGAAATTTTTCACCTTGGTTACGAAGAAAATTTTTCATCTGGTGTAACTGGGATGTGTATAAGGGGTGTTTGTACTGCCTTGCCGTACAAGCTAGCCTTAATAGCGACGTGGTAGAGCACTCGCTTTGGGATGTAGAGGTCCCAGGTTTCGAATCGCATTGGAGTCGAATATTTAATTTTTCATCTGGCCAGATAGATTTTTTTTTACCTAACTGGGGAGACAATTTTTCAATTGGCTGTCATTAGAATTTTTTCACCTTGGTTACGAAGAAAATTTTCCATCTGGCCAGATAGAAAAAATTCATCTAACTGGAAAAAAAAAATTCCATTTGGCTGTAATTAGAAATTTTTCACCTTGCTTTGGAAGAAAAATTTTCATCTGGCCAGATAGATTTTTTTTTACCAAACCGGGGAGAAATTTTTTCTAATGGCTGTCATTAGAAATTTTTCACCTTGGTTACGAAGAAAATTTTTCATCTGGCTTGATAGAAAAAAATTTTCACCTGACTTGGGAGAAAAATTTTCAATTTGTTGTCATTAGAAATTTATCACCTTGCTTTGGAAGAAAATTTTTCATCTGGCCAGATAGAAAAAAAATTCACCTGACTGGGGAGAAATTTTCCAATTGGCTGTAATTAGAAATTTTTCACCTTGCTTTGAAAGAAAAAATTTCATCTGGCCAGATAGAAAAATATTTTCACATGACTGGGGAGAAAATTTTTCTATTGTCTGTAATTAGAAATTTTTCATTTTGGTTTGATAAACATGATGTCATAGTGACTCGAACCACTGCCTTTTGTCTTCTGATGCTTAATCTTTCCACGTGAAATGACAATGGTTTACTCATCACAGTGTCATGTTATAGGTATATCATGAAACTTGCTCCACAGAGGTAAACGAGACCTAACGGAGATACCATGTGACAATTATTCAAGCATGTAATGTATGCTAATAGAGGTTACGATCAGCCATGTCAATGTTTTCACGCTATATCCGCGTTGAAGTAAGATTTTTAGTGATATTTCAAAAAAAAACAAAAAAAAACCATACTTTTATATATATTTTTATCACCACCAAAAAGCCACAAAATCATATCAGATCATGAGACAGCTGAAAGATTGTTCTAAAATCCCGCATGATCGCCAATAATTGAGCAACCATACATCCTGACGGCTCTCGACAAATCAATCCGATTGTGACTTTCGGTTCCGCCATGTGCGTTGCCTTCAAAGCGTATTTCAGGACATATTCTATTTTCAATGTCAATTTAAGATCTTCTTTTATATAACGTCTTATACTGCATGGGAAGTATAGATCGGTCAGTATAGACTTCGAAATATTTGACAATTTAGCTAACACTGTCACGATTGTAGTTGTTTTCTGAAAAAGAGATGTTCTTCTAGACAAATTATGAGCCGCAGAGTGAACAAAAATGCCCGATTTCTAGGAAGCTCTCGTAAAACAATGTAAGCCTCGCATTCAGGATGCAAAATCATTTGCGAACGTTCGGAAATTGTATCCTGCTTTGCACGCATACACGTGCAAAGCAGAGTACCATTTCTCAGGCGTTTCGCGAAGGTTTTCGTCCTTAAAGTAGGTTGGATTTGATCCAGTAGAGACAACCAGAGGCCGCATATCGAAATTGAATAGAATTACCAGAAAGTTAAAAAAAAAAAAACTTCAGAAAGTGAAACATATCGGTCCGGTCAGCCTACGTGATCCGCATAGGTTGACAGACAATGATAAATTTTGCGCCTTGCGAAATGCCCTTTTTCGCTTGAGGGCTTAAATATTCATTCTTGTTTTCTAAAGAAATTATTTCAAAAAAAGGAAAAAATAGTGACTAGAAAATTTAAAGAGCAAATCAGGGAACCAATTTTTACAATATAATTTATATAAATGTTTTAAAAAGTGAATTAATTATTAAATCTAGTTAATAACAAATGTTTGGGGACAAGAAAATGCTGAAAACGACAAACGTAGAAGGTTTTGCAGATTTTAGTGTACAATGAGAAATAGGTAATCATCGCGAAATATTTTTTTTAACTTTACACACACACACAATATTACACTAAGCATACATATATCATATCTACTAAATGCTCATATTGCATTGCTATTCTTATACAGAAACTAACGGAATTTTAAGTAATATAATGCATCAAATGAAATGAATTCATACAGGTACAAATTCAATATTACCAAGTTATTATGGTCTAATTATGGGGTACTTACATTTTGTGGAGAAGTATTATTCAATGAATTTCGTATTTCTAGGAGGGTACTATTTGACAGACATGATCCTATTTCTTCTTCAGTAAAGTCTTGAAATTCAGGCTGAGATTCCAACTGAAAATGATAAAATGATGGTACATGTATGTGTGAATTGCCAAGCTATTTCACATGTGAGAGAAGTGCAATCCTGGGGATCCGCATTATCAAGGTAGTGGACCCGTAATAGCTCCGCAACGTTTCGGAAGTAAAGAACTTAAAGTGATGACCGAGGTTTCCGAATGATTTTCATTAAGAAACCTCGGTCAAAGTTATGAAAGTTCTTGAGGTCCGAAATATTGCGGAACTTTTACGGGTCCGCTACCTTAACATGGAAAATTTGTTGATCACCTTAAAACTTCTAGACATTTGCCTTCTATCGATAGTATTGTTGAGACTTTGGTCTGACTTGGTATGTCTAAGTGATAGGTCAAAAAGAGCACTAATTACATCATTTAAATTCTTATCGAACTTTTTTTCACCATGACATGCAAGTTTTCCGACTGATAAAATGATCCAGGGTTTGACACTAACTACTTTCTCACATCAGCCTGGCGGACCCATGATATCTAAATCCTACAGGCCCTCCATGATATTAACAGGTCCTCCATGAAAGCTATATTTAATTTTGAGGAATCAGAAGAGTAAATTTTCAGAAAAACAATGTGGAAAAACAAGAAATAGCTTGTGATAAGCAATTTCTTATTCTTTTATTTTTTCGCAATGTTTTTCATAGTAATGAACAAGTCTAGTTTTGAAAAGGCAACTATTTTTTTCCAAACTTGACTGAAGGTAAATATAATATGACTATAAACAACAAGCCTGAAAGACCTACAACATGGCATCTTCTACCAGTCCTCTCTGAAATTCGCAGGTCTCGGACCTGAGGATTGCCCTGCGTTCAGGATGGAAACGTTAGAGAAGCGCTTTCGAAATGATACCCCGCTTTGCACGTATGTGCACGTGCAAAGCGGGGTATCATCTCAAAGCGCTTGCGAAGCGCTTTTAGATCCTGAACACAGGACTGGTATTCGTGTCGATTCTGATAACCAAATTCGATCCATACAACATTCGTATTTTGTGGTCTTATAGTGAAATAATTATTATGTCTTCTTATAAAACTTGTTCAATAATAAATTTTGTCGTTTCGCAACGTACATGTATATGTGTATTTTGTAAACTGAGCTCTGGCGTAGGCACCGAGTCCATTATCATAGGTAAATCGGGTATAATTAAAAAGCAAATGATAGGAATTTAACCTGACCCCTTCACTGCAAATATGAAAGTACATGTTTAAGTGAACCTTACGTTTTAAGACAAGCAATAACGTTGGTTTACAAGGTAAATTGTAAGCTTTCTTAATGCGCTATTGAAACCTACTTTATCCATTTCGAACAGATACAGTAAAAAGTTGATTTTACGGCTCACCGCGCAAAATCTACCTATATGCATGTATATCTTTACCAATACGCACACAAACACTTTTGAAATAGCCCCTCTCCAATAGTAACAATAATTATCTAAAGATAAAACACAATATTTGAAAAATAAAGAAATTACCTAGTAAAAGCAAATTCTGCATTTAACTTGATATTTTCAATCCACAAAGACAAAGTTCACTTATTTCAAATTAACGTCTGTAATAACTCCAATGTTGGTCTTTTTTTATTATTTATTTATTTATTTTTTTCTTCTTTTTATTTTTCAACTTTTTATTATTATTGTCATTATTATTATTATTATTATTATTATTATTATTATTATTATTATTATTACTATATTATTATTATTATTATTATTATTATTATTATTATTATTATTATTATTATTATTATTATTATTATTATTATTATTATTATTGTCGTTTGGTTGTTGTTTAAAATTAAATTTCCTACCAGATCGATGCTTCCAGCCAGCTCCTCTAGGTTAGGTCTAATTTGAACGAGCGGATCAGCGACTGTCGTCTCGGGAGCAGTTGATTGTAGGATAAACTCAGTCGTGTTGTTTATTGTACTGAGTACTCCTAATAGGATCGATATTCCAGTTTCTGAAATCAAAACATATGTGACCCGTCACGCAAAAAGGGACCATCTGGGAACTCCGTAAAATCAACATTTGAAAAAGAGATTGATTTTACTACAGGAGTACCAGAGGTCGCATTTCAAAAATTCTTTCACTGGAAAATAGATTGAACATTCTAGATTCAGAAAATAAGCACATTGTGAATAGTTTCGACCCTAGGCAGTCTGCGCTAACCGCGCTGTCTGACTAGGGTCGACATTTTACGCACTTCCCAGATGGTCCCATTTTCCGTGACGAGTCACATATATATGATCTGTAACCCAGGAAATTCTGCCTTTAAATGATAATAAAATCAAAACGACGTAAACGCCATTTAGAAAAAAATCAAGATTTCTCATTCTTGAAACGAGATAATGTATGTTAACACAAAAAGAATCCTTTTTAGTATCTTTTTCTGTAAAATCGTATTAAAATGCACTGGAAACAATAATATGGGGAAAATGAGAAAACAGGAGATGTTGCTTTATTAAAGCAACGCCGTAAATAAAATCGTATGAAAAGTCGCGACGACAAAAATACCTTAGATAAATAGTCGGCTGCTTTATCTTACGACACCCGAGGCAAATATGCACCAGGCTTAAGGCAGGAATCTTACATAATTTTGTCCATGGACCATCCATGAAGACTAATAGTGTATGGTGCGTATGCGCATCTCTTAGCTTGTGCGTGGAGCAGTACAAGCACCGCTCTTGTGTAGGTATTTTTAATACCGTTTATTTACTAACACGTATATGTGTGTTATATATGGGCCACAACCCAAGAAGGCCCAATGCTAAAGCGGAAAGAGCACGGATACATTCCAAAGCTTCTGATAACGCAAGCTTGTTCTCTAGCATGTAGGGTCATAGCTCAGTCACACAGCTTTGGTTAGTATCCTGACACGCAATTAAGGTGTTGGACCCGTAATAGTTCCGCAACATTTCGGAGCCCATGATCTTTAACAGTGTTGACCAAGGTTTCCTAATGATAATCATTAGGAAACCTTGGTTAACACTGTTAAAGTCCATAACTCCAGAAACGTTGCGGAACTATTACGGTGCACTACCTTAAGTCAATTTTGCGTAGATCTCTCGAGGTTTGAAGTCAAGTACTCTAGCAAGAGAGAATTGTAAAGCCATTCAAAGAGGTAATGAGTATTGTACCAAGAACTGTTACCTACCAATTATCTTCACCATTATTTGAGTTGTTTTTTATTTCTTGAATATTAAATTTTATGATAACCTAGTTACGCTTTGTCTTAAAGTTTCTATGAAATACTTCTTCGATTTACTTTTCTTAATGTTAATGATGAACTGCAAGTACGGTTGGTCCATTTATACTTGACAGTTGGAAATGCATATTTTCTATAAATAAAAACATAAGAATTTGGAGCATAGAAATTACTAACTGAAAAACACAAATTTCTACTACTGATTTCAGTTTTTTTCGTGACAGGTAGGAAGCCTTGTAAGAACGTAAATCTCGAGGGTTCAGTGCATATAAATTACAAATGCTCATGTATTCAAAGGTACTTACAATGTTTTTTCTGTCAATCCCACTTTCTGTGGGTAGAAAACCCGTTCAAAAAGTACGCATGACCTATATATCGTATTGTCTTTATCAGTCGATGAAACCAAGCCCAAGTTCATCATTTGATATCCGGGGGAAAATGGACAAGTCCGGTCAAAGAGGAAGTTTCGCTTCAAGTGACGACTAAAATGTCGTATCTATAACTTTGTTCCAGTTGTAGATACGATATTTAGGTGGCAAAACGACAACCGTCGATCAAACTTACGAATTCGATTCGAAAAAGAAACACCTTCATGACCTTTGTTCATAGATTCTACTGAAGATAGAAATATGAGTAAACTTAGAAACATCATGTAATTGCCAGGCTGCAGGGTTTTAGTCTGACTTAAACAAAACAGGGTCCAGGGGCGTGTTTTACTAAACATCTTACGACCATTTTTTGCGTAAGTCAGAAATTAAAGTTTCTCTTACAGTAGAAACTAAATATGGAATTCTGCCATGCATCTTCCCATTGAAATTGTCTTCTAAAGACGATTCCAATGTGATATTGCAAGACAGAATCTGATGAAGAATAAAAACATTAGGTACGATTTTTGATTTTGACTTACGATCATTTTCTTCGTAAGATGTTTAGTAAAACGGCCCCCAGGAGAGTCGATAATTGGGATCTTAGGGGTCCTCTCTTAAAGTTCCGGAGACCCTGCTTAAGATATATAGACTATTTTCTTATAAATTAATAGCAATTTCCTGGTTAAAGGTAAAGAGAGTATTGGAAATATGGACCATTTATGGCTCATCTACAGAAAAGAATAAAAACTGTCTAAAACAGTCTTCAATTCTTTTCTGAAGCTGGCCCTCAGGGGGTCCTAGGAACTCATATAAGATAGTTTTGAGGGTCCTGACTACTTTATTGAGATTGTCAGATTACCTGTGTCCCTTAAAACCCTAATTTGAGTCGGGAGAAAACCTAAAAATTTCTGACATGTCGTGGAAGTCCACATGTCTTCTCAAATATTTAACGCATATGAAGCTTCTCCCTTGTCCGTAAAAATAAAGGAAAGTTTAAGATCGATACGGTCCAAACGATCGCCTAAATTACCCGATCAAACCCAACCAAAACACCATCCTTCCGAATTCCGCTCGATCCCGACCTTTACTCGAGTTCTACACAATCCCTTCCCGATCAACTCGCTCTCTACTCGTCGTTTGCTTTCAGGCTTTTCCCAAAAAGCGATCGAGAAAAGTCGAGTGTAGTCGTTAATCAGCTCGAGTTGATCGGGATGAGGTACGGAATTACTCGAGTACAGGTCGAGAATGATCGTGTACAGGTCGGGTAGAAGATATCAACCCGATCGTACTCGATCTGTAGTCGAGTGATCACGACCAACTCGATCTTGCACCCGATCGATAAATGATCGCTTCTTGGGCTGACCGCTTCTCGATCCTTCTTTTTCTACTCCAAGCCGCCACCATAGCACAGTTGGTTAGGCATAAGGCTTCCAATCTGGGAGTCGTGGGTTCGATCCCCGGTGGCGGCAAACATCCTTTCCGACGTTTGTCTCTCACAAATGGGTAGATAATCGTAAAACTATGTGAGATAGCAGTCGGAGGCTAGGAAAGGGTGTAATGGTAGTATTGGTGAAAAAATACCAGGAATCCATTGTTAGGTGCTCCGGCCGCCGCGATATAACTGCGAAATTGTTGAAAGCGGCGTAAAACCCATTCAAACGAACAAATTTTTCTACTCCATCGTGCATGAGTGTTTTAGACTTGTCCAAAATATTCGGGAAGAAAGCCCGATCGATTTCGACCACACTCGATCGCCCCGCTCTGCCTCGATCACTCACGTCGATCAAACTCAATCCGTACCCGCATTATCGGGCTCGCTTAAGGTTCATGTAAAGTGTTTGAGGCCCAATTTTTAACAATTCATTTGCTAAGAAAAAGCATTATTTTCAGGTACATGTATATTATATTTCAAAATGATGTTATCCATGAGCATAAGCAGTTAAGCAACACAAGACTGCCATAGCTATAGCGGTATAACCAAAACATTGTGGAAAAGGGTCATTTTGTACAGAACAAGCAACTCCAAGACTGTTGGATAAAATGGTCCAATATTTGAACAAAGTACAGGCTAAAGTACTACCCAGGTACAACTACAAACGTTGGTATAAAACTAGAGCCCAAACCGTAGTTATGCAAGCACTTTATTTCGACTTATTTTATAAACACATATGTCATATATGTCATTCTAATTTTTTAAACATTTAGATTTTTGGAAGGTATGGTGTGTTATCACAACATAAATGGACATTAATAGTTTTTATACCTGTAAGGTTGTTTAGCAATATATCAATTTCTATTTCACCGAATGATAAATTTTCAGTAATTTATTATAGATCATTGATTTCAAATACTATAATTAGAAATAAATCGCAGAAAAAATTTCACAATATAATGGTGTACCGTTGCACCATGCCTAACATCTATTTTGAAAACAGACCAAACCGGTTTGACAAGTATGTTGATAAAAAAATGGAAATTGATTGTTTCAAATGAGCCTTTTGAGACCGAGTTTTATATCTAAGGTTGTAGTAGTACCTGGATAGAACTTTAAACAGTACTTTGTTAAAATATGAGCCAATTTTATCCAACCATCATGCAGTTGCTTGTTCTGTACAAAATGACCTTTTTCCACAATATTTTGGCTTTACCGCTTTAGCAGTCTTATGTTGCTCAACTGCTTGTGCTCAAAAATAGCGTCATTTTGATATACTATATACCTTGACATACTGCTTTTTCTTGACTAATGAAGCGCCCTTTAAACTGGGTCTCAAACACGTTACATGAACCTTAAGTTGATCGAATCGGTAGTGGGAGCATTGCGTTATACGCAGACGACTTACAATGGACTGAAAGGATAGACCGTATTTGATAATTTGTGAATATACTTTCTGAAATTGATATTGATATTCTAATGCCGCACCGAAAAAAAAAATACTTTTTTTTTTTAAATTTCGCTCAAACCATATGATATTGTGATAACAAAACCACAAAAAGATTGTCGCATCTTCCGTACGATCATCCTTTGACGACTGGGATGAAGATTATCAGGAGGGGGAAACAGATACTTGATTAGTTACAGGTGTTTGATTGGTGATAATGTTTGGGCTATTTCGATTCCGTTATCTATTTCATATCTGTTGGCAAGTCTCAGTATCTCGTTGAAAAAATTACTTCAAAGTTTAGAAAATAAGCTTATGAGCATCAAGCATACATCTTTCCAAATTAGCTCTGTGTCCATAATGACAAAACGGTGCACACTGTTTGCAATTTATACACTGTTTTTTACGCGATTGCGAGTGCCGCCGTCCGGGATCGAGCCCAGGACCTCTAGATTGACAGATTTGACGGCGGCTCCTATGCCAGTTAAATGGAAAGTCTAGAAATTTCAGACTGATAAAATGTTTTCACTCTGGAACAGCCAGATAATACTCTGCATACAGTGAATACTGATCAAGATTCTTACTGCGATCGTCCTTTAACGATGGCGAGTAGGATTATCAGGAGGGGGGGGGGAGAAATACTGGAATGTTCTCAGGTATTTAAATGGCGGTCTTTTACACGCCTTTTCTACTCCGTTATCGGGTGGACAGCCTCAGTATCTTGTTGCAAAAATTCCTTGAAATTAAAAAAAAAAAAAAAAAAACTCCGAAAGCCTTGTAAAAATCTTTCCAAACCAATGGTTATAGCTCAACTCTGTGATCTTTATTATTGAGTTTCTTCAGAGATGTAAGTTATAGAGAATACCTAGTAATTTCGGAGAGGTATTTTTTTATCTTTACTCTGGGTGTCTTTTAACACAAAGTATGTACGATTACGTTCTTTGCAAATTTCTCTCATATGTCAAGTTAGTCCGTTTAGCTCATATCAGCACCTGACATCAAAATTGCAGATCGATATCGTGGGTTCGAGTCCCAGGCTGGCACACTAACAAGCTGATTGTCTTTCAGTTGTGATCTTACTGAATCTAGGTTCCGTGTGACGATGCTTTACACTGAGTGTTAGAGAACCATGCTGGGTCTCAGCTGTAATTTCGTCATGTATCCTTGCTTTATCCCCTGTAATAACTAATCGTTTTCTGTGGCGTCGCTCATGGGCATATGCTACGGAAGCGACGATAAAGAAACGGAAAAAACAACACTCAATGGATCTTTTATCATTAGGCTTTGTTCGATCTGGTTTCCACATCACCACTTTTCAATTATATATATATATATATACATAATTTATCTATCTTTTAATCGTTCAAAATAGAAAGAGTCCTTTAGTCAAAATCGTATGACTCCTTTTTATTAAGGGACTTTAAAATTAGTTTATGTGACATGTCGGGCAAAAAGGAACCATCTGGAAAAATCGATAAGTATCGATCCTGTTCGGACTGTGCGGCCTCTGCAGGCTTAAAGGCGTCGATACTTAGAAGTTATTCAACATTATCGAGTTTGACTATTAGATTAAGAGTTACTGTCCATAATTGGTGAAGCAATATACATTAAGGGTAATATTCGTTTCCGCGCTATTTCTTGGAAATCATTGGCTAAGTTTTAATGAAACTTTGAGGAAAGCTTCACTACAAAGAGAAGATGCGCATAGTGTTGGGGTTACCCGGTTCGACTATCGAATTTAGAGTTACTATCCCTGATTGGTGAAGCCATATAACAGGAAGTTTGATGAACTTTATAATTATGTCACATATTCATATTCATTGAATTTTCATATCCATGCAATCTTTGGTATTTCAGTAGACTTTACCGTAGTCAATTAAAATATTGTTACACGGCGATTTACTGCAAGACTTTTTTCAAGAAAATATAATATGACATGTTTTGAGTGCAAAAAGGCAGTTGATTGCCTTGCAACACATGCCGTTTTATTTTGCTTTTAGAATGAGGTAAAGAGGGATAAAATGTGGACCGATCTATTAGATGTAGTCAGTGAAAATAACTATGAATTTCTGATCAGGTTGCCACCAAAACTTCAAATAATTCAATTACTTTCAGGTTGTTTCGCGCTAAACCTTTCAGACGAGGACAGATTATCACGTAGACTGGTGACAGTCTCTTAAATAGAGGTATACATGAAAAAAGAAAGATAGAAATAATGTTTCATGTCTATAAGCCTGATTTAAGAGACTGGGGAAATGCGATGAAGCCTGGAATTTCATGAATTCTGGACAGTTACTGTTTACATAATCAGACTATTAACATCTTGTTATCAGATCAATTTGGTCAGTGATTCCCAGCATGGGGCCATAAATTACCCATACTGACCCGGTGTTATAGGCTGGTTAATTTGACCCGACTTTGACCTCTGTGGAAAAATGCTTAAATAACAATTACCGACATATTTTATCAATAAACAAAATGTATAATACATTCAATATCGTTTGTTATTCATTCCTATGAAAGCACGTGCAAAGTCAAGTAGGAATAATCATGTTTTTATTCATCTAAATAGCAAGGGTCATATTCAAGTTAATAAAACCGCACTATACAATCTAACTGGCCTGATAAAAATCTTTCTTGCTTTAGATTTTCTGATGTTTGGAATTTTCAAGTGAAAAGTAATGTGAAATTGTTTGTACATCAGCCACAGTGGGCAAGGAATAAAATTGACTACTAGTATTAGATTCGCATTTGACCAGATTTGGAGGTTGGTCAATTTATCCATTCAGGATTATTGTCAATTATATATTGATCATTGATGGCCTTTCAATTACAATAATTGACAACCCAAAGAGAGTGTTTACGTTTATAAATTGAATAATTTTTCACTTTTAATGCACATGCCTATCATAAGCTACAGTTACTAACCTTAATGTACATGTATAAATGTATGATTGAGTTGCAATATTTTCATAATCAATTAAAGGCATTTCAGAGTATTTCATAAATTCTTGGAATTATTCCATGTAGTTGTTGTTACATACGAATGTTGTGTACATATTTTGAAAACAGAATGAAAGAAATCCTAGAGCAATAAATTATCATTATTGAGCAATCAAGGGTCTATATGCCATGCTGTGAACTTTTCATGGGGTCGGGTCAGACAATCTGTCCAAGAAATCTTAGGAATTTGACACCTATTTGACCTAAAATTTGGGAACCAATATAGTGGTTCCCTCTGATTGGATTTCACCAGTCCCAGAGTTTCAGATAAAAGAAAATTAACTCAATATTTGTGTGTGGTTGGGTTGTGGTTTAAAATGGTCATGCATCTTGTTTACTTATAAATCTTAACTCTGGGACTGAATGCCAGTCTAATTATCACGCTTCAAGACATGTTTGAAAAATCTTCATGTTTTAACAGTGGGTTCATGCCAAGAATATCCTGTACCAAAACTCCCTTTTAAGAAATAATAGCAAAAAGACCCTATCTCTCTGATTGTCCGTTACTATCCCATTAAAATTGTCAGAGAACAGTAGACCGTCTCGTCTTTGTTATGTATGCGGTTTTAATTACCCTGATGGGCACCGAGATGCCATAAATTTATTCAGTCGGATTGTTGGACACATTTTCATTGTCTGCCTGGTCTTTCACTTTATCCGATTGCTTACAAATGGCCAGTTTAAGGTAGCAATGGACACATGGCGTCATTTTTTTCCGCCCAATGAATTTTTTTCTTGGTCACATATGTTGTAGATTAACATTGTGTAGTCATTATATCAAAATTTGAAGGTACCTTTCCACGCTCGTTTTCATGCTAGAGTTATCTGCCCTTGAGTGGTAAGGGCTATTTTTCAGTAGAACGGTTATATTCATTTTAGGTCTAGTATAAACCCTGTACTAAGTTAAAGCTATAAAACAAATACATTTTGATAGACCTTATACATGTACACAATGGCTATTGACAAGAAATTTTTTCTTTGACCAAGTGCATTTGCACAATTTGCTTTCAAAAGTTAAAAATGCACTAATTTTTTGTAATTTTACTAGGTAAAAATGCCACAAAAAACTATTTTTTGAAGAAATTACCCAATGAATTTTTCTTATTTTCTGGTATGTTTATAATCCATATTTTTCCTTTAATTGGTAAAAAAATCAGCATACCTTTCCATGCAAATATGAAAGTTTTTCGTTATTTTTCAGTGTTTCCCCCTAATCGAATGACGGTTTTAACGCATTTTCATTGTTAAATTTAATGATCCAGGCATTCAATTAATATCAAATGTTGAAAAGAAGCTAGACTATGAAAATTAACTATCATTATTCTACGTTATTTCCATAAGTAGAATCTTACGAAAACCGGTCTTTTTAAACAACGCGCATAAAGAGCCGTAAAAGAAACGAAAACCCACTTCCGGTTTATAAAGTCGGGAGGCCGCTGTCCATTGCCACCTTAAAGTAGAAAAAGTTGTGCTACTTTGTTTTCTTTATGGTATTCGATTCTATTTCTTAAATTTATTTAAATAACAATTATACGTTACTTCAGGAATACACAGAAATCAAAAAGAAAAAAAAACACACAAAAAAACCCATAAATTCTTGCTTTCGTCACAAATTTTTCAATACGTAGGTCTAGTATTGAACTTTAGTTGTAAAGTTTTATATTAAACCTTAAAAATAAGACAATTTGAGAAAATAAAAAAAAATGCTCAAAAGATTGGATTGGATCGATCAAAGGTTGATTAGAAATGCAGTCGGGAAATACCGTCTTCAAAATTCTTTTTTTTTTTCAATTAACAACGTGCAAAGATTTTTTTTCAATAACACTATTTCTGCGAAAGAGATCATGTTATACCAGTAAGGTATTGGAATATTGTAATATGGTATTGGGTTATGGTAAAAGGGAAGATTACACATTATTCTTTCCTATGCTGATTTCTGGAACAATCCGGGATCGATCGTTCAGTTTGAAATTTGTCATCTTCTATCGTTTTGTTAAAAAAAAAAAAAAATACAAAAAATATCCTAACCAATCTTCTCCTCTATCCGTCTGAATTTTTCATTTCCTGTCTCTTTTCTTTTTCTGTCTCTCTTGCTTTTTCCGCCTCTCTGTCTGTCTGTCTCACTCTCTGTCTGTCTGTTTGTCTGCATGCCCTCTCTTTCTTGTTCTCTCTCTCTCTCTCTCTCTCTCTCTCTCTCTCTCTCTCTCTCTCTCTCTCTCTCTCTCTCTCTCTCTGTCTCTCTCTCTCGCTCTCTCTCTCTCTCTGTCTCTCTCTCTCTCTCGCTCGCTCTCTCTCTCTCTCTCTCTCTCTCTCTCTCTCTCTCTCTCTCTCTCTCTCTCCCCCTCCCTCTCTCCCCCTCTCTATCTCTCTCCCTCCCTCTCTCTCTCGCTCTCTCTCTCTCTCTCGCTCTCCACATTTTTGTTCCGAAAGTTTCCGATTATGTAGTTATACTTGTAGTAGAGTTTATTTTATAAAAATAGAAATAAAAAAAATAAAACAGAAGATTTATTGTATACAAATAGAGTAAAAAAATCCTCAACGAATCCTCTACGAAATTGACTTGTTTGTTTTTATAAGGTTAAATGCCATTTTTAACGCTATCACAGTTATATTGCGGCGGCTGGTGACCATCACATGATTTTCTTTCGTTTCTCACACCAGCGGAAGATTAACAATATTTCGTCCGAGTCATCAACTGCTTATTCCTCTGAAGAATACTACTTATCAAACGTGCTAGGTTGGAGAATAATGACTCGTGTCACAACGACTTTTATCAATTTTGCCGTATGAATCTTGCCAAGTCGTTGTTCGAACTCTCAACCCAGGATTTGCAGCCAAAATCGTTACCGTTTAGCTAGCCTGACTCGACTCTCTTAAAGTTCGGTATTTTATTTAACAAGCTAAGATGTTACACTGGTTAGGAAAAATAAAAGCATCTTGCATTGTAACCATAGCAACTCAATCAAAATTTGATATGTCCAACAATTAATTACATGCAATGGTCATTTCATTCCCATAAATAACACATCTGGAACCATATCTTTGCGGCTCGAATTAAACATGTGGCCTTAGAGTCTTTTGGAAAGAAAACAAAATTTGAAGAAAATAGAAGGAAATGCGCCCCGTGGAAGCTCTACGATCTTTCTTTTTGGAAAGATGAGTTGGGGTGGGGTGGGGGTTCAGAGATATGAGGATGCGTTGTTGAATGCTTTCACGCCTAAACTTCTATAAATGATAATGCAGAACAATAGTCAATGTCTCGCTTCCTTTCATACACAAGATTATACATTTCATCATTTACGCAAAAAATGTTACCTCATCGTTCGAAGGCTCTTATTTAAAAAAAAATGTATACAAATCCTGACTAGACTGTGAAAAATGATCGGACTGACCGAGATTAAACTTTTTACTTTTGGAAAATGTTCTAAATCTATTCAGTATTCATGTATTGAAATGCAAACGATGATTGGCGAGCGACATGCTGAGTATAGCAAACAAATATGGCAGATTTTTTTCTGTCATGGTTTATGATGAAACATTGAACCATTTATCTATTTATTTTAAAATATCAGTTTTAAAGCACCAACGTCCGGTATGTTCAAGATAGGCCGCACGCTATCCTGAACACTGTTTATGTTTAACGTTTTCTATCTCCTGAACGTCCAGCGAACTTTCAGCTCACCTAAGCACATGGTGTTTCATGGGGACGAGCCTTTTTGATCATTGAATGTTTGTCGTCGTAATTGATCTTATTCTGCAAAGGTCGAAAAAGCTACCTCGAAAATATGATTTCTATAGATGGTGCAACTAAGGTTGGGGTGTTTTTTTTTTTTGTATTTTTTTCATGTATAACATGACAGTTGGAGCACCCAACATTATATTCCTGGTATTTCTCCCATCAGCACTACCATTAAAAATTACTTCCTTTCCTGGCCTTCAGGTGGGAGATGAATGTAAAAAAAGATATGTGCCGCCGTTTCGGTCATACTAGACATGTGCGAAGGAGAAGGAAACCGAAAAAGGAAACCCGAAAACGGAATAAAAGGGGTCGTATCAAAATGAACAAAACACGTTCGTATCAAAATTGAAGAACCAATGTTCTCCCAGCGCTCACAGCTTGCATTTTAATTGAGGCGCGTGTGGTAAGGGAACATAGTTTATGCAATGACAACTCGGTGTGTGTGCGTTAATACGACCGTCCGTTTGTCAGTCTGTCCGTCCAAGTATGTCCGACATTTACTCCTACATCTCTGAATGTATTTCATGATAACTTGACACAACTATTCTCCGTCGTGAGTAGACGTGATATTTGAAAGATATCTTCAGATGGCTCCAAGGTCAAGGTAAATGGTCAATGTCAAATGTAAAAATAAGAATGGGTCTCCTAGATTTATCAATGGATTGAAAATAACCGATAGAAAATGTGCTTTTTGAAAGAAAGGTCAAGGTCCCAGGTGAAGGTTAAATAAAAATCTTGTCCAGAGCACAGCTCCTATAGGCCTATTTCTGAATGGATTTCAAATCATTGTTCCCCGCCAAGAGAGGAAATGCTAAAATCTTAGCTTGTGCAGAGCATATCTTCTATACTTATGGGCTGATTTAAAAGAAGGAGCCATGTATGGTGGTAGAGCGTCGGCCTCTTGACCCAAAGTTCCTAAGTTCGATTCCCGGCAGCGGCTATCGATCCTTGTTCAATGTTGAATTTCATAGGAAGCAGAATCTAGAGCGATTAATCTAAGTTGTTTAAACTTGTTTCCCAATCGATTTAAAATAAAATAAATTAGTTTAAACCAGGGAGCCATAATTGAGAGGCAAGATGTGATTTTTGAAAGAAATTTTCAGAAAGCTCTGAGGCTAAGGGCACAGCTCAAGGTATCATGTTAAATTTTGACCGATCCAGATTAAAATAAGACAACCACCTAGTTGTGTCATTCTGTTTTATTTTGTCCGCCTGTCCATTTGTTCATAAACATGATGGTCCGTATACTCTTTTGTGCGCACAATTTGCTTAATTACTTGAAGTTCGTGTGTATTCTAATTAAATTGTATGAAAGAATATTCAATAAGTCTCATTTTCAATTTGTCTTTCTTTGACGTTAAAACTTAAGAAGTTATATATGAGTAGTTTAAGGTCACAGAACATCACCATTGAAGTAAATAATTGGTCATCGTATCCTGTATGTATATTTTGAAAAGAAAACAGCACACACGCACATAACACGTAACTATATTTTGGACGTTGATAAATTTGAAAGAATGTACACACGCAAAACTGCAGATTATCTATTACAGAATACATAGTAATGAGCGAGCGAAGCTGCTTGCTGAGATCTCTTATCCGAATAACCAAACTGTTCCATGGGATTCAAAAATCAATTGTTCTGCGATGTCCTTTTTGTTCCTTCGGAAAAATGTTTCATTTATTTTTGTCCAGGATTGTACTGACGTCAAGGTCGATAATAAACAAATGGCATTTTCGGAGAAAACCCGAGTTATTGCTATAGCCTTTGTGTCTTCATCGCCGTCATCGCCGTGCGAAGACTGGTATATTTTTTCTAATATCTCTCGTACTTTTAAGGCATTCGTATTAAAACTTGACACACATAATACTATCAAAATAGTAACTTATACTACAAAGGAGACAGCTCTAGATGAATTTTGTGCGAATTGTATCCCTTTTCGACATCATCGAGTTTATATTCACTTTTCAGCAACCAACAGCCTAGTTTAGGCACTCGTAGGCGGTGCTGCTGTTAATACTATTCTTAAGTTCGAGACACGCGAACACGAAATAACAGTTTTGATAGATGTTAAACGACTTGTTATGCGATTCCTTTTCTTAAAGGCATTAATAAGGTTTTTTTTCATTGGCTCTAGCCTCATTTCTATTCGAGATCGGGCCTGGTTTTTTTTTTATTTATTTTTTTTCGGGAAGAGCTTTGTTTAAAAATGTAAGACGTTCTTCAAGCAAGTTCGTGTTGAATTTAACAGTTAAAAAAATCGTGAAATTGACATGGTGAATGTTTTTTAATGATTCCTGAGAAGTATTGAATGCGTGAGTCGAGGGAGTTTTGAATGAAATTAAAGGTAGGTAGCCCGATATCGGTAATTATGTTCGAGATGAACAAAATTAGCGATGTTTATTACTTCCTTTAATAAAATATGTATACACGTTCTATAAATAGCTTCATATTACATTATATATAATAATAGATATTATTATATTTTAATATTATATTTATTCAAATAGCAACAAATCAGGCGCTTAAAATTTCAATTATATCAGTGAAATCGCGATTTTTCTGTTTATATTTAATCTGAATGAAGCTGTTGATTTTATCTTTTAAGACATTTTGCAGTGTTTTGGAGTGGTTTGAATGAGTGTTTGGAATGAAATATTGGAGCACTAAGTGAGCGAATAAGAATGGTTTTGATTGAAATGACAGTCAATATCTTGATGTAACTGATTTTAAAAGGGCAGCTGATAAGGTTTTTGTTTTGACATAAAGCTTTGAAAAAAAAAACTTTCTCGGAAAAGTGCAACAAACACACAAAATATACAACATTGAAATCTGCTCTGGAGACCCGGGGCTTTTATCAAATTTTATTGTTCGCTTGTTTTTCTTATTTTATTTACTAAATAAAACAACATATTTTTACAAACAGCGTTTGATTCATTCCATGTAGAATAAATTTTTGATGTTATTTTATTTATGTATTTATTCAAAGATCATGTTAGTGGCTGTTGAATTTTAGGTCGGACACATGTCCCGAAAAGAGAAATTCAAAGCATTTGCAAACGATCAATCTTAAGATAAATATTAGATACGATACACAAAGTGATATAGGCGCTCGTGAGCCTCGTTTTCCTCACTGTTTGTTTACATTCAACACTGTGCGATATTGCAGTCTGCGGTTTTGAGGGTTTGAAAACGAAACAATTTTTATTTCTCTTTTTCAAATTACGCTTGCGTCGTTGGCATGGTAATCACAAGGGAATGTGCACACATTGTGAAAAAAAGACGTACATGAATGTACAAATCTATCTTGAAAAAAGTGTTCAAGCTCATACGTCGGATGGGTGCATTTTTATTCTAATTAGTGCGCGTCCATTTAAAGACTTGAAAGTAAATACAGATAAATACGTGTGCACGTCAGAATTAATGAGTACAGCTATATCAATTATCCATTGTCCAAAGTCTTTTGATCCAAACGACCCACCGTAAACTTTCATTGCTCTGTGGTCGTTCAGGAGTGAAAGGATTGCGTGCTCAAAATGTCACTTTACGATGTCTTTACGGTACCCATGTCGTGCACTCACGGCGTATCTACCAGCTACAGCTTCTATACATCCTTACAATTTCAGAGTATAATAACTAATTTATATTATTCAAAAGGAATACGTTATTCGTTAAGCCTTATCGGATAGTTAAACGGAAGTCTTATGACTTCCAGTGAGCAAGTTATGAGAGGCCAAGTCATAAAGGTTAATAATTTTAAAATATTCAGAGAAAGCGATAGAAAGTTACAAAATAAATTAATAAAGTAAAACGCTAAAACACATAAAATGGTATTATAAAAAACCACTGAACTTATTGAACACTTTCTCCAATTCCATACGTTTTGAAACCGTCCCCCAAATTTAAACCGTTTTCGGTCTCCGATTCCGTTTTCACACTTACTTCGCACATGTCTATTTAGACTACCGTTCACATTTCACTGAATAGTGTCAAGTTCAATGTAACAGTCATAGATAAAATCAAACCATTGCCTGGGAAATTTCAAAACCACCCATGGCTCAAAGAAGTAAAATTGGTATATCATATGCGGAAGGTTTAAACCTCGTATCTACAGCTTGAAAGAACGTGAGTTACGAGGGTTTTGTCGTACATTGGTAATATTGTTTTCGAGACTTTATAATACAGTTTCGTGCTTATATGTTCATTCACCATTTTTTCTATGGAGGTAGGTATACTATTTCCGAAATTGAAATGTCACAAAATCGAATTATTTGAGCATATTTCTACAAAAAGGATATCTAGTACTATAAAAGGTTAAAAAGGGGTATCAGCTAATTTCTGTGAGTACTTGGGTATTTACGAATAAGATTTTTTTTTATATATATTGCACAATTTAGGCCACCGAAACAATATTACTAAAAGTGTTTACAAAAACATATAAGAGAATAGCAATCAAACTTAGTTAAATTATTGCACTAAAATGTTCAAAATCATGGTTTTAACTCTTGTAACAATAAATTTTGGTATATCGTCGGCTAGAGACTTAAACCCCGTTAACCGAAATAGACTGCATTTGCAATAGTTGGGCGATCCGTTAATTATATTATGCAGGTCAGCAGGAACATGGATGTCGAATAAGGGGGCATCAAACCATTACCTGCTATCCCCATTTTGTCTCAAGTTTGCGGAATTTGCAAATATATATTCTACATTTAATAACTGAGTAACACTAAAGCATTTCTTCTTCTCTGCTTTAAGCCTAGTTTACATATGCCACGATCGCCTTACGATATTGCCACGATTCACAAATCGTGCGGTGTCCGCACGGGTTTCATAAAGCTGTTACAAGAATCATTGAGGTACCGTTGCGGCCATCGCAAGGTAAATGTGCGACCCCCGCTTCGAGAATTGTGCGATTTGACAACTTTATACACTGTAGACAGTGCAGCCGCCGTACAACCATCGTGCGGAACCCGCGCGGGGACCCTAGGATGATCCGTTCTATACTTACAGGCAAAACATCATACGGTAGCCTTTCGATGTCCGTGCGGCGATCGTGCGATGCCTAGACGACGTGTCTACGGACTACGCTCTCCGTACGGTCTTGCAATTTTAAAAATTTGTATTCCTATTTTTTATAAAAAAAATCGCAAGGTTCTGCGACACCCGTAAGACCATGCGATGATCGCATGGACACCGTATGTCGCCGCACGGGCGTCGCACGATTTTTGAATTGTGGCGAGCTACGGGCGCCGTACGGGCTCCTTTATCCAAATGTAAACTAGGCTTTACGGACACATACCGGTATAAGAAATTGTCAAAATAGAAATACATGTATGTCTTAAACATGACCATGGTTTTAAGATGAGCAGTTTTTTCGAGTCCGAGACTCCTATATGGTAATAAGGACTCGCAAAACTATCCGATAAAGTGCCAGGAAACCTCTTTTTTATGACTCTTGTCTGCTTTGTACTAGTCGACTTACAAAATTCTGTTCTGCTCTGTTGGTTAAAAAAGATACGCAATTCTAAGCACAATGTATTGGTTAAATAACGAATCTATGGAAATATTAAGAAAAAGAAAGGAAAGCAAGAAAAATATATGATCAGTAAATTTTTCTCGCAAGTCAACATGTCTGAAAAATGCATAATCCTTCCTGATGTTTTTTTTATTTCTACATGTGCGCAACACCCAGACTCAGATCTGTCTCTGCATCCGCACATTCTGATCAAAGTCTTCAAATATCAATCTCTCAATTTCTCGCCATTACGCAAAAATAAAACGTTTTGACATCACATACGATTGTTTCATAATATTTCTTTTATAAAAAAGTCTCTTGGTAGTACATTTAGCAACATACCCTTTAAAATCGGATTTTAAAACAAAATGCATGTGAGGTGTATCATTTTGATTACTCGATTGGTATATCAGATTCTTGATTTTGTCAGACATACATAAAAGTATTGGAAAGTTTAAGATGTTTGGCAAAACTGAAAACAACCTCCAGTATGAATTGTAGCTATGGCAACGGAGGTATTTTGACATATCTCACTAAATTTGTGAACTATTAATTACATGTAAGGGTCATTAATTAGGGCAGCTGGTATTGAATCCATACATGTATACATGTAGCTTTAGAATCTTGGATTACATGTATAACATGTAGGCTATTCGAGGAAAATGTTTCGTTTTCACACCAAAAATAGAAAATACATCATTCTAAATGATCTTGTAAAAAGAGAAGTGAGTTGCAAATATGACCCGTCAGGCGAAAAGGAATCTTCTTGGTATTGCGTGACGAGTCGATCATAGCCAGACTGTGCGGACTGTTCACAGGGGTAACATTTTGCCTTTGGCTTTTTTTCTGAATCTGTGATGATCTTTCTTCTTTCCAGTAAGAAAAACTTTGACATGCGAACACCGGCTGACCTCTACTGGAACCAATATCTCTCTAAGATATTTATTTTACGAAGTTCCAGGGAGGTCATTTTTGCATTTCTTATCACATAAATTGCAAGTATTGTTTATTCCATCTCGCTTTCTTTCATAAACTAGTTCCTTAATTTCGATAAAATATTTTCATTTTAAAATTTAAATACAAAATAGAAATTTCAATAGCTTGAAAAATCAAACATGGAATAGTTATGGTTCCTGTGCATTGTAATATCATTTTAAAGGATCTTTTCACCACTGAAGCTTGAAGTTGATAGCAATTGTACATACAGAGATGCTCCGGAAAAAAACTGAGTCATTATAATAACACAAAGGACAATAATCCCAAAATTATGAAGCAAAAATGTTGTGGTTCTTATGCACCACTTTTCTCCTTCAAAGGTCTAAGGCCCGGTGCCACTGCACTAACGGATGAATTGAGAATGCAAAGCGTATGAAAATCTTACAATGCATCGAAAAGATGATTTGTAAGCGTACATGTGTATGTATTTATCGTTTAAAATTTATTGATCCGCGTTGTCTTTTGTCTTTCAGCGCACGATGAACATACGACATATGCATCCGCCCTTTCATCTTGTCGTACCAAAAAATGGGCTATATTAGAAAAAGTAGACAACAACCTTTACCACCAGTTTGCCCTTCTTTCTTTGTTCAAAACTTTATAGCCGCCGTCATAGCGCAGTTGGTAGCGCGACGGACGGTCATTCTACAGGTCCCGGGTTCGATCCCCGACGGCGGCAATCATTCTTTCCGACAATTTGTATCTCACCAATGGGTTGATAATCGTAGACCTATGTGAAATAGTAGCTGGAGGCTAGGAAAGGATGTAATGGTTGTACTGGTGAGAGAAATACCAGGAATCCATTGTTAGGTGCTCTTGCCGCCGCGATATAGCTGAAATAATGTTGAAAGCGGCGTTAAACTCCATTCAATCAATCAATCAAAGCTTTATTGTGTCGAAAGTCAATATACAATCTCTATCAATATTTACTCGTTTGTCTTGGAAAGAAAGCGAATGAAAATATGTGCTTATGTTAACGGGAAAGAAGAAAAAATAAATGAATCTTTTAACCCCGTATATAATTCAAATATGGAGGCTTGATTCTGATGTTTATTTTCCCCTTTTTTCTGCAATCCAAATCGCGCTAGCGAGGACTCAAATCTTGCTACGAGAATACCCATGGTTATCTGCTTCTACAGTTAACAACATCGTGAAATTGACAAGGTGATTTTTTTTCGAATGATTTAGGAATGAAATTGAATGAGTGTGTGGATCGAGTTTTGAGTGAATTTAATGGGAGGTATTCCTATATCGCAAATTTTGTTCATGATGAACACAATTAGCGATGTTGGTGTATGTTTTCCAAAATTGAAGACATTGCCTACTTGGGGTACTTACGATGATAGGCGGGCTTCCTTACTAGCATAACAATATCGACGATGGATTCTTTAACTCTCAACGATTTTTAACCTACAACTTTATAACGTTAAGCCTTTTTGTATTCAAATTATGGGTTGCTTACCAGCCTGTCATTTTTGAAAGCGAACTCAGTATGTCCGAAATTGAACGATCACTAGCCTGGATTCTGCTCGCGGTGAGTACATTTAATATACTGTACATGAAGCTGGTTTTTTACATGAATTGTGACCTGTCTGGCAATAAGGGGTTATCTTGGAAGTGCGAAAAGTAACGATCCAAGTCAGGCTTTACCAGCTGTGCGGACTAACTATTTTAACTCAGACCGAATGGAACTTCCTTCGATGGTTTCATGATGCTTCGAATCAAAAGGTAAACAGGGTGTGCAATTATAACTTAACTTACAATTGATTTTTTTATTGAAATTAGGCTTTACATCGCTTTGTAACAATTTTCCAGTCATATCTCGGAAGCTGGGGCTACTGACCATGAGTTCCTGGTATTCCTCTTACCAAATTACCGATATATGCTTTCCGAATCTCCAGCCACTTATTCCACATAGATTTACGATTTTAAACCCGCTGATAAAATACATATATCGGAAGCTATGGGATATAAGAAATATGATCCTCACCCCACCCCACTCATCCCATCCCCACCATGATTTCGAGCCTGATGCGCTCCGACGGTGGCTCTACTTAAGTAAGCGACATTTTATTACATGTCCTTCATTATCACGTCGGTTTATTTAACGACACAAATCTAAACTTTGACATTTTGGGGAAATCTCGATTTGTCAGTTTTCCTTAGTGTATGACTAAGTTTCGTTTTACAATAAACTTGTACTTTGTATTCACTAGCTCAATGTTGTTCAATGCTAGTGCTTTAAAAAGTGACATCCTTTGCACTTGATACATATAGAGAAAGCCAATCACATTACACGAAAATTTGCTATCCTTTGAATATCAAAATTCAGTTTTGTCACTAGTATGATTATAGAGGTTTCTTTCAGTCAAAACACGGATTTCAAATTTCAATTCAAATGTTGTTGTTTGAAATAGATGTCAAGTTAATGTTTTTTATTGTCAAGAAATATTTTTGAAACATGAAAAATTTCTTAACTAAAGTGTTCGTGTAATGTTTCTATGTCTTTGAAATGTGTGTGCTCATTACAACCTCCTATGCTTGATGATGATCACCATGGCAACTAACCCAAGAATGCCAGTTTCGTAAAATTTAAACATAAATAATTGCTTTAGGTGTCAGTAAAATAATCACCTGTTTCTTGTCTATGCAGGTATGGTAGAAAATTTGCCGGTACATATAGAATGGAAGCACTCTACCTTAAGTTTTTTTTTCAAACTATGAAAGTTGATAATTATAATTTGTTGAATACTATTTCTCTTTAAAAAAAAATAAATTTTCGACCTAAAGACATACATGCATTATTTTTAAATAAAAGAAATCACAGGCTGTAATTATAACCCTAAACAGCTCTTTAGTTGTCACAGAGTTCTAGAAAACAATACCCTGTCAATACTTTTACAGGTAATGTCCCCGGTAAATAAATATGCAACTTCGTTAGGATTCGAACCAGGGACCTCTTTGTCCAAAAGCGAGAGTTATACCGCGTTGCTATAAAAAGCTAGCTTGTACGACAAGGCAGAACAAAACCCCTTACACATAAACCGGCTATCATATATAGTTAAAACAAAAGCAATCATAACATCATAACTACAGTACAAACTTTAGTTACAAAGCAGACGAAATTTATAAAAGGATTTTGTTAAGAAAAAAAATACGTCATTAACTTCAAAATTCAAGTTTGGGTTTTACTATACAACGTTGCCAATTGCATATTATCAATTAAATAAATCATTCGAATCATCTTCAAAATGTAAGCGGTCTGGGTGTGTTGTAAGTTCATGTTTAACAGAATTTCTTAACGGAACAAAACATATTAAAATTCCAAAATAAGATCTTGAGACAAACTAGACACTAACACCAGTTATTCCTGGATATTGATGTGCAGTGGATATAACAGGACATTAAGAATCAGCCCCGACCCCTAGCTGACTAAAGAAAACAAACCCCGGGAGTAATGGCTATTAACGGATAACAAGTCAGATTTATGGCATTAGTCCCAGTGCTCATTTCACCTATCTACGGTCTCCGGTGCATTTCTTAAAAGGGAGCAATATTCTTCGCATGATATCTATATTTAACAGAATATATTTAAAATCTGTTTTTCAACTTCAAGTTGTTGGAAAAAAGCCCCATATGTGTACATAATTTGTGTGTTTAAACGACACCTTAACCCATATTCGGCTGAATCTAGATTTTATTTTAAATGATTCTTAACTCAAAGTCAAATTTTCGTTACAATTACGAAATTTCAAACAGGATGTATAGGCTAAAATCAGTCCGCACTTACCTGCGGGCTAATCTTTGTCTATACTGCCTGTCAAAGACATGTGTTCAATATTAGCCAGCCTGAAAAGGGTTAAGATGTATATATTTATAGCTATTCAAAATCAAAATGAACGTCGATTATACATGTAGTGATGTATAATCATAATAAAAAAATAATCATAATTCTTAAATAAACAAGCAACATGTATATGTGCCGTTGTAAGCCGCCATAACCATATTGTAACAGGTAGATAGAGCTGTGGCTGCGAGGTTGTAAGTGGTTATCGGCGTAAAATTACGATAGGCTCCGTTCTTGTACTCCTTTTACTTAGAAAGGGAAAATAGAACGGACTGTGATTAAATGTCTGTATAAATAGGCAGCGTAATGACATGATCTGTTTGCCTCGTTTTTCGTTTCGCCAAGGTCAATAAATGTAAGGTTTCGATGTTTATCAGAACTTCTATCTAAAAGAAAAAAAATCCTGTTGATTTTTTACTAGCTACTTAGGATGCACATGCTCGCTTGGGTGATCGGATGTTAATTCTGTCTAAACATCGGTTGGACGAGGTTCGCTTTTGATCGCCCACTCGAACTTGTGCAACTATAAAATCAAGATTCAACACAGGATACGAGTTTAAAACGTTATATAACGTATCTGTTTCTTGCATATGTGTATATGTCATGGTCTATATGTTTGTATGTATAATTGTATATATGTGTGTATTTGTAACTCGTTTTTTGATTGCTTAGACTGTACAACGGGGTTTTTATTGAGCTCTAAATAAAATTGTTAAATTTCGCTGAAAAACTTGTAAAAAGTGCTTGGATCCTAATTGTTTGATATTGAGAAGTTGTTCGCTACATTCATTATGAATTTGGGTCTTAATTTTGTGCTATAGATGGGTCGAAAAAGGAAAAATAGCCAGAACAATACCATTGATAAAAACTCAAAAAACGCGCGTAATGGCGGATCACCGGGAAACGGGGTCGTAAATAAAGTTGATAATGGATTAACCGTGAGTGACACATTAAAAAGCGTGAGATCAACATTATTTGTGGACGACTTAAACAGTGAGATGGATTTATTTAGTACGCCACCAGCTTCCCCATCAAAAGGAGCAAAACAAAAAACTATTGTGGAAAGGGAAAAGCAGTGTTCGTCTTCCACCAATGTTGCCAATGAGAAAAATAGTGACAGTAGTGACAATTCAGTGATCGAATATCTCAAACGTTTGGATTTGAAACTCACGAGTATGGATCAAAAGTTGGAAAAACTGGATACACTAGAAAAAAAGGTATGTGGATTTGAAGATGAAATTAAAAATATGTGGAAATTCGTCAATGAAACTAAAACCAGAACCGATGGTAAAATAAATGACCTCTCCGACAAGTCTGACCATTTGAAATTTTCGTTAGAAGAAGCAGAGGACAAGATAACATTATTACAAAAGGATAATGCACGCCTAAAGGACGATTTACTATATATCCAGAGCCAATCAATGCGCAACAATCTCATTTTCGGGAACCTCCCGGAAAAAGACAACGAAAAGCCAGATGAAACTGAGACTATATTACGAGGATTTATGGTCGATAAGTTGAAAATAGCCGAAGATATTGTGCGGAGTATTCAGTTTGAAAGGGTTCATAGAACTAGGGCAAAAAGTGAAAGGGTAAGCAACAGGCATATCGTGGCCAAGTTTTCTTATTTCAAAGATCGGGAAACCGTTAGAAGGCAGGCTAGGCATTTAAACAAGACTGATTACTTTTTGTTCGAGCAGTTCCCACGTGAGATAGCGGACGTACGTAAAACTCTCGTGCCAAAGATGAAGGACGCAATTAAGTCGGGTCATAAAGCGTGGATCAGTTACGATAAGTTGTATATTGACGGTAAAGTAGTAAAAAACAGTGTGGGAAAAGAATAGGAATGCGCGGGAGAGCGGCTAAACATCCTTTCTTGGAACTGTAATGGACTATCCAGAGATAAGAAAGAGAATCACGAGTTTGTTAATTTTCTATGTTCATATGACATTATTTTCTTATATGAATCTTGGTGTAATAGCAACTCTAATATTGACTTAAGTGGTTATAGCACTATAAATTTATACAGAAAATTTCAAAATAAAAAAGCACGTAGAAACAGTGGTGGAATAGTAATATACTATAAATCACATTTGAAAAAGGGTATTAGTTTAATTAGGAATCATTTTGACACTATTGTATGGTTACACTTAAAAAGGGACTATTTTAATTTGCAGTCTGATGTATTTTTATGTGGTATTTATCTGTGGGGCGAAAATTCGCCAGCATATAATGTACACAATGTCGATTTATTTCAGTTGTTGCAAGAAGATATCAATTATTATAATGATTTAGGCCATGTATTTGTTTGTGGAGATTTTAATTCAAGAGTTGGCTCTAGGTTAGATTTCATCGAGCAAGATAATTATTTTTCCTTTATTGATAATGATACTTATGAACCTGATACGCATCTTCAACGTTTTTCCCAAGACAAATTATGCAACTCATTTGGTTTTAAACTGCTTGATCTTTGTAAGTCTACTTCTTTGCGTTTGGCAAATGGCAGACTGGGCAACGATAAAGTAGGAACATTTACTTTTGTTAGTCATAATTCGCAAAGTGTAATTGATTATCTCCTTTTGAGTGAGACAAGCTTTAAACGCATTAGTGATTTTTCAATTCATGCCTTTACTGAGTGGTCGGACCACGCCCCCTTTCTTTTTCTATTGATTGTCAAACGAATAGTTATCAATCAACCGAAACCCGATTTACGCAGTATAGATGGAACAATACTCATACAGACGAGTTTCGAAAGCAAATGATTAGTAAATTACCTGATCTAAATCGACTTTTTATAAATAATGACAATTTGTTAAACTATGAAAACGTGAACGATATTTTAAACAAGTTTTGTATTATTTTCCGTAGTGTAACGGATGGCTTATTTTCAAGGGAGATTACCAATTCCAATCAACCTAGGTTTTACGAAACAAGTAAAAAGGCAGTTTGGTTTGATAGCGAGTGTAGAAATTCAAAGCGTGTTTATTTCGACGCTTTGAATGCCTTCAATCGCTGTAAAACACAAGAAAATAGAGAATTGATGTGTAAGATGAAACAGGATTATAAGAAAACAGTACGAAAACAAAAATCTCTTTACTTTCGGAAACAATACAAATCAATTGAAAATTTACGTCATTCGAAACCAAAAGATTTTTGGAATCTCTTCTGTAGTAAGAAGACAGCTTTGAGTAGTGATATATCTATTAATGAATTCTTTGAATATTTTTCAAATCTTAATAATGATATTATTAATGTGCATGTTCCCGAGGCTGAAACATTCTGTGAAAATAACGATTTTGATTCTTCATATTGTAATTTCGAGGAATTAGACAAGCCGATAACATTGCAGGAAGTGGAGTATGTCATACAAAATTTAAAAAGAAATAAAGCCATGGGTAGCGACTGCCTTATGAATGAATATTTTATAGAGAGTTTTGACATAATTTCTTCACATTTAGTAGACCTCTTTAACATTGTTTTCAATTCAGGGTATTTTCCCGACCAATGGTCTGAAGGAATAATTATACCTTTACATAAGAAAAATAATCCCGACGACGTAAATAATTATAGGGGAATTACATTGGTCAGTTGTTTATCGAAAATTTTTACTGGTATTTTAAACCGTAGGCTTGGTAAATTTTGTGAAGAAAATGACGTTTTATCTGATGCCCAGTTTGGCTTTAGACCACAAAGATCTACTACAGATGCTTGTTTTGTTCTTCTTTCTCTCGTTCAAAAATCATTATCTCAAAATAAAAGGTTATATGCAGCATTCATTGATTTTAAGAAAGCCTTTGACAGTATTTACAGAAATGGTCTCTGGTATAAATTATTTGGTTTAGGTGTTAAAGGTAAGATGTTAAAGATTATACGAGATATGTATTCAAAAGTAAAGTCTTTTGTGAAAGTTAATAATGTTACCTCCCCTATATTCTCAAGTTTTATAGGCCTTAAACAAGGGGAGATAATGTCTCCCTTATTATTTTCCCTATTCATAGACGATATAGAATTGTATTTGCAAGGGGATACTTCATGTGGGTTGAATTTTGGGGACATTAAGGTGTTGCTACTTCTTTTTGCAGACGACATGGTAATCTTAAGTGAAGATCCAAAAGACCTTCAAAATAGTCTAAATAAATTGTCTTTTTATTGCAAAAAATGGGGTCTTGAAGTTAATACCGAAAAAACAAAAATTTTGGTATTTAGGAAAAGAGGTACTTTAAGGGAAAACGAAAATTGGCTATATAATGATGAAAAAATTGAGGTGGTTAACGAGTTTACATACCTAGGTACTACTTTTAGTCACACAGGTTCTTTTGGAAATAATAGTAGAATTCTATCAGATAAGGCACTGAAGGCACTTAATATTCTTTTCAGTAAAACTCGAACCTTTGATTTTGAAGTTTCAACCCTCCTACAATTATTTGATTCGTTCGTAGGATCAATTTTAAATTATTCTTGTGAGATAAATGGGTTTTGTAAATCACAAAGCCTTGAAAGAATCCATCTTAAATTTTGCAAAAAATCCTAAGTGTTAAAAGCTCTACATCAACTGCTTCAGTCTATCATGAGTTAGGTAGATACCCATTATATATAAATAAATTTTGTAGAATTATCAAATTTTGGGGTAAAATTTTATCTTCTGATAATTTGATTATTAAAACGTCATATGAAGCTCTACGCTTATGTAATGGTAAGGGAGAGAATTGGTGTAACAACGTTAAAAATTTGTTAACAAAACATGGTTTTGGGTACGTATGGAATAATCCATTTTGCGTTAATCATAAAGATTTTCACAAAATATTCAAACACAGATTAATCGATGAGTTTAGACAGAATTTATACAATGGAATCAATACGAGTCAGGTACTCAGTACATATAAATATATAAAAGATTATAGCGATATAGCTTTATATTTGAACATGCTACCACGAAAATGGAGAATTTTTATTTCAAAATTTAGATTGTCATCACATTCCCTACGAATTGAAACTGGAAGGCATGGTCAAAACAGAATAACAAGGAATAACCGTTTATGCTTGCCCTGTGGGATGAACGAAATAGAGGACGAATACCATTTTTGCTGGTTTGTCCACATTATGCTGATATTCGAAAATTATTTTTGAAAAAGTATTTTTATACACGTCCGAATATGTTAAAGTTCACTAATTTATTGAATACTAAAAATAAAAATGCTCTTTTAAATTTGGCTAAATTTATAAAGGAAGGTTTTTCACGCAGAACCAATCTAGTGTTTGATAATTAGAAACTCATAGACAGTGCAATATTGTTTCAAGTACTTATATAGTTATAAGTGCTTGGGAAAGTATCGCTCTTTCTTAACTGTTATATATATATATACATTTATCATAGATCTTGAACAGCTCAGCTTCTCTTCCAATATGTATATAGAAACTGCAGATTGTTCGTTAAAAAGTCACGTTTTGTTTTGCATTTATTGTATGTAATTGTAATATGACAAGAAACTGTAAAGTTTACGTCTATTAAAATATCTTGTATCTTGTTGTATCTTGTAACCGTTTCTGTTTGTATTATGTGCATTCTCTCCTAAAAGGAGGCAATAAAGAATATCTATCTATCTGTAGAGTAAGCCTCTTAGCCAAATCTGGTGAACTTTAGTTTATTAAAATACATTAGCATATAATTTATCGTTCATCTTCACTGCAAAATCTAGCAATATTTAAAAGTTAAAAATGCTTATCAGTAATCAGTGTTATCTCTTTTTTATCTGTTTTAGTATGACGTCTGATTTACTGAATTCATCTACAAAATCTCATTAGATTATATTAGCCCCTCGCTAAATAGACCGAGTTGTGACGTCTCTAAAGTAGACAATGTCAGAAAACATTGAAGGAAAAGAAGAAAATAATGATAATCAGCATTTTCAGTTTGCTTAAATATTTTCTGGGCTATAATGTTCACAAATTATATATCCATTGAAATTATTTCTGTCCTCTACAACACCTTTCAATTTGGAACACCCTAAAATTTTGCCATTGGGAAAGGGTAAGAATGATGCCAAATAGTGTAAGACCCTTACACAAGTGTCTTTTCCCAATCTAACTGTCTGATATAAGGTTCCTATGATTAAATGACTGATAAAGGCTAGGTTTAACAGACAAGTGATACCATGCCCTTGGTAGATAGAAGATAACCTGTCCCTAAGTTTGATATACTCTTTTCGGCTGGGGATATCAATTCAACGAATCTGCTTGTTGTATCAAGCCATTCAAAAAATAAACAGTGATTTTGCGGAAAGAAGTCTTGAGAAATGATAAATTGAAGCTAAATGGACAATGAATTATTTCGAAGCTATTTTAAAGAACCTACTGGGTGTTCCCTAGGTAGTTATACTGATGAACGCTTTCAAAAAACGAATTCACGTGAAATGTTTATTTCAAGTGTCAAGTCGGTTTGTGCTTACTAATTATTGCGCTGCGCATCAGCGCTGCGCCATTTGTGATGGGTTTGGGATGTTGATTTAAGTGTTCATGTGAATTGGTTTATTATTGATATAAGCAAATTGTCCTGGTCAAAAAATTAAGTCTTTGCTAGAAAAAAATACTTTTTTTCAATTCTCTTAATTTGAAAATGCGATAGATTTTACATGGTTGCTGATAATTTTGCTAATTACTCCTTTTTCTGGGAAAAAAAACATTATAAATGACGAACTCTTTTTTATCTCGAAAAAAATGACCAACAATCTAAAGGATCGGTCGTAGCCGACGCTGCATTAACATATTAACGTTACTTTGAGCTTTTTGATCTAAAAATGAAATAAAATTTATCGTTATTCTTTTTTTTCAATTGCGGATTTTTCTGAAATGTTTAAATTTATGTTCGGTTTATGTTATTGTCTTTTTTTTTATTATATCTTCTGTTAGTAAAATTTTATTTTTCATTGATATAAGCGCATAATTAAATTACGTTTTTGACTTAGTCCTTTCGATTTAATGTGTTGTTTGGTTTGTTTACGGTTGGTATTTTTATTAAAATCGAAAGGAGTTGATCATCGACACAAGAAGCAATAATCATTGAAATAATGTTTAGATTATTTATTTATTCGATCAAAAGTCTGATTTTCAATAAAATTTAATTTAATTCGAATGAGTAAAGAAATAATTATACATTAGTAAATAGATGAGAAATGATTTATTTGGTGTTTTATCTCGGTGTTTGTTCTTGACTTTTCCTTTCGATTTTTTGCCTCTTTACCCGCGTATTGATTTAGCGTGTCTGGGGACTACTTATTTACATAACCACATTTTCACAGACAACAAAGGCGATCGAAGAGGAAAACGACTAGACGAATAAATCCATTATTTATAAATCCACTAAATTCGGTGTTTTAATAACACCTTATAACACACGTGGACTCGGTCCGCCATGTTACTAAATATATAGAGGCGTGGTCCAAGTTAAAAATACCACCTGACTGACATTGGGACATAAATAGATTATTGGGGCGTGGCATAACTTAAAAATAGTAACATCGTATAGTCACATGATCTGCTGGTCGAGCTAGGTTTTTACAAGAGTCAATCGGGTTTTCACTGCTCGCCCGAACTAAAATTCTTCGTTTTTTACAAATCTATAGTAAATTAAAATTAAATAGATTTATATAGGACTCAATGCATATTATTAGTCCCTTATTTCATTTAACCCTTTACTGTTTAATCCCTGCTTTTTACGTGCCTGTAATTTTATGATTGAGAAAACATTGTGAAAAAAGAAGAAATTGCTCCTGGCAAGCAATTTCTTCTTTTTCCACACTATTTTCCACCCTACTGAATGGTTATTTTTCAAATTAAATCCACTTTTAATTTTCGTCTGCAAAACCTTTGAATTTGTACAGGTGCAAAATTTTGTAAAACAGGAAAGGGTTAAAACAATAATTTAATATTGTGATTACCTAATAGCAAGTTTTCGGTCCCCTGAGGTTGGGTCCCGCTGTTCGCCCGTCTGTGGGTATTCTGAATACCCATGGTAACGATTTTTTACATGAAATTATTTATTGTTGCATTAGCCCCTTTTGGCTTTTTTTTTTCCATTGTCAATGTTTAACCTGTTTTCTTTTACATCTTTTCTTAATTTTGGTCTGCTGTATTGATATGTATCTTCCCGAACGGGAGAGAACAGGTATGCCAGGAGACGTGGGTCCAAGACCTCTCCTGCGCCATATCGTCCATCGGGATGATACAGCAGACCCCGATCGACATTCCCGGTCATGTGGTCCCCTGTATTCCCTTTTTTTAATTTTTGTGCAATATCCTGGTCACCTGGCGTCCGGGCGGGGGCCCTACAACATAGGGGTTCATCGGGGTGGAAACTTTATTCCATCTCGATATCACTGTCGTGGGGTACCGACCGGGGGCTTCGGGGCCGGGCGGGGGGCTATTCTGGCCGGGTTTGTCGATCTTTTTAAATTTTTTACCCGATTGGGACCTGGTGCTCGGGGTTTCTCTGGTGAATCTCGCATCCTAGAAGTTTTTTGGCTAAGCCCCTTCTACGTGATGAGGGCCTTACACCCGGAGCTCCAGGCAGGGCGCGCAGCGGGGCTCTCCTCGGGGGTCCGTACTATGCACTCTCGCTACCGGCGGAGGTCCATCCACCACAATCTTGGCTCCCTATCTCCTTCAATTGACACTCGCCCCCCCCCCCCCCCCCCTCGAAAAACAACATTTAATTATTACAGATTGATTCGGGGTGGGTGCGTTGACCGAGGGAGTCATGTGAAGATATTATCGCAGGCTCTCTCCTAAGACACGCTCACCCCATCCCTCCCTGTCACACTTCCCGAACTGACACAAAAACAAAAACCCAAAACATTTTTGAGACAATTGGACGACTTTCGTACTCGCTGTGGATACATTTTATTTTTTGAAATTAATAGGCGCTTTATAGCGCGATTATGGAATGTATAGATCGAATCGAAAAAGATCGCTCAACTGGGGCAACAGTGCAGAATTTTTAGGTATAGATCAATTTGATGACAATCCCGATTAATAATTAAGAACTACGCATTTTTTCGAACTTGTGACCAGAAGGCCGTAAATTATTACGGCGATTTAGGACATTCTGACCACAACTCCTCTAAGTCAAAATTGACGTTGGCCGCGGACTTTTTTTTTTGTGTGTGTGTGTGTGTGTTGGGAGTCTAAAATATTAAAGTCATTTGTTCCCAGTTGAGGGATCTTTTACCAAGCAGATCGAAAGTTTATTATTTTTCCTAAATTAATTAAATTACGTCGGCTGCAACGTATATGTACATGCCTTAATTATAGCCGAATGATATTCTGTCCAACTTGTGTCACCGTATAACCCAAGTTACGCGTTAGGGGGGGGGGGGGGGGGCAAGGCCCCTTTCTAACTAATTTTCTTTTAGGAGAACCGCTCAGCGGACACACAAATGCAGTATTTTCTGGGTAAATCTCACTTCGGTGGGCAAGCCCATACACTTTACAGAAAATTTGCATTTGTCCGGTTTGTGACTAGAATGTTTTAACTCATAAAGTGGAATATAGGGAGTTACAACATTTTAACCACAAGCACTAAAAGTCTAATATTGACTCCGTCCGTATTATCTTCTTATAAAGGAAAGTCGAAATTTAAGTCATCTTGTCTACGTTGAGGGATTCTCCGCTTATATTTCGAAATTGAAAATTTGATATTAAGTGTTTGATAAGTCTAATATTTTAGACAACTCAACTTTTGCCTAACTTGAGGCATACTTCTGCCGAACATTTACATCGGAAAACCCCTCAGCTAGCCCGCGCCGGGACTTTGTCAGGGACCCATTTCGATCCCTGGTGGAGCCGCGGCGGGGGCTGTGAGGGACCTTGTATCCGTACGGCATTTGACTTTATGTAATTTTGATTGTACATTGAACGCGGGCGCTATCACGATTTATCCGTTTGATCGCCATTCTCTCTGGGCCCATTACCCATTTTTTATTTTACGCAGTCAGGCATATCCATCACCTGTCAGCAACCAACACCTGGGGGGAAGTAGATTAGAATTTGTAGTCTGTATATATGTAAATAAGACACAGTGTTCTCATCTATTGTAGCTCTCCGTGGGATATTTGTAAATAATGTGTAGAAGTCTTTCTTTTAATTGTGGCTCTGAGGGGGTGTCTGGATAGCTAGCGGTGGCTAATTAGTTTTTTTTACATATTTTTTAGTCGTATATATTTTAGATTTTTTAAACCACGGAGAGCATCTTTATCTTTATATGTTATTATATAGCGTGCTACCCTTAGACAATGCATTTAATATAATGATCGATAGCTGCTCGGGAAATAGATTTTAATCTGAAATCCGAGGGTAATAAAGTACCTCTCCTCCCACCCGAGCAACCGGCCGGGCGAAAAGGACCCGGGTTTCCCGGGGGGATAGGCTGGTCGGGACAGGGAGGAGGGGGAATTAACAGAGGTAACGACTAGACGTTCGAAGACAATGTCATAATTGAGCCGCGACGTCAGAAAACCAACAATGTGGTTTTCGACCAGGTCCGAAAAAAAAAACGGGCAGTGAAGCGACAGAAGATAACTAGAAGCTTAATTTCGTATTAAGAAAATAGAGGGATTGCACTATCGGTGTAGCAAAAACAAGGGCGCTGATCAGCTTCGGGGCTACCGCAAAGCTGATCTATGCCTTTATTTTCGCATATGCAGATTGTTGCTTTTCCCTTGAGGCGGCTCAATTTATGGAGACTGGATTTTGGTTTAAAGTCTAATCAAAAAGACTGCAGAAACCCATCTCAACCCATCTAGTGATGTAATGATCATCAAGTGGTATTGATTAGTGAGTTACGATAATCGATTACACTTTGTCATAATCGATCATAGGAAAACATGGATAAACAGTAGAAAAAATCAATTTGAATAAACAACATTTCATTTCCGCAGCGCTTTCTCCTTTGCTCCAAACTGGAGCAATTTTTTACTTGTATAATATGAAGTAAACATAAATTGGGTTAACTACCCGTTGTCGCTTGAAATTTTCGTGGTGACAAACGATATTCTAAAATCAACAAACAACGACTTATTTGTGTCTCTCAATGTCACTTGCTATCCCCTCACTTGCAAAGCAATGTAACAAAAGTAGATATAAAGAATATTCTCAAGATCAAACTTTTTTCAATACTTCGGAACAGAGGGTTTCATATATCAAAAAGGCCGCTAAAAGTTGTGATATCAATTTTCGGGACTGAACCTCACTTTCATCGTACAATATAGCTTTCCTCGCTTTCATTGTTCAATATATATTGGCTGTTTTGGGGAAAATTGCACAGTAGCCTCTTACTGGTGGTGCAATATACATCTAGATGTTTCGCTCTCACATGATGCACAATAAGCGATGTCATTGGTCTTAATTGTAAGGGTGTGAAATAATAATCGCTTTTTACCCACTCGAGATAAGTTAAACGTTCGTAACCCTTGGTTCGACAAGATGTAAACTTGGGGAAGGGGGTGGGTAAAGTTACTATATAAATAACAAAAATGTAAATGAACTTTCCCGTGAAAAATAAAAATACGACTATTTACGAGGTCCTTTTGAACCCTTGGAACCACCAGATCCGCATTTAACCCGCCAATGGAAAAGTTCGTGAATCCGTGCGGTCGACATCTAAGTCAAACCGGTTTAGTCTTATGTACAAGTTTGTTTGGTCAGGTGTTTGGCTGGCTGGTTGGTTTTTTGGGGTTTAACGTCGCCTTAAACGATCTAAGCTCGGTCATATTACGTCGGCTGGAGCACCTAACCCTGGACACCTGTTCTAAATTTAACTCACTATTACTGCCGAGACATCCTATGCGATCCCATTATCAGTCCATTGGTGGTCCAAGACAAATATTGGAAAGGGTGTGTCGTCGTGGATCGAACCAAGTACGTCAAAATTCTATATATTGAAATTTTATTCTGAAATTGATGGCATTTGTATACATGTATACTGGCGTCAATAAAAAAAAGCCTCTGTAAAAATATAGAATTTCTTTTCTATGTGTTTTTTTACATCGTGAAAAATATAGGCTAGCTTTAATTTAACTCCCTTTACACGTCTCGAATAGAAAGATTTAGATATCGTGAAAATTTTATTGCTTTTAAACGAGTAGCAATGTGCGTAACTTCCATTACACACCATTACGCAAGTGCATAATTCAAAATAAATATTCTGTTGAAAAATATCGTCGATGAATGATCATAATATCGTAACTAAAGCCATTTCAAGCTGTAAATACGATGTTCTGACCATTCGTCAATGTTGAAATTATTAAAATTATCTCTGGAGACCCCTTATTCTGTCCCCATTTCTCGCCAAAAGGAGCGGATGTACGTCAGTTTGGTTAAGTTTTTTCCCTAACGCATTAGATTTTCGGTTGTCGCCAATTTTATGCGTATGAAATTTTAAACCGATGGTGTTTGGGAGCAAGTGCGCCTTCAAGGTCTGACAATTGTAAAATTAGTGCGTCTTGTAAACGTTGGAGGGAGAAATATGGTAGAGTTGGTCAAGTTAAGCCGCTTGTGACGTCTGTACAAGGCTAGCGATTCGCTTATTGGCAATCAATAGGTCGTAATATTTTGAGAAATTGCATCGGAAAGAAAATATTAAAATTTCATTTATAGAATTGATTAGTATACACAAACTAAAATGAGAAATAAGAATTAAACCTTCCATGCCCATCCTATTAAAGTAAAAGGGTTTGTTTTGATATAGGATTCTAAGATTCGGTTAATATATGCTGAACATGCATACACTAAGAGGAATTCTTAAAGGTATAGATACCAGTTTTAAAAGCAGTAATGAAAAAAATCAACTATTAACCATTTGCCGGTCAGCATTAAACTCTACTACCACGAGGAAAAGAAACCAAAGGTAACATACATGTATATTTAAAACAACATGGAGAAAAAAATGTTGCTAACGTGGAATGATTCAAAGTATCTACGATACTTGTTTGAAAAAATAGAATAACAAACATATTTTAAGCAAAAGAGATTTGCAACTTAGCTTTATAAACAATAATAAAGAATAAAGGATAACGATTTGACCCTGAAAGAAGGAGAGTGGACAAAGATATGAAGCACAAATAAAGCAAAAGCTGCAAATGGGATAAATAGGAGAGATACCCCCCTGCACCAGGGTTAATTAGAACATGCACTGCAGCGGCAGGCTTGGTCATTCCAATTAGCAATCAAAACTTTAAATTGTCCAAAACTCCCTGGTTGTCTAATATGTTCTGGTAGATCATTCCACAGTACAGGGGCAGCATACCTGAAAGAATTTTTTGCTTGTTTTTGCCCGAGGGACCTGCAATAAATTTGAATTTCTAAAATTATAGTTGCTTTCTTTTTTCTAAATGAGGTTTCCAAGGACATGTGGTGACAAATTATAAAAAAAATTAAAAGTTTCAAGAGCCGCTGTTCTCATGCGTCTGATATGGGGGGGGGGGGGGGGGGGGGTGGAAGTCTGTCCCTGGTGAGAAGATCTTCATAGGACGAACTAGATATCTATAATCTGTATATACAAATCTTAAAACTCTTTTCTGATTTTTTTTTCATTTTTTTGTATTTCGAATTGAACAAAAATGCCATGACAACGGACAAAAAAAAAAAAAAAAAAATAAATTTGATAATGGATGATGGAATGGAAAATGGTGAATCTATTTAGATGGTCAAGCTTTACTTGTGATGCGTTTTAGAACATTAAGTTGTAGTCGAGGCTGCTTTATGAGTCTGGCAACTGCAGCTTACTTGAAAACTCAAGCTGTAGTTGCGAGGTTTTGATCGCCCAGCATAAAAATAAATCTATACGGTGAAACAGATATCCCTGGTATTCATAAATTCGTATTTGTCCGTTTTCACAAATAGATCAGGAAAGGCGCCTGAATTTCGTAAACTTGTCAGCATCTATAGCCTACCTGAAAAAAATCATAAGTTACGGAACAAGAAAACTAGAATTTATATACTTTTTTTCTGAATGGCTGTTAGGACAGCTTTATAAATCACCAATATAGTTTTCTTTTAAATCTTAACACGGCCCATTGCTAACCAGTTGAAGCCTTAAAGGCAATCACCAAACAATTCATTGTCATGTGATTAAATATTACCAATCTTGTAGAGTCAAACAACATACGATCTTACATGGAGAATAATAAGTCATTTAAAAAATCTTTTGAAAATCATTTAGTAACAAATTTCATTTTTGGTACAATGGTCAATGTTTGGTACGAAATGGACAACGTAGGCTATGGTACGAAACGTCTTTGCCAAAGGTACGAAATGGTCATCGTATGGTACGAAATGGTAATATGTTTAATGGTACGGGGAATGCTTATGGTAACGTCTGTATATACCGGTTGGTAAGGTATAAGTTTGTTGCCTACTGATTTCTGTTTTTATGTGTCGTCTGCAACTTCTGTCCGAGCCCCCCAGTCTACAATGTTTTGTCGTTTGGTTGTTTGTAAGACCCATTTTTGTATATTTTCAGTAGAACGGAGTAATAAGCTCTTAGCCTGGTGGTGAAGTCAATGTCTAACGCGTAGCCACACTATATCTATCTCTTAATTCACTGATCATTCATTCATTGATATTGTATTACACTATGTTTTGGTTGTTTGATGGAGGACACCCACTTTGTTGTGATGGTTTTCTGAATAAAATCTTGTATCTTGTATCTTGTATCACTGAAAAAGATATGAAAATTGTAAAGATACATTCAAGACTATTTAAATTGCATTGATCGTCCGGAAAATAAACATCAATATTGTTTACATCTTTCAATGGTGTAAGCTGCCCTTTTCAAAACGAAAATAGAGTACTAAAATTTTCACTATAGAGCAATCCATTTGTGGACAATTAAACATTAAATGCAATTTTTATGATGGAATCCAATGGTGAAGACGGGCGGTTGGATGGTACTGCTTTCAAAAAAGAATTAGAAGGAAGTGGAAGTACAAACGATAATTCGTACCCAATGAAAGACGAACCCAGTCAGATTTTACATCAGACCGAAGAGTCAGCTGAATGTAACTCCTTCAAAGATGGAAAACAAAGTAATCAAAACAAAAGAAAGAGGATTCACATGGACAGTGTAGACTGTTTTCAGCGGGCTGAAAGCAGTGATGGTGCTTTATCTCTCAGAGACCCACATGTGTTCAATGATAGTGTTCAGAAATCTAGGCCTCTTTTACCTGTACATAGACACAAGAGACAAAGAACTCAACATGACAATAGAGAAGGGTTTGATGGTCAAAATAACAACTTCAATCTTGGTGTTACTGTTAAATTTCCAAGTCAACAGCAAGGTGGATTTGTATCAGCTTCAGATATGTACAAATTACACATTGAGAAACCTGAGGAAAAGCCTACCAATAACTATTTTAATGCCAGTAAATATGTAAAGGTAGACAATGATGCAAACAAAAAGAGTAGAATTAAACAAATTGGTAACCAAGGTAATATTAGAAGTTTTTTCAAGTCGACAAGCACCCCATCTTGTGAAGATACCAAAATGAAAACAGAAGATGACTCATATGATGTTTTACCCGGCTCACAGGGGTCTAGCCGAAGTGTTATGTATTCTCCCATAAAACGTGTTGAAAATAGCCAAACTCTATACATCAGTGACTCAAGTCCAACCAGTAGCCCTGCATCATCACAAAGTCAATCATCACAAAAGGTTAATACTGACTCAAATAATGGTGCAAATTCTTTTGTTAAAAAACTCTTTGATGGACAGAAAAAGATGAACAAAGCAGACAAGACCAAAAAAAGTACAAAAAGTTCAAAGGCAAGAAAAAAATCCACAACGTCATCAAAAATAAATATTAAGAAAGAGATAGACAATATCATCAATGCTGATTCATTTGATCTCGATGAAGCTTTAGAAGGAAGTATGGATGAAGATTGTGTAGAAATCACGAAAAGAGAGACAGTAAATGATAAATATGGGCTTTTGGGATCAGGGTCTTATCCTAAACAAGAATGCCGTGAAGACATAAATTATTTTGAGAGACTGCCACCTGAAGTGTTGGAAAACATTTTCTGTCAGTTGCCAATGTTGGATTTGTGTCTCAACAGTAATCGAGTTTGTCTTCAGTGGAATGACATTATTGCTGATGAAAAGGTGGGTACAGCAGGGCTTTTATTCAGCCCTTTAACCCTTTGCTGTTTAATCCCTGCTTTTTACGTGCCTGTGATTTTATGATTGAGAAAACATTGTGAAAAAAGAAGAAATTGCTTCTGGCAAGCAATTTCTTCTTTTTCCACACTATTTTCCATATATGTGATATTTCAATGGGGACATAGGGAGATTAAGACCTTTTCGTAGGGAGATTGGGTCTTAGATAGGGAGTTTTTGCGTAATGTGCGTTTAGGCTAAAAAAGAGGGTTTTCGCAATGCATGTCTAGACCAAAAATTGATTATGATACCTCCCATACAAGTTTATTTTATTAATCAAAAAAGGTTATCATTTAAAGTATTTTGAGAGAGGATAGTATTGCAATGCTACAGAATTTGGTCTTATAATTTCAGAGGAATAGATGTTACATATACATTTTTATTTATTTCTATGCAACATTCAGGATCCAACAATATGTTGTTGTTTTTTTAAAGAAGATAATCAGTAGAAAATAATATCTTACCAAATTTAAAAGATGAATGCCTTGCAATGTAAGGGAAAATTGTTATTTTTTTTTTCTTTATTTCTTTGAGTAATCTAGAAAACACAAGGCTTACTTTTATTGGTGAAAATTTCCAAGTGGTTTAGTAGTAAAGCATTAGGTAATACTGCATTTATGCAATACTGCTTTATGCAAAGTATGAAATTCTAGGCCTTGTGATTGAAGACGATTTTTTTCATTCTGTTGCCATGGCAACCAGAGTTCTTCATGATTTATGATATTCTGTGAAATATTTTGAAAGGATTATCAACGTGTAGTTTGTGTATGAAATCCGATCACTAGATTTGGTTATCAACTTATTTTTAGAATTGTTGACGGACGGATGCATGGATGAACGGACGGACGAAGAGACAGACCAATAAATCGTAACTGGCACTACCTGCTACTGACTTACGCTAAAAATGAATGGTTTTGATAGCAAAATGACAATTAAAGATGAAATTACAGACGGCATATTTCGAGTTTGCAGACGTTAAAGAGGAACAAGGTAGAATACGGAAAGTAAAAGAGCTACCTCTTGGCAAATAAATCCATGTTGATTAGCTATGTGAGACTTTTTATAGCTCTGTGTTAGCAATAAAGAGCCAGTCCACAATTTTCTATTCTCAAATCTGTAACATTTGTATTGACAAATAACTTGATTAGACCATTCGATTCCTATTTCGAGAAAGACGGTCTCGGATTTATAAATCGAGTGTAAACTCTCAAACGACCCTAACAAATATCCGGTGGAATCGCCGTGGCATTAAAAAGCGAAAGTCCGATTTTAGTTTCTTTAATTTTTACATCAAATATCAAATTTGAATGACAATTTGAGAACGCATGAAACAGTTTTTACTTTTTATTAATTTAATAAAACATGCGTAGATCCACTAAATTAATATCTGCGTCAAAATTAAAGCATGACCGCTTCTTATTTTACTCAATCACGCGTTACGACACAAGGGTTTTTCTGCGATGCCGCCTTATTTTACCAAGGTCGTGTGAGCGTTGTTTAGCATATTGTTTGACCATTTCCTTCATGAGGCTTGTCGCGAAGAGTGGAAATTTTTAGCGGCTTTTTGGAATAAGATATTAAAATACAGCGGACATTTACTGTGTTTACAGCCATTTTAATTTTTCAAGATAAGTGATAAAAATCTTATCACAGTATTCACTACATTTTTTAAGTAATATGGGGAAACAACGTTTCACCGAGTTTAGATCTTGTTTCTAAGAAAGGTCAATATTGATATTGCTGATCGTCATAATTCATTCCGTATACAGTGTGAAGGGTGAAAGGTACAGTAGCACGCGTTTGATCTACCCGACGACGATAAATGATGACACTTCCAGACAGATAAACAATGCTTTACCCGATATTGGATTTCTCACTCGCCATTCGAGCCTTCAGACCATTTTTTGCTTCCGATTTTTTCTTTTTCTTTTTTTTTTTCAAATTTCCCCAGGTCGGGAGAAATGGTCTCCCGATCGGGAGTGCGGGAGGGAGGGTTAAATATTGGGAGAATACACCGAGATCGGGAGATATCACATGTCTGATTTTCTACCCTACTTAATGGTTATTTTTCAAATTAAATCCACTTTAAATTTTTGTCTGCAAAACCTTTGAATTTGGACAGATCCAAAATTTTGTAAAACAGGAAAGGGTTAACCATGGAACCATTATTCCTAAATTGGAAAAGCAGGGTTTAAAGGGGTGTAGATTTTGCAAGTCTGAGACTCGCAGATAAGTCCCAATGACTCTCTAGGGGATCAACTTCAGAAAAGAATTGAAAACTGTATTAAACAGTCTTCAATACTTTCCCAAAGTTGAGACTAGCCACTACATACTCTTAATGTGACAAAGAGAAGATAACTTTGTCCCCATAGACAAAGGGTTTCATTGTAAAATATAACATAAAATAATTTCATTGGCTAAATTAACACAAACATGTTTTATGTCAAATTAACTTAACATCATGAGTGTTGATGGTACCCTATTAAATATCAATCAATTTACCAGGAATCAAACTAAGATAAATCATATACAAAAATATACGAGAGATCCGAAAAGGCAGACAATTAAAATCAAAATCTATTGTGATTGAAACGTGTCTTAGTGTAAAACCTTCGTAAACTCTGGCAACAATTTCTAAATACATGTATTTGCTAAATTTTAAGTTGGAAAACTTGAATAATCGTGCCATTTGTAATAAGAAATACATGTGTTTACTGTTAGTGATCAAATTTGGAAATGCTGTAACCTAGCCTAGGTTCCAGCATTTTCTTCATCAAAACAATGTTAAGGCTAGCATTTTCTTAGTTTGATTTTGAATTGATTTCATCTGTTTTTGTTCTTTTGAAATACCATTAGGATATTTTATCTTTTATTCTATTTTAGTTCTATTCCCAGAATTGTCCTGGAACCAACTTATTTGAACGCCTCCACAGATGAATTGCCTTAAAATATACTTGTCTGAAAGTAGAAAAGCCTGTTTCGGACAAGCCCAGCATGGGAATTCCACACCCATGTACATCTTGTCTTACTGGTGTTACTCCATTTTTATCTGTAGACACATATTCAATGCTTCAATATGATTTCAGTTTGTTCCTTGGAAGAAATTGTATCACAAGCTGAAGAAGAACGTTGGTTCTAGCAGGAGGGAAGTCCAGAATATCCTCACAGAAAATGGAATGACAAGACCAGCAAATTATCTGTTGGGACTGATAAGGTTGTGTATATTGTATACTATTACTATTTGATGAAGAGAGTATTTGTTGGTTTCATGGAAGTATAAAACTCAAGATATAATCACACTCGTGTATGAATACACAAAACAGATTCATACATGAGTGTGATTAGGGTTTAGTTTCATATCTCCATGAAATCTACAATTAATCTCTTTTGTAGTTTGAAGTTTAACGATTTGTTCATTATGAGACAAGTTTATTCATGGCTTACTTTGTGCACAAGCTTAAAAAATAGCTGTGCACTCAAAATTGTTTTGTTTTCAACCAATCTGTTATTATATTATCAATATGCACAAATGTTAATGGACCCAACTAGAATTAAATTGTTTAGTGATAAACTAACTTACCCTCTATTTTATCAAAGCAGAACCATTAAAAAAAACTATTGATTATTGTCTCAAACCTCACTCAAATAAGAAACATTAGGATTAGACTGATCAAACAACTCCCATTTTCCATTTTTTTATCCTATTCAGTTTAGAGTTTGTTTTAACCAATTTGCCAATTTTTTCCAGACATTCCAACCTGTCTGGCTAAGCTCACCCCTTAATTATTTAATGGAAAACAGGCAGTGTAGGCCAAGATCAGACTACAAATCTATCCAGGCTGATCTTTATGTATACTGTATGCAAGGGCTATGTGTACAGACTTAAAATGCTGTGAATAGCATGGGAGAGTTCAAGGATTTTTCAGAAAAGAAAGTAAAAAATCTGAAAGTGGGAAAATTGTCCATTAATTCTGATTCTACAATAATGGTCTGGTATAGGTATTGACATGATACATGAACAACTTAGAGCTTCCATCTATAAGTCAAATATAATTATGTAGATCTTATTTTATATTCATAGGTACATGAAAAACTTCAAGCCTATCACAGCTACCAATATGCTACAATGTTTACAGAGACATTCCAAATACCATTGGGCAAAAGCTTTGATTGAGGAGCGAGCTCAAGACTGTGTTGTTAATCAGGTATTTACAATATTTCCTTTAATAATAGTGTCCTCTCTATAAGTTGCCCCCTTCCCTTTTTATGTCCTCACCATAAAATGGTGACAGGCATATGAAGTAGTGATGGGCAGATTAATCAATTATAATCAATAATCAGTTGGTTTGGGCTTTTGATTGTGATAATCAACTAAGAAATTTAATTATCGATTAATCAGTTCTCAACATATAAATGAAAGCCCATTATATATTGTTTTTGAAACTGACATCAGTTTAATTGCTCAGCGTGAAACAGTTTTAACTGCCTATAGGTTTATAGGCAGTCACAACTGTTTCATGCTAATCCATTAAGTAGGTATCAAGTAGTATAAAGTAGGAAAATCTGCTGAAAGAGTCTTTAGGTCATTAGTTTAAACTAAACTTTCACATTCTATTCTTCAAAGGATGATATTGGGAGTGCTGTATTGTTAATTTCTAAGAAAATGATTATACAATCCATCATCAATTAATTTACTCTTCCAACTTAAAACCAATTAACGATTGTGATTTGAAACGGATTGCCCAACACTAGTATGAATTACCTCTGTTTGAGTGTGTGTGTGTGTGTCTCATTCTAGTCCGGAGCATACCTTCTACATTTATGGATGAATTTGAAATAACTTGGCAGTTTTCCTTTTTTTTCCAACCGGGTGAGTACTAATGTCATGCAAAGAGTTTGCCTGGGAATACTCAAGGTAAAGGTCATTGCTGAAGGGCCAATGAGTCAATGGTAATTATAAATTTTTGGGGGGGCATCCATGTTGTCACATTTCTAGTGTTGTCACATTTCTAGAAAACCTATTTCAGGTGATTGAAAATGTGTAAATATTAAAATGTGTGTACAGATTTCTTTTTTGATTTGACTTTGATGTATGAATGTTTAGACAAAATTAACCTTCAATTAAGGGGGAAAAAGCCTAAAAGACATCATTTTTTTTGGATAAATTTAATTACAAAAAGGTCCTTAGTAGAAACTCCTTGTCTGTGTTTTGTATAGATCTTGAGAGATTTTTTTTAGGATATACTCCTCAAAACTCCTAAGCGGCCACTTGCCTTTTTGGTCATTTGTTATAAATGCTGCATGGTATCTTCCCGTTTTCCCTTGAATAATTTATGAAGTCAACAAGAGAAAAATCAGTGAAATAATTCAACAAGAACTGTTTTAAAATTAAACGAAAGTAGGAATACCCTCGATTTCAAAGTTAACATTGGTGGGTGGGGTATTTTTGACATTTCTTGTTAGGAAAAGGTTTGTGTAAAAAAATTTGGTGATTCTTATTAATTTTAGAAGTTTACAGGTGTTTTACCACCGATATTAGTACAAAAGATTGATAGGCTTTGCGTTTTTCAAGTATCGAAAAATTCAAATTTCTCTTAAAAGTGTCAATTTTGTGACTTTTAAATTTGAGGGTACATGCATTCCATTCCGTCTTTAGGACTTACTGATGGATGATTTTACATAACAATTGGATAGGATGATGATTGATTGGCCACTCTTTCGAAAGACAAAGTTCACATGTCAAAATAAAAGCGGCAAATGTGTGGAAAATGGGGAAATGTAAGGTGGCCGCTTAGAACTTTTGAGTAGTGTAGATAAGGCCCATGTATTTACAGATCTTAAAAACTCAAAATATAGAGATTTATTGTATGAATGTATTGTTGTTTCTAGACCTGTCCAAATTTGAAAATCTCTTAAGTGATAGAGAGCCTGAAAAATCTTGACATGCGACTGTTTTGTAAGAATTCAGTCTTGAAAAAGAAGACACTGCTTGTATCAAAAAGCCAACTCCATTTCTGCCCAATTTTCAAGAAAATAATCAACATAAAAATGTGTACCTCAAGTTCTTCAGCCCCTTCATCTATAGATACTATAGATTTTGGGTATATTTTAATGCCCCCGTATCGAGAGATCGGGGGCATATTGTTTTACTCATGTCCATCTTTCTGTCTGTCTGTCTGTCCGTCTGTCTGTCCGAAAACTTAACCTTTGTCTTTTCTTTAAAAGTATTTGACATAATAAGCTAAAATTTGGCATGATGATAGATCTCAATGATCCGCATCCACTGGTACTAAAGTCAAGGTCATGTGACAAGGTCAAGGTCATCTGTCAAGGTCAAACTTTAAAAAAAAAAAATGCTGTGTCGGGGGCATTAGTGTTTCACAAACACATCTTGTTTTACTAGTGTCTGTCTGTCCATCTGTTTGCCTGCAAAAAAATTGAGTTATAAACTAAATGTTTTCCAATAACTTCAACACTATTTGATTTATAAAGCTCATATTTGGCATGAAGCTTTCCCTCATAAATTCACATCATTGAATGTTAAGGTCAGGGTCATCCAACTTTCAAGGTCAAACTGCTAAAAAAGGCTGATCCAAAATCATTAGTGTTGGTTGATATCCTTCAGTTAGATTCTGAGATAAGTAACATATTACCATATATGGAATTTAGCCATGCCTATCAAAGCCTTATTTTTCATTCGATCAAAAACATTTTAACAACTTGGAAAGAGGGTCTACCAAGGATCACTAAGTCATCTTGTTTTAGCATGGACTGATTTGAAGTTATGATATCTGGTTACTGTATTTCCTCTAATAATATCACCCTCCCTAATAGTAGCACCCCTACATTCTTTACTAAGGAAACCCACTTCAATTGCCTAAATTTTTGGAACTTTTTGAGACTTCTTCTCTAATTTGAGATGAATTTCCTCAATTTAAAGGGAAAATGGGCCTTAAAGGCAACAATTTTGATTATTTTTATGCCCCCGCATCGATAGATCGGGGGCATATTGTTTTACTCGTGTCCGTCTGTCTGTCTGTCCGTCTGTCTGTCTGTCCGTCCGTCCGTCCGTCCGTCCGTCTGTCTGTCCGAAAACTTAACCCGAAAACTTAACCTTGCCAATATCTTCAAGCCTATTCAAGATACAAAGCTAATATTTGGCATGATGATAGATCTCAATGATCCGCATCCGCTGGTACCAAAGTCAAGGTCATGTGACAAGGTCAAGGTCATCTGTCAAGGTCAAACTTTGAAAAAAAATGCTGTTATGGGGGCATTCGTGTTTCACAAACACATCTTGTTTAAATCAGAAAATGCATACTAAAAATTAGCTCCCTGACCATGTTACGTATAGCTCACAGAGCGTTTCTTAGGAGAAATATGTTATCTGTTTACTTTCAGGAGCCTAATCCCTGGTGTGTGATTACGACACTCATAATCATTTCACACGATGTTTATGACATTAAAGAGATCATTCATTGGTTAACCATCCCTAAATCACACTGTACGTCTAAAGAAGTGATTGAGTGTCTATACTGTGTGGCCACATTACTCTATGCATTTAAACTGGTGAAAAAAGGGGATGTATGGAATGGGTAAGCTTTATAAATATTTCGAACATTGTCAATCAGGAACACTTGGCAATCTACAGAATTTGAATCCTACAAAACAAAACACTTCCATGTCTGTGCCTATATCATTCTCAAGGTGTACTTGAGAATGATATAGGCGCAAACATGGAAGTGTTTTGTTTTGCACATGGGTTTTGTTCAAAATATCTATCTTCCAGCTAAAGTTGCTGTTGTATGAAACAAAATCAACAAAAGCTTGATTAAAACAAGGCTTATTTTAATTTGATAACAAAACATGTTGCACTGCTTTTTGTTATCAAACTATAATATGCTCAAAAGATCTCCATAAACAATCTGAAAGCATCAATGAAATTTATTTTTATTAATGTGTATTGACCGAAGTAGTCAGTACCAGGAGACGTCGAATTATCTAAAAAATCAACACAAAATTACTCTGCTTACACCTGAGGAACTTCCCAGTTTAGGTTTTTAGTTTCATTCCTCCATGAAATCAACAAATACTCTCTTTATATCTTAGAATTTAATATCATGAAGCAAAAAATGCAAAAATAAATGTCAACAATTAATAGAATGCATGAAAATTTATTGAATCATCTAAAGTTACATTATTAAAGAATGCATTGGTGGCAAATTTCTTACCAAAGGCCAGAAGAGCTAGGGCAGCAATGCTGCAGACTCTGTCTGCTATATATACCTGTTCATTAACATTTCTTGTTGATGCAAATCCTCAAATATGAAAAAAATTCATGTAAAAAATTCACCGTAGGATTCAGGGCTTGTGCTAGCTTTTCAGATTCAGGGGTTATTGACTCCTTGACCATATAATCATGGGCGTCAAATTAGTTTTTGAAGAGGTAAGAGTGAGCAAATTAATTAAATTTTACTGTTCAAGTTAAAAGTCTTGAACGGTTTGTTGTAAAATTTATGACTAAATGAAGATACACAATGAAGTGTTTATTGATACCATCAGATTATCTAATTTTTGGGGTCAAAATCCTGGTTTAAATAAATAAAAAAAATGCTCTAGGGACTGTAGGGCCATAAGTCTCATCACTCATGCAATGAGTGAGGATGCCCTATAGAAGCACTTTTCTGTTCCAACAATTTGTTTCTACCAATGAATGGATAATTGTAAACCTATGTAGGATAGCAGCTACAGGCTATGAAAGGGCTTAACCCTTGTCATTCTGAACCCGGAATATTCCTGCTTTGGCAGGAGCTATAGACAAACATCAGCCTGCTCATATGTGCTGTCTGATGTTAATCTACACCACCTGTTTTTCATTTCAAACCAGAATTGTCAAAAGATTTAGTTTTTCAAATAACAATTAATCTACAGTTGGTACTTTCAGTGCCTTTTGCTCTTTGAATTTAATGCAAATTTTCAGCCAAAATTTATTTAGCATGACAAGGGTTAATTATTAAACATGTAAGAGAAGTACTAAAATTCAATTGCAAGATGCTCCAGCTACCGTGAGCAAAACAAAATATAAGTGTACTGTATTCTGAAACTGTCAAAGAATCCTTGAAGGGTCATTAGGATCATGGTTTTCACATTCAATTGTTGAAAATGTGTTGAAAACAGTGAGAAAATTAGTTACAGAATTTCACTAAATCTACTCATGCTTTGACTTGGTATTTCAGAATGCACTACAGATTATTCTATGCCTTGTATTTATTTGAGAACACATCAACATCCAGCTGTGCAGATCTACAGTCAGTTACGTCTTCCAGTAAAGGACAACAGTCTCTTGTCAAATACAGGTACTGTATTTATCCTGATAAACAATTCCTGGAGCTCTGTACCGGTACCCAATTTCTGAAGCTTAGTTACGCTCATGATTAATGCATGTCATGAATATGTTTGACACATTTAAACTATCAATATGTACACTCATCAAAATCGAACTTTTGATGCAGTTTTATTAAAAAAATGCATTGGTTTTCATTTTGTAAAGCCAGTAAATGTTGCAGAAAAACATAAGTATCGTTGAAAGGGATAAGCTCTATAGGCATTAACAGCATGTAAATTTACTGATTAATCCAATTTTTCTGTCATTAACGACTGGAACTTTTCCATTTACGTATTCCCATTACGACCCAAAACGCACAATTTATGCAATATTCCTGTAAACAATCATTATAACCCCCAACTATGTCAGTTGGTTGGTCCCTCTTTATCTTTTCCCTGTCCGCTCAATTCTACAGTAACCAATGGGGGTATTTCATTCAAACTTTAAAGATGTGATCAGTATCAAGCAGAGATATGCAAATGAAATTTATGTTACGATCAATTGATATTTGATAGAGTTATGGCCCTTTGATAGAAATGGCTTTTCATTATGGACAAGCACTTGTAGGTGGTAATAAGTCCGCTTTGCAACAGTCTAGTTCAACCAGACTGTGCAGGCTAATGAGGGTTTATTCTTTTTATTGCCTGATGGTTTGCTGAATTTTTTTTATTAGTCTTCCTACTTCACCACTTTTATAACAGGCTCACACAGCGATGGCTCAGTGTGAAACAGTTGTTACTGCCTACATGTTTATAGGCAGTTACAACTGTTTCATGCTGAGCCACAAAGTTGCTAGAAAAATCTGCAGAAAGAGTCTTTAGATTTTTCAAAGGATGATTCTAGGAGTGCTCAGTTTCACAGCAAAATAATGACGTTGCTATACATTTCATGTTCATCCGATTACATATTTCACTAATGTAATAACAACAGTGTAATATCAAGAATATTCAACAAGGTTATTGCACTTGGGTGACATAGGTAATATTTGCTGTTTTGTATTTATTGCAGTATGTCTAGTGACAATGTTAGACTGACTCATGAACAGCTCAGAATTGTGAAACATCAGACAAGGCCAGATGAAATCATCAAAATTGTGGCTTTTGCAGGTAAAATGGTGTAAAATTTCATATAAATTTTGGATTTGCATGTTAAAAGGTGTGAATTTTACATGAAATTTGAGGCTTTTGCAGGTAAAATGGTGTAAATTTATATTTAAATGACAATTTAATTTCAATTTTGAATTTGAAGAGTCTGACTCAAATTAATGTTGTTTTTGAACTGATTTGAAATTTTAAATGAAAACACTGATGAACCAGGCTAAAACACTCTTTAAAATATTTGTCTTGAAATATAAGAGAAAAGAGGATTTAAAAATATATATATATATTTTCATTAAGAAAATTAAAAAAAAAAAAATTGTATTTTCTACTTGTGATAGACATTGCTTTTGATTTTTACTTGAAATTTTGAAAAAAATATGCCCAATGAACATCAAGATCTGTATTTCCATCAGTAGAAATATGGCTTTCTCATTTAAAGAATTGTAAATCAATTTTAAACTTTAAAAAAGAAACTTGATAAAAGCCAAAGACATTTTTTTCTGTGTCAACCCTTTGCCTGTTGAATTTGAATTTTGTCTCTAACAAAATGAGATAATTTTGGCCAATTGAAAAAAAAGGTTCAAGTTTTTACCACAATGATTAGGTACAAAGCAGGCAGTGTAGCCCAAGATAAGACTGCAGATTTGGGTGATAGTAGCCTGTATTGTCTACTAAGTTGATATTCTTCGAGCTACCATCTCTATTAAGCTACCACTTTTATCAAGCGACCATCATAAAAAGTCCATTCTTAATTGGCAATATCTCTAAAAAAAGGCACATTCTTAAGCGATAAAATGTTTATCATTGAATTTTATGACATTAGAATCCATTAGAATCGTCTCAATGAGATGATTCTTAGGGATTCGAACATCATATGATTAAGTAAGAATTATGTGACAATCTATATATACTGTAAAATAACACATCTTATTTATCATTTAATATTATATTCAACAACGATTTTCATAAGCGACTGTATTTTATTGGATTCTCTAAGTGGTTGCTTAAGGCATGTTTTACTGTAGAAGGAATATGTCATGAGCAGCACGAGAAGGGCTATAAAACCTGTTATTGTATTGCAGGAACTGGTAAAACAACAACTCTAGTGAGATACACACAGCTGAGACCTGATAAGAAATTCCTGCTGGTAGTTTACAACAAGTAAGAACATTCTGTTAACCTTTTTCAGGCTGTAAATAATCCGTGGAAATCTTGCATTAAAACCTCAATACTAAAAGCACTTTTTGCACTTATTATGAGTTATTATTATGCCTTCCTTCGGGAATGGTTGCTTTGCACTAGTCGGTCGTTAGGTCAGTCGGTCCGCCCATAGATAATTTTTGTCAGGAGCATATTTCAAAAAGTATGCAAGTTAGAAACACGAAACTTCACGGTAGATAGATTTCATTGAGGTAGTGTACAAGGCATAAGAACCTACTCATCATATGTAAAGGTTATTGGACTTATTTGACAAAGAATAGGCCATCAACTTGCTCTTATGGGAGGCATAAATGTTTTACAAACATCTCTTGTTTATTTTGAAATTACAGCCAAAAGACTTTTCTGGTCTAAATAGGAAAATCTGGGCCCAAGGTTATAAAACTTTTTTCATACTCAATATTATTTTTAAAGCTTCCTCAAAAAGTAGCACCTGAAGAAATCTATGAATTATTGATAAATCTTTACATTTTTTGTTTCATAATATTGAATTATAGGATAAGAAGATATTATTGGTTGATTTCATGGAGAAATGAAACTAAAAACCATATCTCTAACATATATGAATCAGCTTCGTGTATTCAAACAATGTGATTAGGTTTTCAGTTTCATATCTCAATGAAATCAGCAAAAACTATCTTCATCTCTCAACAATAGGGCTATTTTTGTTCATATAACATGAATTAATTAGATTGCTTGTAAAGTTGCTGTTCAAGTAGTTTATACTAATTTATTTTAGTTCGATTGCGACGAAAGCTTAAGCTTATAGAATCGCTCTCGAACGCTCAATCCTGATGTTTTCACGTCCCCGAGAGAGAGGCAGTGGTTTAAACCCACTGCTACCCATTTTTACAGCTGGGTGAACTGGGGCTGGCTATTAAGTGTTTTGCCCGTAAACACACCCCGCGTCAGTGGGGCTCGAACCACGGACCTCCAGGTCACTGGTCGAGTGCATTTACCACTATGCCACCGATGCTGTTCAAGTGAGTGATTATTTTCAGATCTGTGTGTAACTATGCTGAGACCAAGTTTCCTCATAATGTTACCTGTAAAACTGGTCATGCTTTAGCTTTTGCACAAGTTGGTCGTAGGTAAGTAAAGTTTTATAAAACTATTCATCCCAACTCAATATTTTACCCTGTTGACTACCATTATAATATGACTCATGTTGTGGGAATGAAATAATTCTGTTGAATATTTTTGAAATTGCACAGGTAGTATTACAAGGGCATAACTACCATTACACATGCTACACAAGTGTTTAATAGAAATAAATTCTTGTTTGATAAATGTTGTTTATGTATGATCATAACATCCAAAACTGAAGCTTATATAAGCTGTAGGTACGATGTTGTGATTATTCACCAATGCTCAAATCATAGAAAAGGGGAGCAGACGGGGGACATTCATCCCTTGTCACAGTCCACATATCGCCTTTATCATGTTTATATATATGTTGGTTGCCTGTTGAGTGCTTATATATCTATAAATCCTAGTTACGCCAATGTATTACACTAGTGTTATAACTATGCAAATGAGATTAGAATGTATAGCAACATAATTGTTGTTAATCGCGAAAATGCTCATATTTAGCATAAAGATTCCTCTCATCAATCCCTATCTTTGAAGGTTAAGCTCAAGGTTGTCTGACAAGGTCAAAGTCAATTATAATACTTCTGTCAAACTTCTAAAAGAAATGGGAATGTTTCCCGCATTAGTGTTTGACCCTTTCCTTTTTTACAAAATTTTAGACCTGTCCAAATTCAAAGGTTTTGCAGACGAAAATTTAAAGTGGATTTAATGTGAAAAATAACCATTCTATAGGGTAGAAAATAGTGTGGAAAAAAAAGAAATTTGCTTGTCAGAAGCAATTTCTTCTTTTTTCACAATGTTTTCTCAATCATAAAATCACAGGCATGTAAAAAGCAGGGATTAAACAGCAAAGGGTTAAGGAACACATCATATTTTTACAGCTATTAGCAAGGGTAGCTTGAAGGGAATCCTTTCTACAACTTGGTGTTCCTGAAGCAATGTGATTCACTTTTGATTCTATTGGCTTTTTATGAAAAGAAAAATCGGAGAAAAAATGGGTATGTAATACAACAAACAGGCCCTCTTGGCTCATTTAATCTGTCTTCTATCAGTGCTTCGATTTCAGATATGCTGCTGCAAAAAAGCTCAGAGATGTGAAGGTTTATGGGATCACACAGGCTCTGCCAGCAAGAAAGGGTGAAAATCTGTATATTCGTGCCAAAAATGTGTTGACGACGATAGAGAATTATCTATCCTCGGCTGATGACGACATCACAATAGATCACACACCTGACTATAGAATGAATGAGAGAACTGGTGTTAAAGAATTGATTCCTGATCAACATAAATTTGTAAGTCTATAATTCAGAGTCCAATTGTGCTAAGCGTTTTATCATGCAATGAGGATTGAATTGACCTGATATCACCTGCCTGATAACATATAATGAAAGTCTATTTTTAGTTACATAGGCATATTCATCATCAACCATTTTCAACAAAAATTTCTCTTATTTTAAAGGTTTCATCAAATTCCATCCCTTAAAATAATGATGAATGAAATAATGTACCAGTGTCTTAAAAAATATCATTGTCATCTCCCTGCGTTCAGGATGAAAAGGTTAGCAAAGGGTTTTCAAAATGATACCTCGCTTTGCACGTATGTGCACGTGCAAAGCGGGGTATCATCTCAAAGTGCTCGCGAAATGTTTTTACATCCTGAACACAGGGCTGGTCTCAGCTGTGAGAAATTATAGTCACTCGGCAAAGCATTACAATGATAAATTCTCCCAACCTTGACCAGATAACATCAATATCTAAAGACTCTAACATTTTATCATCTATGTATTGAAATATTAAGCCCATACAACGTTTAAGAATTATGAAGTCAGTATCTGCTTGGAAGCTGTAACCTGTTAGGCAAAAAGGGAACATCTGAGAAGTATATAAATTATCAACCCTGGACAGACTGTATGCATTTGGCAGGCTGACTGGGGTCAAAACATTTTAAGCCCCCACATCGATATATTCAGGGCATATTGTTTTTGTCTGTTTGTCCCCCCCTCTCTCTCCCCCCCCCCCCCAGCGCAAAAAAAGAGAAAAACTTATACATTGGACATAACTTTAGATTGCTAAGGGAAAGAGCCTTCATATTTCTCATCAGTATTGCTTGTGACAAAACCTTTCAATTGGTACCACTTTCAAGGTCATTTGGCAAGATCAATTTCATTTTTCAAGGTCAAATATGTAAAAAAAGTTCTGAAAAATGGCAGTGGTGGGGGCATTTGTGTTAAACAAGTACATCTTGTTGCTTTGATGAAAGGTTCAGATACAAGGTTTTGGAAAAACAAAGGTGATAACTTGAAATATTCCTTAATAAAATACAGATTATCAGAGGTATACCTCAAAATGCAATTTCTGCATGATTGATGCCCCTTCGTTGAAATAGATTTGTCATCCACTTCTCAACAGTAAAGCATTAGGCTTCTATAGATATTAATCTTGTAAATCCTTGACAAAATGATAATTTTGAGTTGGTTGATGTCAGTGCCTTGTGGACAGCTGTTATAGCTCTGGATTCGTGTTGGACTATCATTGAAAAGGTCTCAGATTAAATTTTCTATGGCGGCACTCATCTTCTAGAATATTCATCTCCCTCCAATTTGCCAATAATTGAGAATCGTGTGGGATAGCAGCTGGAGGCTAGGAAAGGATATTATGGTAGTACTGGTGTGAGAAATGCCAGGAATCCATTGTTTGGTGCTCATACCACTGTAATATAACTGAAAGATTGTTGAACTCTTTACAAAAAATTCAGTCCCTTCTGGTTAGATTAATGTATATCAGGGCGAGTTCATGTTTAAGATAGTTTTAAATTATGATGGTCCTGTACAATAAAGGTGGTAACTGCCAGTCCTTTAACCCTTTGCTGTTTAATCCCTGCTTTTTACGTGCCTGTTATTTTTTAATTGAGAAAACATTGTGGAAAAAGAAGAAATTGCTTCTGGCAAGCAATTTCTCCTTTTTCCACACTATTTTCAACCCTACTGAATGGTTATTTTTCAAATTAAATACACTTGAAATTTTCGTCTGCAAAACCTTTGAATTTGGACAGGTCCAAAATTTTGTAAAACAGGAAAGGGTTAAGCACTAAAATGTCAATTTGTTCAATATTAGCTTGGCTCTTTCCAGAGCCTTTGTGTAGGTTTTGTCAGTGTTGGTGTTTGAGTAAGTGTTGGCTTGACAAACTTTAACCTTGCTCATATATTTGTTGTTATTGAAATAACTTCATGAAACTTGGCATGTGACAATACCATCACAAGAGGTATCTAGACTTTCAGTGGTAAACTCAGAACGTATAAATGAAATTATAGTGTCCCTTTTTCAACTTATTTTTTTTTTGCATTATCCAGCACCTGCAGCCAGGTGTTGGCACCCATAGGCTGTGCATTTGTGTTTGTTTTAATCTTACAAAAATTTAGTGATATTCTTATTGTTGAGTTTTGAATGAAATAGTATTAGCAAGAATAAAACTCTTGATAACAAAAGCTGTTTTACTATAACCGCTGACACGCCCTGTGTCCAGGATGACAAAATGGTGCGAACACAAGCTGTTTTAAAATTATATGACACTTTGCATGTGCACTTGCGTGCAAAGTGGGATATAATTTTGGAATAGTTTTTACTGTTTTGTCATCTTTAGCTCAGGGCTGATTCAATGGTTTCTTTTACAGCATTATGTCAACGAAGCAAATTTAATTTGGCGAAAGATGAAAGATTTTAATGAGAAGAGGATCGGAATGAGTCACGATGGTTATTTAAAGTTATACCAGTTGTCCAGGCCAAGGTTGTCATCCTACGACTGTATATTGATAGACGAGGCACAGGATCTCACACCAGGTTGTTAATCATCAAGGCTTTGGTTCAATATATTAGTTTTCTACATTATTTCAATCTTAAGGGGTCAGTGCAATACTATTGTAAGCGCCTATAAACATATAGGCACTTACAATATTATTGCACTGACCCTCTCAATCTAATCTAGCTCTTGTTACTTGTGTTGATTTCATTTGAATTATTGCTCTGCTTAAGAAAAAATGGAGGTCATGTATGGTTATTGTTGTTCCTGATAATTTTGAAAAACTTTCTAGTGGCCTGAGAATTTTTTAAAAATATCATAGACTGTGACTATTGACTAAGTCAGTACACTTGATTAATTTTCTATTTACATATTCAGAAGTCAACATTTAATCTTGAAAGTTAGCTTAAAGAATTTAGTAAGGTTTAATTCTAAGACTGATTATAATACAGAAATCTAACAGTAGTAAGTGAAAGGTTGGCACATTCCACCGTTCACCAGAGGTGAAGTTCCACCTCTTACAGCTTTTACCTCATTTTATTTGATCTTTTTTTCTTTTTCAATTTTTAATTATACATCACACACAACTTTTTTTCTCACAAAACCTGCTCGAAACTCAATGTCAATGAGACGAACTCCTGTAATTTATTTAGTAATATAATTACATTGCAGCTATTACCCATATATTATTGAATCAGCCACAGGGTAAGATATTGGTAGGAGATCCTCATCAACAGATATACTCATTTAGAGGTGCTGTCAACGCCATGGATACAATAACTGCAGACACTATCTTTTATCTCACACAGGTAAATGAAACATGTACTTAACTTACCAATACAGTCAAAACTGTGTCAGCGGTCACCTGAGAATAGCAGCCAAACTATTGTATATGGCCACCTAAGGTCCACGCACGCAAATTCGCTCTTTAATGTAACTGTGAATGGTGGCAATCTCTATGCATCCAGTTGTCACCCTTAATTGTCTGAATTGAACTTATTGAATATCCCCTTTAGCGGTCATGGGAGTCATCTTATTATGACAGGTGACTCGCTGATTGACGAAAAGCGAAGTGACCAGCATATTTGATTGGTACAGTAGCAGTTCATTAATACTCTGATTTTATTAATGTTCCAAATAATCAATCTATTAAACCTTGACATTGCTGTTTCTCCGAACTATCGAAAGTTTTTTTTGACCGATTGATCTCAGAGGGAATTTCCCTTCCTCAGCTCCAGAAGTATTTATTTTTTAAACAGAATAACTGGGTTTTTTTCTCTTCTTTGCACCAAAAATCGCTTCCTCTTGGGAAAATTGAATGACACACAAATGAAGAAATCTAAATAACAAATTAATAAAATTGCCATATTTGTGTTAAGTATCTGTTTTGTCTGCAGAACAATCACTGCTTGTCGAAAATGTATAGGAATTATCCAAATAACATCAACTAGTGTCATCAAGCATGCCGGAAAACCCAACCTTGTTTACATTCCGTTCACATGAAACAAATAGCTTCCAAATCCACATGAACCGGCTGAAATGAAAATTATTAACATTAAAAACGTATCTCCAGGGCATGAATACTTTGAAGTTTCATGGAATGAACTCGAAAATGGTCACTTTCTCTATTGAATAATGTTATTTTTTAAGTAAACAGGAATATTATCGGTGTCAAAATCTTGTTCATCATGTTTCTCATATAATATTTATTTAATTCTTTTCTGGTTCCTGTGACAAAATGCAACTTGTTTACATACCCTGTTGCTTAAATACAAGAAAATATTTCCCAGGTAAAAACATATTGATAGTAAATGACCAAAACATCGCAAATAAAGTTAAATCAAGAAATATTCACATTGTTTTGGTGTCCTATCACCGTTTTTGATATGAATACTACATTTTCTGTGACCCATCAGGTGGATTTATTATGCTTTCCCATTGTTGCTTGTCTCAGCTGCCGGGGGCAGGGTCGAGGGATAGGGTGAGGAGATTTTTCATTAAGTAGCCAACTCCCATATGAGGCCTTGTCCTGTGGGTGTCCGCCATTGACAGTTTTGACTGTATATATAGATATATAGATATAGATATATAGATGTACATATAGATGAGACTTGAAAGACCCAGGTTTTGTGAATCTCTGACTCACAAAGTAAGAAACTAGCACTCTCAAAACTCTGTCAGAAAACTTTTTCTGGAGCTAGGCCAGGCGTGGGGGTTGTTGTTAGTATCAGTAACATGTAAAACAGATTTAGTTAAACCAGCATTGTTTTGAATATTGCTTTTTCACAAGAAATTCCATCCCATAAATAAGTGTTTAATGCAATTTTATCAAGGGGTATACTCAGCATGACAGGGGTTAACCATTCTTTCCTTTCTTGTATTTCAGTCTTTCAGATTTGGTCCTGAAATTGCTCAGGTAGCAGCTTCATGCCTAGAAATATTGAAGAAAGAGGAAAAGAAAACATTAGTGGGAAGTGGAAAGAAATGTGAGTTGTAAGGGCAAACAATTAAAATATTTTGTAATTTTGGTTGTCATATTGTTACAATTTTGCTTTAGAACCATAAACCTCCAAAACTTATACTAAGAATGCGTGTGGTATCCTTCCTATTTGATTTTTTTTGCAAATTTTTTAGGGTAATAATCTAAAACCCAACTATTCAGCATAGGCACCTGTAGGCGGTGCTATTTTCTAATTCTTTATTTGCCAATCTCCAACTATTTTAACCATCTCATGCTGTTCAGTACATACTTCTCATTTATACAAAGTTAAAACAGATAGTAAACAGTTATTCTTTGGTATTTCATTTAACAGTGGAACTATTGTCCTGAGGTGGAGGGGAAGACATTCTGAACTGTTGTCGTATGCTGAAGGTAGAGGGCAATAGTTCATAATGTCAGGGCAATAGTTTTTCAATGTGAAAAGAATATCCATGAGAAAACTGTTTTACTTTCTAATCATTATTGTGTAAATTTGTTTTTTTCATTCGAAAAAAAAGAAAAAGAAAACAGTTTAAAAAAAGACATACAAAGAAGAAATATCAGTTTCTGGATGGATTTCTAAGAGTGTGTCACTCCACACGTTTCTTACATGTGCAACAAAATGAAGTCATTTTTGCAAACAGGCAACAGTTTGGTACTTACAGTGCATGGATGAAACTGTCCATATTGTTGACTGGTCATGTTACAGATATTGTAATGAACTAAAAAACAGTTCATAATGGTTTATATACATTTATATAGTTGATCAGGTTATAATGATATAGACTAAGATCAGTCTGCGCATAAATGCTGTCTTTTCCTTTCCCTACACTGCCTGAATTTAACTTTAGCAATGTAGGAAAACTTGGCCAGCCTAGTTGAAATGTCAAAAAAAATTTAGACAAAATCAAAATTCAGCAGGTTTAGGGTTATTGTACACTCATGTTATACGCTGTTTATGTGACCTGTCATGCCAAAAGGTACCATCTTGGAACTCTTTAAAAAGAATTTTGAAAAAGAAATTGGGTTCAGCATATTTCAACCAGAGATCACAGTTCAAAATTCTTTTTCACTGAAAGGTAGATTGATCATTCTAGATTCAGAAAATTAGTAAAGTGCAAACAGTTTTAACCGTAGTCAGTCTGCCCAATCCACGCAGTCGCGCAATCCACACAGGGTCGGCACTTTACACATTACCCAGATGGTCCCTTTTGCTTGATGGGTCACATGTTTATTTATTGTCGTCTGTTGTATTGTTGTAGGTATGATAAATGGTGAGAAAGTTGGACAGCTGGCCATCATCAGTCGAGCCAATTTTACAGTGTTCAGTGAGGCTGTCAAGAAATGTTGTTTTTCTGATGAAGATTGTAAAGTGGCATTTGTTGGGGTTAGTATGATGAAAACACTGGTAAATAAAAGCTTGGTGATGCTAACCTTAAATAGAGATTGTATTAAAGTGTAGCTAAAATGTTCTGAGAAAAATGAAATATCTTTTTCATGATTCATCTGATTTTGGTGAAGTTTTCAGTAACTATTTGAATACATGTAGTTGTTATACCATATCCCCCAATTATGAAGTAGAATCAGGTATATTGGTTTCACCATGTCTGTCTTTCTGTCTGTCCATCCGTCTGTAGACCTTTTTCATTTCTAGACTCTAACTTGAGAAACAAGTGACCTAGAATCATGAAACTTCATTGAAATTCTGCTTATGACCCAAGGAAGTGCCCTATTGTTTTTGTTGACAGAGATCAAAAGTCAAGGTCACAGTCATCCTTTGTTCAATTTTCCTTTCCAGTCTCTAACTCAATCAAGTGACCTAGAATCATGAAACTTCTTGCATCCTTTGTTGTAAAAACTCAATAGAATTATCTGATTGAGACAGTTTGGAGGAGTGTTTACTACACAGGATTGTTGAGAAATTCTCAAAAATATACATATTTTATGAAAATTATGTTTCCTATTTGTAAACAAAACTTGAAATAAGCCACCATTTTCTTTTCTGACCACTTTCATGTGCTCCCTTAAATGCTTGCTTAATACAAGTTTTAAGAATACCTAATTCCAGAAAAAAATCATAAGACAGGTAATCATAGTGTTTCAATTTAGGGTCACAATAGCTATCAAGAGTGCATCTTATGCTAGTAGAATTACATATTTTGCCATGGGACAATGTGCATACCTCAATTAGATTTGATATGAAACTGATTATCTGATTTTAATGAAATTCGTTATTTGTTTAGCTAGAAGATGCAAGTTTTCACAGAAACAATTTTATTTGTTGATAGTTTGCTACAAGAGAAAATATAATTGAGCCTGTGGGTGACATTTCCAACAGTTTCATGTGTATGATGGACAGACGTTGAGCAGTCTGGACAATCACGCAGTGTATTTGAATTATTCTTGGATTGTTAGCAGAGACTTTTGGTCTGTATCCATCCACTGAATGCATAGTGAAGACTCTGATCAGACTGTTTGGCTGCACAGGCTGATCAGAGTCTTAACATTGCACCTATGTAAATTGTTTGCAATGTCACACACAGACTCAATTGAAGTCTCAAAGTTGTTTGATAGTCTCTTGTATCTGCTTTTAAATTTTATCAGATCTATACTGTAAACGGCTTTATATTGGCGGTGTCCACATTTGGCGGTTTTCCGATTACGATTTATCGGCGGTGATTTATTTTGGCGCATCGTACTTTATCGCCAAAATTAAACTCTTTATCTATATTTTACATTTTTTCGTCGTTTAAAACACCGTAGGTAAAAGAAGGGTAATTTGTAGAGTAATGTCAACTTTCTACAAACTTGACAATAGTTTGTTTTCACACCTTTATTCATAGTTATAACGTGTGTATAAGTTTTTAACACTTTTTTCGCTGTGTTTTTCATTACAATGTATCAACCAACTTGGATCTGGAATCTTGAAATTGAGGGATCAGTGCAAGACTATTGTAAGTGCCTATAATTTATAGGCACTTACAAGAGTATTGCGCTGACCCCTCGAAATGTCAACGTTGTCAGCATAATCATTGATGTAAATTTGATTAACATTGACTAAAACTTTATAGATTTCATATCTATCATAATAAAGAATTATCTTATTTAATAAAAGCAAATATTGGCGGTGGATTAATTTTGGCGCATTTTAGCTTGACCGCCAATATAGCCAAAATAAAACCACCGCCAAAATTACCCCGTTTACAGTATTCTATTTTATCAGATGAATATTCTTTATTGCATCCTTTGAGGAAAAAACCTACATAACGACACAGTTAGAACATGTAAATGCTTTTTCTTTTGTATATGATAGAAATAATAAGAATAAGCTATAACAAACACAAAGCTAGTGATTTACCAGGAGATGCTGACTTCATTGCATTTGAACCATATGGACCATATACAGTTGATTAAAAAAAAAGCCTTGTTTTTCTGAAACACAGAAATATTGTACAATAATATTTCTGTGTTCAAATTTATTTCAACAATAAAACAATTATTGGAAAGTAAAATAGGAACTCATGTAACAAATTATAAATATAAAATTATGGAAAATATTACCTATTTATTTGCCAGGGCACTAAAAACTTTGGTTTTCCAATGTTGATGGATATTTATTATTTGAGGCTACCAGAAGATGAAAGAATAAAAGGTGAATACATAGAGGATAATTGTTGGTTTCAATGTGTAATAGATTCATCTTTAATTGGGTTAACAGCAAAAGCTTTATTTTTAGCTCCACTGGCTGAAAGCCACTGGGGCTTTTGTCATGGCGTTGTGTCTGTCGTGCGTCCGTCCGTGTGTCAGTGCGTCCGGTCATAAACTTTTCTTTAAAAATCTATTCCTCAGAAACTACTGGATGAATTTTAAAGAAACTTCATAGGAATGATCCTTGGATGACCCTCTTTCAAAGTTGCTCAAGAAATTTTGATCGGAAGGAAAATATGGATTTAATGGCCGTGGCTAATTTCCAAATATAGTAAAAAGATGGATACCAATTTAATTTTACATGAATGATCCTTTGGTGACCCTTTATCAGTATACAAAAAATAATTGTGATCAGATCGAACATATGTATTTTATGGGCAGATGTCATTTCTCTATATGTGTTTTAGTGGAAACTTTCAAAGTCATTTTCTCAGAATGTAATTGATGGATATCAACCAAATTTCACTGGAATGATCCTTTTGTGAACCTTTAACAATCTACCAAAATTTATAGTGATCGGATGGAAAATATGTATTTAATGGGCGGAGGTCATTTCTCTATATGAGATATAGTGGAAACTTTGAAAATCATTTTTAGCTTAACTGGCCAAAGGGCAGCGAGCTATTGTCATGGTGGTGTGTCCGTCGTGCATCTATCCGTCAGTCCATCAGCTCTTCTGTGCATGAACTTTTTCTTTAAACATCTTCTCCTCCCAAACCAATGGGCCGATATGAACGAAACTTGGTAGAAATGTTCCTTGGGTGACTTTCTTCTAAAATTTGTAAAGAAATTTGGATTGACCCCCAAATAAGGTCGTGACAGGGCGTGGCATTTTTGAACTTGAAAATCTTTAAAAATCTTCTCCTCCCAAACCTTTTGGCAAATTTCAATGAAACTTGGCATGGATGTTCCTTGGATGACCCTTTACTTAAATTGTTAAAAAAAAATTGATTGGCCCATAAATATTGGCGTGGCAGGGCGGGGCTTATTTTGAGCCTGAAATCTTTGAACGACATTTCCTCCTAAACTACTGGGCTGATTGAAATGAAACTTTATGAATCTTTAAAAATCTTCTCCTCCCAAACCATTTGGCCAATTTCAATGAAACTTGGCATGGATGTTCCTAGGGTGACCCTTTTCAAAAATTGTTCATGAAATTTTGATTGGCCTATAAATATGGGTGTGGCAGGGCAGAGCTTATTTGAGCCCGAAATCTTTGAACGACATCTCCAGACTCACTGGTCTGATTTCAATAAAACTTTAACAGAGTATTCCTGGGGCGAACCTTTGTCAAAAATTGTTTGTGAAATTTTGATTAGCCCAAAATATGGGCGTGGCAGGGCTGGGCTTATTTTGAGCCCGAAATCTTTCAAGGACATCTCCTCCCAAACCATTGGGCCAATTTCAATGAAACTTGGCATGGATGTTCCTTGGATGACCCTTTACTTAAATTGTTCAAGAAATTTTGATTTGCTGATAAATATGGGCAGGGTGGGGCTTTTTTTGAGCCGGAAATCTTCAAATGACATCTCCTCTTGAACCACTTGGCCAATTTCAATGAAACTTTACCAGAATGTTCCTAAGGTGATCTTTTTCAAAAATTCTTTGTGAAATTTTGATTGTCCCATAAAAATGGGTGTGTCAGGGCGGAGCTTATTTTGAGCCCTGTATCTTTGAAGACATCTTCCCAGAACCTTATGTTTTAATGAGATGGGTAAAGGGAATCAGCTTCATGGGGATTGAGTATTTTGGTGCGATGTGGGCCAAACAGAGTTAATAATTATGAAAAAGAGATTTCAAAGTGTTGTTTTCATTCAAAGAAAGCATTATTTATTGAAAGTCTAAACATGTTAAAGCCAGTGGAGTGATACAGGCCCTCTGGGGACTCTTGTTCTGAGAATGTAACTGATGGATATCAATCAAACTTTATTGATATGATTCTCGGGTCACCCATTGTCATGCAGCCAAAATTTATCATTTTCAACATCAGTAGAACCCAAAATATCTAAAAATCTAGTCAAAATTTTAATTTGTTAATTACAAGAATTTCAAGCCTGTGGAGGGACTCAAGCCATTCAAAGCTTTCTAGTTATGATGTACGAGGATATAATTTTTCATTTTGTAGTTCACAAGATGAAAGACTTAACACTCTTACTCGAAAAACAAACTATTATTCTATTTATTTTTATACCGAAATGAGACTAAATAAAGAAAAATTGAATACAATTAAATTGTCTTAAATCTTGTCATTTTTCACATTATTAGGCACTGTCATGGTGTCATGTGTTCAATGGGCAACCCATAGATAATGTCAAATAAGGTAAATTATGAAAGAAGGCATAGTTTTTTAGGTAATTTTGCTGTAAGAGAATAAAGTGATAATCTCACAATATTTCTTGATAATACACTGAAATGAAGAATATTATTAGAAATTAATCTAGGATTTGGTAATTTGCCTTTGTCTTTGGGGATGGTCATTTGACTGTATCATACATGTATTTCTGATTTTCAGACGGATATGTGATCACTCATCCACTCATAAAGATTTTCAAAACTTTTGCGGACCTTCAAAACTTTGCTGCAAAGGCCATGGACAAAGAACTTGAGGGTAAAATCAAAATTGTGAATACCTACGGAAATAACCTCCCTGTCTACATTCGTAAGATTGAAAGTAAATGTGTAATTAGTGAGAGGCATGCAGGTAACTATAAATAGTTTACTCTAAAGCGTGTCAATTTTATGGTAGTGAAATTCAAAAACAGTCCTTTTTTGAAAAGCAATTCATGTGTGTAAAAAATAATAGTTAATAAAATTTCGACATTTCAAATGAAAATATCTAGTTATCCCCTACCATTTTTTGGCAAAAGGGATATAGTAATGATCTCCGTGCGTCATTCCGTTGTTCTGTCAGTTCAAGGATCCGTCACTAGACTTGTCAGGATTATGTCTCCTAAAGTATAATAGCTATCAACTTGAAACTTTATGGGTGGAAAGATCTCATGGAGGAGAAGTGCAGTGCACAAGAACTACAACTCTTGCTTGCATAATTTTGGAGTTAATAGCTCCACTGGCTGAAGACTATCAGGGCTATTGTTATGGTGCTGTGTCCGTCATGCGTCTGTCCATGGGTCTGTCAGTTCGTCGGTCCGTGCGTCCGGTTGTAAACTTTTTATTTAAAAATCTTCTCAGAAACTACTGGATGAATTTCAACCTAACATCACAGGAATGATCCTTTGGTGACCCTCTTTCAAAGTTGTTCAAGAAATTTTGATCTAATGATAAACGTTGATTTAATGGGTGTGGCTAATTTCCAAATATGGTAAAAAGGGAGTTTTCTCAGATTCTAATTACAACATGTATGAATGATCCTTGGATGACCCATTATCAGTCTACCAAAAATATTTGTGATCAGATAAAAAATATAAATTTTATGGGTGGAGGTCATTTCTCTATATGTTATATAGTGGAAACTTTGAAAATTATTTTCTCAGAATGTAATCAATGGATATCAACCAAATGTGACTGGTATGATCCTTGAGTGACCCTTTATCAGTGTACCAAAAAGTTTTGTGGTTGGATGAAAAATATGCAGCCAAACATTATTGTGATTGTAAATCATTTCAACATCAGTAGAACCCAAAATATCTAAAAATGTAGTCAAAACTTTTATTTGCTATTTCAAGCTTGTGGAGCGACTCAAGCCATTCATGGCTTTCTAGTGCCCTTTGTTATTTTTAATACTTAGATTTTGTCTGGAGTATATCTCCTAAAGTATAATAGCTATCAACTTGGAACTTTATGGGTTGTTAGATCTCATGGAGCAGAAGTGCAGTGCCCAAGAACTGCAACTCTTGCTTGCATAATTTCAGAGTTATTGCCCTTTGATATCCACCGCTGATGAACCCGCCAATGAAATCATCGGGGGGGGGGGGGATGGGGGGGGTATTGTTTTTGCCATGTCCATCCGTCCGTCTGACATTGTTTCTGTGCTCTTTCTTGAAAACTGTAGACCGGATTTCAATGAACCTTGGCACACAGCTTCACTACTATGAGGACATGCTCATATCGTCAGGGTTACCCGGTTCAACCGTCGAATTTAGAGTTACTGCCCCTGACTGTTTCAGCTATATACATATATAGTGATATTTGTTTCCGCGCTATTTCTTGAAAACTGTAGACCGGATTTTAATGAAACTTGGCACACAGCTTTATTGCAAAGAGGACATGCGCATATCTTCAGGGTTACCCGGTTCGATCGCCGAATTTAGAGTAACTGCCCCTGACTGTTTAAGCCATATACATACAGACTGATATTCGTTTCCGCGCTATTTCTTGAAAACTATAGACCGGATTTCAATGAAACTTGGCACACAGCTTCACTACGATGAGGACATGCGTTATCGTCGGGGTTACCCGGTTCAACCGTCGAATTTAGAGTTACTACCCCTGACTGTTTAAGCCATATACATACAGAGTGATATTTGTTTCCGCGCTATTTCTTGAAACTATAGGTTGATGTAGATAAAAGATAACCTGTACCTAAGTTTAATATTAACTCCATTGACAATGAAAATATGTTCGGCGGGGGATATCAATTTAATGACTTGGCTTGTTATTTTTAATACTTTGATTTTGTCTAGAGCTTGTTATTTTTAATACTTTGATTTTGTCCAGAGCATATCTCCTAAAGTACAATTGCTATCAACTTGAAACTTTATGGGTGGATAGATCTCAGAGAGGAGAAGTGCAGTGCTTAAGAACTACAATTCTTGCTTGCATAATCTGAAGTCAACTGCCCTTTGTTATTTTAAAGACTTAGATATTGTAGGGGGTCAAAAAGTACAGAAGAATCCTTAATCTATTAGGCTTCAGATTACTATCAAGCTTTCTCGCCGGGGGTGGCCATGTTCAACATGGCTCTTGTCTTCAAACTATCAATTCAACTTACTGTCTTTGGGCTTAGTGGTATAGGTGTTCTGTATATCAGTGGTTTGAGCTCCACCTTCTCCATGGTGTGTTTAAGGAGAAACACTTAATGCGAGTCCCAGTTTTTCAAGCTGTAAAATCAGGTAGAAGGGGGTTTAAACCACTGCCTCTCTCTCAGGGAAGTGAAAAATCAGGACTGAGAATTGGAGAGTGACTCTGTAAGAGTAAGATTTCATCACAATTGAAGTAGTACAAATCAACTAAATTTATTGATAGATAATGGCTTATTAAGGAGTTTGTACCTAATATATATTTGACAATCAAGATTGATATAATAATTAATGTGCTAAAAAATAAGAAGTTATGATTTACCTGACGTGATTATTGACTGCTTACCATGAAAAGAAAATTGTTTTTCACATTGTTTTCTTTAAAAGAATATTGCTTGAATTCAACTAAGAAATTCCTGGTCAAACTTTCATATGAAATAGTTCTTGTGAACAAAAGAAGTGCTATTGAGCTGAAGATAACCTGTTGCAGGCTTGGGCCAATCCCATGTCAAAAAGAAATATTAAGAATTCTAGGTTAATTGGACCATGGACCAAGACAGTAAAACTTTTCTCATTCTCACCAGAGAATTTTGCCAAATTTCGACTTAAGAGTAAAGATGTAATTCTGTTGCTTTTCTTATATAAATGCATGAGCATAAAGGAAAATATTTATAAGTTGTTATAGATAAAAACTTATTAATATTATCTCTTATTTTTATTTTTCTTAAGTTCTAAATTTGAGAAAATTCTCAGTTGAGCAAGAAAAAAGTTTCGTAAACTCGGGGTACATACTTTTTCCACTGAACCGAAGATGATCTTCCCTGTAATGGATATTAAGAGTTGAATTTAAGGAAGTGGACCTGTGATAGTTCCACAACATTTTGGAACTCCAGTGTTTATTCTAGGATTTCAAAAATGTGCGAGATTCCAGCGCAAAGATCAACAAAATGGAGAAATGAGGTAATTCCTACTCTTTGGTTATAGTAAAAAAACTCCCAAAAAATCCAGAAAATCAGGGGAATCCCAAAATCCCCCTGCCTAGAATAAACATTGGAACTTGTGATCTTTCATAATGTTAATCGAGGTTTCCTAATGAAATCATAAGAAAACCCAGGTTAACAATGCTTAGGTTAATGACTTCCAAAACCTTGTGGAACTATAACAGGTCCATTACCGTAAAAATAATTTAGTAGATATGAGCTAAAGGTAGATAGATATATTTTGTTTATTGAAACATAGTATGGAGCGACAGTGTCATTTCTTTGTAATTTTCAGCTTTGCAATGTTTAATTGTATGTAGGTGACGTAATGGATTGTCTTCATACTTTTTTTCAGACTATGTATTCAGTACAGCCCACAAAGCCAAAGGTCTTGAGTTCAGTACTGTACGAGTTACAGACGATTTTAATGTGGATAAAAACCAGGGACCAGCTGCTGTGATGTTAGATATGTTTGTGGGTGCCATGATTGGGGAAGAATTCATGGAAGATGTAGTTCAAAATAGACCTGCTTTTAGTAAGTTGATTCTTAACTATTCATAAATCAAAGCTTTTTAATGCTTATCCTGATGAATTTAGAATTTGTTTTCATCAAAATCTCAATTTTTAGGACTTTCAGCTAGACTGGCTCAAAATTTCACCACAATACTCAAGTAAAATACAATACAATATGAGCCTGTGGTGACATTTCCAAAAAATTGATATATTTGTAAGGTGCCAAAATTGAGCAGCTTAGACAGGCAAAAACTGTTAATATAGAGTAACCTAATGGTCTACAGATAATTTGAGACCTTATCTATCTATAAAACGCATAGTAAAGACTCTGGTCAGACAAATGACAACAATAAATGGTTGCTTGAAAAAATAAATTCAACTACTTTGGATATATTTTCTAATATTATTTTATGTGGGAGCAAATGGTGTAGGCCAAGATCAGACCACTTGTCTCTAGTGTCTGATCCTGATCCTGTTCTACAAACATGGCAATGTCCTGTGTAATAAAAAATATCCTAAAACAGCATGAGATGGGTTGATACTTAAAAATTTTAAATGAAAAATGATGTCAAACTAAGTATTTAACCAACAATGTAAAACATAGCGAAAAAGGGAAGAATGTTGAGATATAATTTCCTTTTTTCAGAAAGGCAGTAGGCAGTAGGCAGTAGGTAGTGTAGGATAATTTCAGACTGCATGTCTATCTAGTTTGATCTTAGTCTATCCTCATTCAGAACACCACTGGGCCAATCTCACGATCAACCTCGGATGAACATATACAGACTTATTTTAAAAATTACATGTAATCCTTGGAAAAACTCAATGACCTCCGTAAAATTGGCTTTAGCCCTGGAAACTTTGAGTGAAAACATCCGACGACGCCAACGTTACTCATTTGAGTCACTGATGTGAAACCATCTTATCCTTATATAGATATCTTTAGATTCTTAAATTACGGCCGAAAAATATTTATTTTTGAGAATGTTTCATCATTCTCAAAAATTAAGATTTTTCAGCCGTTATTTACTGTAAAAAATATCAATCTAAAGATAGCGCCGGTTGTTTCCCGAGCTATTTTTTCTAACACCATTTTTGCCTAACAAAATGCACAATGTTGTTACATACCCATCCGCCTCAAATACATCTTAGGTCTGTTGCAGTAAAAGGAAATGTCCGAGTGATGTTCTGAATGCGTCTCCTTGTCTGCAAGAGCTGTGTGTACAGCAGGAATTAATCACAAGCAGCAAGAGAAGGGTTTACTATACCTAGATCAAAGCAATTAAGGTAGTGGAGATGTAATAGTTCCTCAACAGTTTGTAACGCATGATCTATCGCAATGTAAAACGAGGTTTCCTAATGAGATCATTAGAAAACCACGATTAACACTGTTGAAGTTCATGACTTATGAAATGTTGCGGAACTATTACGGGTCCACTACCTTAAAGTACTGCAGAGCCAAGTTCTATTTCAGAAAAAATTTGTTAAAATCTGCCTGAAGATGTCTTATGGTATTCAACTCATAAGAGTTCCAATACATTTCAGAAATCATGATCTGTCACAATGTTGCCCAAGGTTTTCAAATGAAATCATTAGGAAAACCTTGATAAACACTGTTAAAGTTCATTACTTCTAAAATGTTGAGGAACACTACCTTAAATGATCAAAAATATTTACAGATAAACTAGGCGCTTTGTAGGAACACATTACCAATAATCCTGTTCATAATAAATAGTGTCAATATCAGCATTATGCTTTTTGGAACTATCATAAATCAATAGATTTGAATAGTTTTATCACTTATTTGCAACAATTTGGGTCATATAAGTGTGAAATACAGAAGTTATTAAACTTGTCATTAAAGAATATAGCCTGATCTCATTGTGATGACTCTGTCCAAAGTCAAAACAGGGTCATAAGAGAAGCAGGTAATGGAATAAATAATCAAAGTAGACTTTTACAAGGCAGAAAAAGGCTAAATTCTTCCATATATAGTGGTTTATCTTATAACTATACAAATATCTGTGTGACAACATCCCGTATGGTATTTTTTATGATATCACATAGTTATTTTTAGAACAATGATATTATGTGATTATTTTTAGAAACTTGCATTTCATTTAGAAACATGGACGAAAACAAGACTAATAGAGGTTATAAGATAATCATAATACGTACTTAGTGTATCATATGAAAAAAAAATCTAACTCGGTAGTGAAAATTGATAACTGTCTCGGCAGAGCCTCGACATTTATCAATTCTCACAACTTCGTTAGATATTTTTTTCATACAAAACACTAAGTATGTATTATATATTTTTAGCTCCAATGACCGAAAGAGGAACTAAAGTATTGTTGTGTTTCCTGTTTGTCTATGCTTCTGTCTGTCTGTTATCTTTTTTCTTGAGGTCACAATAGACTTCACACTTTTCATCTGAATTGCTTCAAACTTTCACAGAATGATTGTACCAGCATATGCATTGTTCCTTTCAAAAATGGGTCTGGTCTGTCAAGTATCATTAGAAAAAGGATTTTATGGAATTTTGTTTAAAACATCCTCTTTTTTGTGATAGAGTCCAAAGTTTTCATCGGAACGGCTTCAAACTTTTGCAGAATGATTGTTTCTATTTAAGGATCTTTTCTTTTGAAAATGGGTTGAGTCCATCTAGTATCACTTTCAAATGGGCCTTATGGAAATTTGAATGAAATATTCTTGTTTTTCAAGGTATCAAGGTCCCTTTTCCCTTGAATTTTGACTGCCTTTAGAGAGTTGACTATACCTTAAAACTTTTCAAATAAAATATGATTGTATCTTATATAGACCTGCCATACCATAGACAATTCAAAGGAGTCAGAAGGACCTCCCAGGCTTTCTTGGTCCTCCTGTTAGCTCTACTGAATGAATGTCAGAAGAGTTATAGTGATGCTGTGGTTCCCATCAGTTTACCTAGCTGAATGTCTGTCCATAAACAATATTTGCCTATGCAATAAAGTCCACAAATAAGGAAATCATTGAAACTTTCACAGGATGATAGTAGGGTCATTACGAAGGTTCCTTTCAAAAAATGGGACTGATCATTAGGAAAACAGGGGAAAAGGGGACTTATAGATTTTCCCTCAAAAATATTCTTGTTTACACAATTTTTTCACAAAAATTACTGCACAATTTCCTTGAAACTTTCACAGGATGAGATGTGGCTCTAATTGTAATGTTAATTGTCAATGTATTTCTGAAATCTCATAACTACAGCTTGATTAAAGCTGTAGTTACGAGGGATAGGATTTACATCAACAAAATATTAGATTTTAAGTATACTTTTATTGCCACTCTAGATGACAATGTTATGACCATGTTTTGACCGTGTTTTTACTTTATTTTCAGGAGATGAGCCGACAGATGAAGAAAATCTGTTGTATGTAGCAGTAACTAGAGCTAAGAATGCCTTACAGATGTCACCTACTGTGATGAAGGTTCTAAAATATGCTGGAGTGAGTACATGTAACACTCTTCTCTCTTGTCTAAAGGGCCTGTACACTATATAGGGATGAGTATATTTTTCACTGTGTTTATTTGAGTATAAAGTGCAGTGAAAAATACACTCGGTCCTTATAATTGCAATCCTTTAAATCTAAGAAACAAAATACTTGATCAAATAATAAATATTTGTTAAAGAAGTTTGCTGGCATAAAATTTAATAGAAATTGACAACTTGGACATTTCTAGAGGTATTTATGAACATAAGATTATTTCTCCCTAGTATTTCTCCATTGTGATCAAGCAACCGTGAGAGGGTTGCTTGATGGTCTTCGGTGACTCGCTGTAAACAGTCACTCAGCATCAGAACTGCATGCTTGCAATCAAACGTTCTTTTGAAAATGTTCAAATTTCTTACTGATCAAATAGCGATGAAGGGTTATGGAAGAAATGGGAAGAAACAAGGTATTTTGGAGTTCCTACAACACTGGACTTGCAGAGATATAAAGTGCAATGGCTTTCCCCTGGTGATGCAATTTGAACCAATCAAAATCGCTCATTCTATTGGATTGCAAATTTCTTTTGTAATATTGACAATGATAATTTGGTCAAAATGATTATCTTGATTAAATCGCGGTCAAGTTTGAAATTGGGTAAACTTGGGTCAAAAATGAGGTCAAGGGGTCAAATCTTAAAAAAAACCTTGTAGACCTTCTAGAGGCCATGTTTTTTTGTCCAATCAACATGAAAATCAGTCAGATTGATTATCTTGGAAAAATCTCGGTCAAGTTGGAAATTGGGTTTACTGGGATAAAAAATGAGGTCAATCGGTCAAATCTTAGTATAACCTTGAAGACACTCTAGAGGCCATATTTTTTACCCAATCAACCTGAAAATCGGTCAGATTGATTATCTTGATAAAATCTAGGTCAAATTTGAAATTTGGTCAACTGGGGTAAAAAATGAGGTCAAGAGGAAAAATCTTAGAAAAACCTTGTAAACTAGAGGCAATATTTTTTGCCCAATCAACCTAAAATCTTAAAAAAATACCATGTTTACTATAAATATATATCATGGGCATTCAAAATAATGTATAATCCAATTATTGACCTGGCAGGGTGGAGCCTAAGTAACGAGTTGTTGCATTTAAGGTTAAGGTAAATCGGCATTTATTTATGATTACTTACTTCTAAAGATATTCAACATGAAAAGCTTCAGGCCCTTGTAGGTTGGTAACCAATCCCTCAAAACCTCAGCTTGTCCAAGCTGAAGTTATAAGCTTTTGCTAACCTAAAGTAGACCTATGTGGGATAGCAGCTGAAGGCTAGGAGGTGTTATGGTGGTACTGGTGTGGGAAATACTAGGAATCAATTGTAAGGTGCTCCAGCCACTATATTGGAAAGATTGTTCAAAGCGGTATCAAACCAAATTTAAACAAACAAGCTTTGCTTTTGATATTTTAGTAGGGTATGACAATATTGAGGGGTAAGAGCCTTAATATTTATATAGGCACTTACAGGGATCGACAGTAACACTAGTCCTCTAGCCCGAGACCTGTGGATTTCAGGGAGGACTGATAGATGTAACCATGCTGCAGGTCCTTCAGGCCTGTAGTTAATGGCAGTACTTAGTATTTCAGATATATATCATGTTTAGAAAAAATACTAAAATTTGCATAACCAAATGGAAAACATTGTAGAAAAAGAAGAAATTGCTTGTCAAAAGCAATTTCTTCTTTTCCAACAATATTTTCCTTGCAATCTATCCCCTAAATTGCTAATAATCAAACACAGTTTTCAAGCAGGACCTGTTGTTATCATGGAGGACCTGTAATATATCTAGATAACTTCTCCTTCAGGCTGATGGCAAAAAGTAGTTAGTGTCGAACCCTGACTTACAATAGTTTTGCACTGACCCCACAATATGTTTTATTGATAAATCTATTTTTATAGGAGAAGTTTGACTTTCCCAGTTTAAGTGAAGATCTGATACAGTCTGGGGTTACATTCAAATGTTCCGAGACCGATGAAGAATTTAAACCAAAGGCTTTGACCTTGCAGAGAAAAAAAGTTTTATTGGTAGGTAATGAGATATTCGGTGTAATCTTTCACCAGGCAGATTGTGGCTAAGCATCGACATGATTTGACGATTCTACTTTTCAAGAGTCAGTTGGCAATTATTGCCAATTGGGGAAAATAACTGTATCATTAATCCAAAAGTTGATTAGTTTTTAGCAAAAGTGAACATATTTCATGAAATTGAATGAGAGCTATGAGTGAGTTTTGAGTGAAATTAGGGAGGTAATTCAATTTTGCTAATTTTATTCAGGATGATAGGGATTTTTGGTTATTAGCAACTTTTCCTACAGCACAAAAACCATTTGTTCTTTAAGATATGTGTAATTCGTTGGATAACTGTGATAATAGAAACTCCCGGATAATAGAAACAATTTTTTTGCACCGGGACTGTTTTTTATCGGATATAAGAAACAATCGGGAGTTTACATAGGGACAAAAAATTACTAACATGCAAATTAACAAGTTTGACTCTTTAATTTCCCGGCGTCGCCGCAATTCCGAAAGTACAAATAGACACATCAATGAGTCAAGTTGTTGATCACACCTTTACTCGATACGTAGTTGTTATTTGATCATGTTGATGAAGTGTTTGAACTAATGCTCTGCTTTGCATTTTCTTTAAAAAATTTTAATGTAAACATCAGTTATTCAGACAACCGATTTCATCGGGCCTGTCTTCTTTTTCCATTTTTCCATGGAAAAAAGCAAATAGCGCCTGCAAATATTGGCGCGGTTAGAAGTAAAATGTCATGAAGTCATTTCATAGCAAAAATTACTTATTTCAAATTTGAAATTATAATCCTTATCAAAAATATCCAAGTGATAAAGATGTGAGAAAAACATTAGCTTTCTTGTCTAACCCATTCTCATTATGATGTCACTCTTAAAATTTCTCGGGGAATGACCCGACTTCAAACATACCGTCAAACACCTGGTCCGGTCGAGGGTGTTAATGTTTTCACAACGACTTACTTTTCTCTCGTGTGTACTTGGCAGTCTTGTTAAATCGCATAAAAAGTGGAATTTAACATATAGCTGCCCTTCTTTAAAAAGGTAATTTGTTTTTGCAAACCATATTCACGTTGGCACTTAAAGTTCTTACCAATCGGCGACCTTTCGATTTGAAAGCCATTGGTCCTCTGGAAGTTTGATTGTAAAGACATAAATAAATATCAAAAGTACTTTTTCAATTAACATACAATTATTAGGGGACTCAAAAATAAGCAATCAAGTGGAACTCGCCAAATGTACATGTATTTCAACAAGTTTACATGCATTGATTCTAATGCCGACTATTTACTCGTACACTTCTGGGATACTGACTGAAACGCGATTAGCGGAAAATAGAAACCTCCTATTAATAGCAACTTTTCTTTTGACAAATAGGTGTTGCTATTAAGCGGATTACTCTGTAGCTTTTTTTTCTTCAATAACCAATCAGACGCTTTTGATTTCAAGTATGTTGGTGAAATGGAAAAAACATTATCTGAAAGAATAGAAACTAAAAAAACTGGAAGGGTATATAAGTTTAAAGATATATGTCAAAAATAAGTTTTTTGTGACCACTGACAGATATCTACAGTCAAATAATATAATTTATCTTACAACTGTACAAATATCCGTGTGATGACATCCCATATTATATCTTTTATGATTTCACGTAGTTATTTTTAGAACAATAATATAATGTGGTTATTTTTAGAAACTTGCTTTTCTGTTAGAAACATTGACGAAAACAAGACAAATATAGGCTATAAGATAAATATAATACATACTTATTGTATGTATGAAAAAATATCTAACTCGGTTGTGAGAATTGATAATTGTCTCGGAAGAGCCTCGACAATGATCAATTCTCCCAACCTCGTTAGAAATTTTTATCATACAAAACACTAAGTTCGTATTATATATACAAAAACTGACACGGATGTCGCTGATATTACCCGTTTCATTTTAGTAAACCCAAGCAATACAAAGTAAAGTGTTTTCTCAAATAATGTGATTTTCAAGTTTGCATAATTTGATTTCTTGTCTATTAATTTTAAGTCAATGTTAAGTGTATCCATCCAACATTATTAAGTATGTTATGTGTATCCATCCACCTACATTAATAAGAAACTATTTTATTTCAAGAGTTACTTGGTAAAAATATATGCATAAAGGTGTTACTTTTACAAGACCATGGCCACAAACTGATGAAATTTATAAGTATAATTCGTGAACTTGAACAATTATTTTATTGAAATTGATTGATTGTATAAAACTGTTGGTTGGCGACCATAAGCTCATAATTATAGCTTCCATCAGCTGGAGTTAGGTTTTTTTGTAGGAAACAATGCTTCCACTTGTGTTGAATATATATTAAGTAGGCCTTTGTATGCAAATTTTCTGGAGCGTGTTTTCTTTTGCGGCATTCTCGGCTAGTAACAATCCACAAATTTGAATTGCTGCAAAAGAGCCTGACATAATGAAAACACAAAGATTTCTAACTGGGAACTTTTCCAGGTTAACAGTAGTTCTGCAAATTTTGGAAGTAATGAACTGTAACAGTGTTAACAGGTTTCCTAATGATTTTCATTAGGAAACCTTGGTCAACATTGTGAAAGATCATGAGTTCTGAAATGTTGTGGAACTGTTATGGTTCCACTACCTTAAAGCAGGATAAGAATGAATCTGTTGTCTTTCAGGGAGATGGTACATCAATGGGAGGAGAAATGTTCAGCCCCGCCTTATTGTCAGAAGACATGGGTAGTTATTCACAGTTACTGGGACTGACTAAAGAGGATAACAAAGATGTGAAGAAGAAAGCTCCTTCAGTGAATGTGGACGCTTTCTATGGAAACTTGTGATCAGTGTTTTGATGTCGGCGCTTTGCAAGTCAACCGATTAAGATAATTCCCTCTTTTTGAGGTTTCTTAATCAGAGTCAACAAAGCTTTGCCAGAATGTTCCTTTGGTGACCTTTTTCAAAAATTGTTCGTGAAATTTTGATTGGCCCATAGATATGGGCGAGGTTAGGCAAGGCTTATTTTGAGCCCAAAATCTTTGAAAGACATCTTCTCCTGAACCACTTGGCTGATTTCAATGAAACTTAAACAGATTGTTCCTTGGGTGTCCCTTATCTAAAATTATTCGCAAAATCTTTTTTGGCCCATAAGTATGGGTGTGGAAGGGGGGCTGATTTTGAGCCCAAAATCTTTGAACAACATCTCCTCCTGAACCAATGGGCCGATTTCAATGAAACTTTACCAGAATGTTCCTTTGGTGAAATTTTTTCAAAAATTGTTCACAAACTTTTGATTGGCCCACAAATATGGGCCTGGCAGGTCGGGGCTTATTTTGAGCCCAAAATTTTTGAATGACATCTCCTCCTGAACCATTGGGCTGATTTCATTGAAACATTACAAAAATAAATTTTGAGCCCTAAATCTTTGAACAAAATCTCCTGCTGAACCACTTGGGGGATTCAATGAAACTTGACCAGAATGTGGCATGGTTGACCCTTTTGAAAAATAGATCGCAAATTTTGATTGGCCCGTAAATATGGGTGTGGCTTATTTGAGCCTGAAATCTTTGAAAGACGTTCCTCCAGAACCACTGGGCCCATTTCATTGAATTTCATTGCCTAAACAGTGAAAATTTATCACAAACTTAAATCCAGCCTTCGTTCATTTCCCCCTTGTTATCCAGGCAGAGCCCAAAAACTTTGCTAATGTCATCATGAACGTTGCAAAGCAATCACTTTCAAAATGATGCGCTTTAAGAAAATTTCTCTTAAAATCATATTTTGTGTCATTTCAACTCAGCTGTTTTTGAAGATCACCCAAGGTATTTCTATAGCCTTACTTTATCATCGTTGTCATCAAAACTTTGACATTTTGTGATATCTTAGGTTCTTCTGAAGGCATTCACTTGAAACCTGACGTACATTTTTCAGCATCAAAAGTGCAATTTCTACTACTAAGGTGGATAACTCTAAATTTATCTTTAAAATTATGCCCCTTTTTCAACTTGGATTAATATCTACCATACAACACTCAACATCAGAGTGTAGGTACCCGTAGGCAGTGCTCTTGTTGCATTGAAGACCAATTGAAATGTTATTTCGTGAACAACGAAACCTACATATTTACCCATGGCATGCATGAAAATATAGCTTTTGTCATTCGTTTAATGAAATATAAATTGATCTTACGCAAAAACAAACAAGATAAGTTTTTATTTACAATTCAAAGTTACTATTGTGTCAAACCAATACTGTGGATTTTCAATGGATTCATAACATCATTCAACGAGTTTGTATGAAACCTGACTATTTAGTGTCTGCTCTGAAGCTCTGAGAAATGCATTCAGAATCCAAACAAGGGTAAAGTCTATTGGTCAATTGAGGTTAACAGTATTTTGATGGCTCAGCTGGAAACAGTTGTAACTGGCTATATGTTTATATAGTATAGAGAGGTACAACTGTTTCCCACTGAGCTATCCATTTGCAAATGTCAGTTTGTTACGTTAAGCATGTCATTTGCATTTTGAATATAAGAAAATAAATAAATATTTTAAAGTATAAGTTGTTGATTTGTTTCTTTCTCATATTTTTATGGGTAAATTTGTACTACTCCTTTGAGTAGTCAATGGGAGGTATTTCATAATCTCGCATAAAACTTACACCTTTGGGCTGTTAAAGGCACACATTAATAGAAAAAAAGTGAGAAAATGTAAATTAATCAGTTAATTCACTTACCGTTATCAACAGGCCTTTTTTTTACTTAAAATCTCAAATTGGGCTTAAACACTTAAATCAATTTCAATAATTATCATATTTTTTTCTGCAATATTAGTTTGTCCCACAAGAATACTATATACATGCTGTTTATATTACTATATAGGTTCAATGTACAAGAGTAAACACATTGATTAGTAAAATGCATGAAAATTATTAATGTGCAATATTAGTATAGAACATAACTAAAGACGGTGCTTTAATTCCTGCATTATATTTTGTGGCGTCATGAATTTATCAAGCAAAGTGACAGTGGGTAGGCTCATGACCAGGTGCCCTGCATAGGCGTCTCTAGGACTTCGAAATTTATACTCACTCAGAAGAAGACAACTAAGAAAATATAGGATAAAGGCGATATGAGAACCGTAAAAAAAGATGAATGCCCCCCCTTCTCCCCTATTCTATGATTTGAGCATCTGTGAATAATCAAAACACCGTAACTACAGCTTGAACAAGCTGTAGTTTAGGTGTTATGATCATTCGTCAACCATATTTTTACGAAAGAGGATTTATTTTTAATATGCACTGCGTAAATTGCGTAATGGGAGTTGCGCCCTTGCCCTGTTAGTTTGTAGAGCGCTATGCCGGAGTTTCGGGGGTCGTGGCGTGAGTCCCATGTCCAGAACAACTTTTCCGCCCATATTTGCTTTACATGACGCAATTATTTTGGCAAATTCAGAGGTTTGTAGCTAGTTTCATATCCTCTCTATGTCTGCTTGAATTCGTACTCTTATCTTTCTTTAAGTGCAATAAAAGCGTCAAATCACGTTTTTGAGGGCATTTACATTTGCAAATGTTAACGCCCTCAAAAATGCGAGTTAACCCTATATTGTAGTTGCGCGTAGATGACGTCAGATAGGGTGAAAAAAACGAAAACTGACTTTATAAGTTTTTGACAATCTCATTAAAAACAGATCCACCATATTGCCTAGCGCTACGCCCTTGCCAGAGATCTGAGGACAAACTGTGTGAGGGCATTTTCAATAACCTCGTAATTTCAATGTCTCACGTATCGGAGAGGTAGCGTAGTGGTCTCGTAGAGATGATGTTAATGAGATTTTTGATAATTTCACTTGTTAGGCATTGAGTATATCAAAATATTCCCGAGATAATTCTGAGCGAAAACTTTAAAGGAAATAATAGCCTGATTACAGAAGGTCGTTCCATTCAGGTCAGTAGCGTTATTTTCTATGAAGTACGAGGATAATCGTAAGTTTCAGTGAAAGATGGATTTATATTTCATTGGGTGAAGAACAAAAGGTATATTTTCACGAATGGCTTTGCTACTCGGTGAAATTATAGCACTTGTTGTTCTTGAAACCCGAAATCTTACTAAAAAAAGAAATGATTATTCTAGAATTTTAAGGTAACTACGGACAGATAACATGGTCGACTTTCGACTTTTTTAAAATCTCACAATAATTGCCGAGATTTATATTTGAAAATGCGGGCATAAGCTAACACGCAATAAAAAGGGTTTGAAGCTCCATCATTTAACGCCGTTACGTTACTTAGGGGCTAAGCCCTTTCGACCCACCGAAGTCATTATTTGAAAGTGTTTTCTGAATCAATTTGTCAATTTTTGGAGAAAAGTTTCAAATAGAAAGTCCAAGAACGAGTTATTCGGGTTTTTTTTTATCTTTGCACATTCAAACAGAAAAACCGATCTGAAACTTAAGATTTGACGTTCCCTTTCATTTACTTTTTGGTAAATAAAAAGAAGCTTCTCACAAGTTTGTCCGGTGTCTTTGCTGAGTTTTGTTATATTGTAGAGAAATAAATATGATTAACATTTATCAAAAGAAATGCTATGTCTTCGGGTTAGATTTTTCATTAAATTTGATTTTGTGAAGTCGTTGCAACATTTTTCGTCGAATTCGACGTCGCACCCAATCCATCGTTACTATGCTGAATCGACGCCAATCTTCGTGCAAAAATGTATTCAAAAATAGTTCAAATTGAGGTTTATTGTAAAAAATAGGCTTCAGAAGTATAATGATCAGAAAGTAATTGTTAGAAAAGTAAAAATCACTAAATTTTTTATCCGTTTAAAAAAGCAGCTTTGGTAAACACTTGACGCGATCTTGAAATATGCCTTGATTTGCGATATCTTCGCGGAATCTACAAAAAAATAACCCGAGGACATGTGATTTTTTTAAAATCTAGAGCGGAATTGTTTGGCAGCAACATATCTTAATTTTAGCATAAATTTCCGGGCAAAATTTGGAGAAAAAGGTATATTTTCAGTAACTTCACCTGAAACTAGCAACGGAGAAGGTATTAACACACCTTATTGCATTTCTTACACATTTATCATCATACTATTCAAAGCTCAGCCACAGACGTCTTTTCATGAAGCAAATGACGTTCTGGATTAAAATCGGTTAATTATTTCCAAAAATATCGGGCAATACTGAATTTGGTCTCTAAAAATGGGGTCGGCCCCCTCGATGACGTCAACTATATACCGTTATGACCGATATATAAAAGCGGGTATTTCAAAGTTCGGTTTTATAGCACTATGTAAGATTTGCAGATATTTTCTTAAATTTGAACCAACGCGGATGACCCGCTATGGTTTCCACAGTTAACTTAATGCAAAATAAGACGAAACATAAAGTTTATGACAAGTTGTTCAAGCGCACTATTTTGCACGTAAATGCTATGTAACATTCATGATGACATCACTTATTGAACCCGCTTATATTACTCCAGATAGAGTATGAAAAATGAGCGAAAGAGGGGTATAAGGTTTTATTATTAATTAACTGGTTAGGGGGTGATTTTAGCAAATGATAATCTACCGTTATTTCTCAATAATATACCGAAAAGTGTTTAAAATAGAAAACTCCATAGAACCGGTTATATCGGACACCGTCCGGTTATAACGAACACATTCGAGTAATTGCCGCAGACTGACAACGGATATTTATTGACAATTATTTACCAGTCTTAGATTGTTTCAAGCCATCAACTTGGTTCAGGTGTAATTTTTAAGTTGGGACACGATTACTTTTCTCCAGAAAACGCCTCGTAGTTGCATCTTTGCGGTAATTTCACTTTCACGAAACAAGTCCCACTTTTCTATACAAATCTGATTAAAAAAGGGGACGCGCAATGTTATTTTTAATTCATTACCATGCCATTATGTGAAACTTCATGCTATAAATTGCTCCCACAGAAAAGTGTCACACACACAGTGTGATCCACCAGCTGCCCTCGAAACAATTCGCACATACATGATATTCTGATCCTAGAATGATCATACTTTCTTCAATGCTTTTCGGTGGTTTATCGAAAAATAACGGTAGATTATCACTTGATAATCTCACCGATAAAACAGTGAAATTATCAAAAACTTATACCCTACTTTTGTGCATTTCATCCTATCTGACGTCATCTTTGCGGGGCGAAATAAGTGACGTCACAATGAACGTTGTAAAGCAATCACGTACAAAATGACGTGCTTTACGAAAAAATGTCCTAGAAATTTCACATTTTTCTCATTTTTGCATTAAAGAAATAGAATAATCGTTTGTTTTTCGAGTAAGATCGATTGATATTTCATTTCGTGAACAACAAAAGCTATATTTTCACTCGGGGCTCTGCCACTCCTGAAAATATAGTTTTTGTTGTTCACTCAATGAAATATAAATCGATCTTACACTGAAACAAACGATTATCCTCTATATCTTTCTGTGAAGGAATGTTTGAAATGCGACCGTGTGTGAACATCTACCTTGAAACAATCTGTAGACCTACATTGTCAAAAAAAGTTTCGCAACAAATATGGTTGAATTTTTGAATATGTTGTGTTAATATCAATTTAGTGAGATTGTGTCTGAGGGATGAGCTTTTCGATATGCTATCCAAATTAACAATCTTAACTTTGCAGATCACCAGAGAAAGGCATAACGTGGTGTTTTGTTCATTTTACACCAGTAAGTCCCATTTACAGGCTGATATTTCCGCTTTTTGTCACTTAAGATGAGTACTAAAACAAATTAAAGAAAAATCCGCTCAAAGCATTAAAAAATAACACTAATATGGCATTTAAACGGAGGACGGTCAATTAACGGTATTTCTTTATTGTCGATTTTCTTTGACGTCAATGATGTCAGATTCAATTAATTTGGCCCATGAAACTTCCCATGATCACCTGAACGTGACCTGGCCATTTGAAATCTGCCACGTCAGCTATAGTTTCAGAAATGTAAGAGACGTTAAGCACGTAACATCAACCAAGAGGGTACATGGAACAGATTCGTTTTTGGTATGAAAGGCAGCCAAGAACTCTTGTCACTCCAGACTGCCTTATATTTCAACGCAAAGCCGAAATCTGGACAAAAAATGACAGGCTGTGACTTTGTTAATCCGCTCCTCTCGCCGTTTCGGCTATATTTTAGGATTGCTGAATCACCACCAGAACAAAAAAAAGTACATGCATTTATTGCATAGAGATTGAATTCAATGATTGCTTCGTTTGACTACGATATTTCTAGTACAGATGAACATTCAGTTAATAATATCAAGTGTTGCGAAACTTTTTTAACTATGTTTTAAAAAAAAATATTTAAGCAACTTAAAGTCTATATTAATAATTGCGGCCGTGTGATCGGGGGCAAACTGTAAATTGGATCAGAGCGTTTCTGAGCAACCGTACACAGCAGGTTGTAGAGCGATGGAACTAAATCTAGCAAAGCATGTGTGGGGTCTGGCGTCCCTCAGGGATATGTTCTAGGGCCCCTCTTATTCCTCCTCTATATAAATGACTTGTCAGCATCAGTTGGGTCCTACGTCAGGCTCTTTGCAGATGACTATGTCTTCTACAGAGAAATAAGGACACAAGCCGATTCTGCAAAATTACAGGCTGATCTAAATAGTTTCGCAAAATGGGTGGTGGTGGTGGAGAATGTCCTTCAATAGTACCAAATGCCACATAATGCACATATACCCTAACCCGGGTCCGTTTTACTAAACATCTTACTTTTTTCTCATAAGTCAAAAATTCAAGTTGCTTCTACAGTTGTAACCAAATTGGAGGTCTGTCATGCATTATCTCATATGAATCGTCTTCAGTAAAGACGATTCCTATGAGATATTGCAAAGCAGAATCTAACAATTAATGATAACGCCAGCGAATTGTGATTTTGACTTACAATTTTTTTTTTCGTAAGAATTTAGTAAATCTGGCCCCATGCCCTTGAATCTGTAAACCAGGCAACCTACCAATAAGTCGAAGATTTCATCAGGGCCCAAGGTTATAAAACTATTCACATTCTCAATTTGAGATTAAAGCCATAATTCTGTTTAAATACTCATTTTAATGTATTAACATTAAAGATAATTTTGATAAGTTGTTATAAATAACAACTTATTAATATTATCTAATTTTTTTCATTTATTTATTTATATTTACAATTTGAGAAAATTTTTAGTTGAGCCTGAGAAAAGTTTTGTAACCTCGGGCCCTGATCTATCATGGTCTCCCCAAAACAAAACATCCAGTAAAAATAGTCGGAGCTTCGGTTTCCTGCAAAGAAACTTCGCTCTACCTCGACCAGAAACAAAAAAAGAACTATGGCATGACTCCAGGGACAGCCGTGGTAGATATCTTGTCTCGTTTACATTAGGGAACCCTTGAGCACAGACGCAATTAAAATAAAGTCGTCTCACTCTCTTTTCCAAATTGGAAAATAATCATGTTGGTGTACCCGTCACAGTTTCAAAGTACCCAAAACTTCAAACTAGACCAGCAAGACATTCGGACCATTATTTGCATATCACTCAGAAATCAATGGCAACCGTTGATTACTAGTATTCAATTTCTCCGTATACGATCACAAAACGGAACTTTTTTGTCGTTAAGCCGCTAGTTAGTGCTGGCACAGCCCTTGGATTTAAGTCAGCACTGGCAACTGGCTACAATGCAGGCTTGCCATTAAAATGTAAAAGAAGAAAAAGAATCAAACTTCAGATCCATCAGGATAATGGTTTTAAAGTTTTGCAAATAGCCTGGGAGAACTAACCCCCTTTTCGCATACATCGAACCCGCTCTACAGAGGGTGTCCTGTCAACTCGGCCTGCCGTAAAAACTCGGCCTGTGTAAAACTCGGCCTGTATATAACTTATATAGTGTTTAGCCTGATAAATTGATATATAAGCACTCTTATCAAATTTAATACGCATATAGCTTGCCATCTTCTTTTGTGCTAGATTTTTTTTTTTTTTTTTTTAGACATGATACTGATTTAAATAAAATTAGAGTTAAGTATAAATTTAATTATATCTATTTTATCTCATATTAACACAAATGCCATATAAAAGTAAAATAAGATTATTATTATTAAAAAAATTTTTAACAAGTGATCATTAATACAAAAAAGCACATAAGGTCCCCAAAATATTTACATTGCATCGTCTTACAACTACCTATATACATGTAATATATACGGGCCGAGTTGACGGGCCGAGTTATTTACAGGCCGAGTTGACTATGAACCCTACAGAAGCCTTGAATACGCCGTTGTGATATGCTAGGATAACAATATTTCTACTTCAATTTTCTTTGTATCTAGAATTTCGCAAAAGAAAAAAAAAGCTGATTTTTTTGTGGGGGGGGGGGGTCGATTTTTAGACCATCCCTACAAAGAAAAACATGGCGGCGAAAATGGATCAAAAATCTGATGTTACAAATCATTTGATTGGCTATAAATTGTAATGCATTTTCATGGCAATATCAATGAAATTGGACCAACTAAAATGTTTTACAATCGAAACTACTGGTTATTGCTATGTCCATGCGACAAATTATATATGAATCACAGATTTAATACGTGTCATTCGCGGAAAATTGCATAATAATGAAAATAGAAAAACTGTCGTCAATTGTTTGGACCAATCAGAATCAAGATAACATTTAACTAAATTTCAACCAGGAAATCAAAAAAATTGAAGAAAACGCAAATTGAAAACATACCACCAAAATGTTGTACTTAGAAGACTATCTTGAAAGTAAGTACTAATTTGTAGGGGAGATTTTTTGTCATTTCTTGCTAATTTTGTATTTTTCAAGTTGTAGCGATCTTTCTTCTTTCTGTTTTCAGTGATCGAAAATCTTCCAATGGAAATGCGTGAAAGATTGACAGAGATGAGAGAAATGGATCTACAGGTTCAAAGTAAGCAATTAAGACTTCTTGAAATTTTAAATTCGCGGCTTGTCGAGCCGAATGATGGAATTTGAATCGGACGACGCAATTTCTATTTGCGAGATTTGTCTCCCTTGTCTATGCAAAATAAGCATACACGAGTTCTTTCCCTTGCAAAAGTTAAGTTGCATTAGTCTCTCGAATGCCTTGTTTCCAATTATGACAATACTGTGACCTTGTATGAATTTGTTAAGTCGGACCACAACAATAACTTTCGAAGAAATTAGACTGAAATAAAGCCAGACACACTGCCTGTATCTGGTTGCAAATATGTACCCACAACATTTTGTTTTATTGAGATTTAAAGATTCTAGACTGGCTTTACTCCCTCTTATTATATTATGTTCTTCCGTGCACAGTTGCATACTCTGATTGTTTTCAAAACAGATGAGCTAGACACATTGGATGAGAGGGTCAGTTCCTTTTTCAAGAAGTGTGTACAGCCCAATGTCAAATCAGAATGGAAAGAGGAACAGTTTGGGAAAATAAAAAAGGTAACAAGCATATTGCATCTATTTGAATTAGCTTGATTGATGCTTCAGCTTGCAGATGAATGGTGGATTATGGAAATAACATATTAATGCCCCCACATTGATAGATCGTGGACTTATTGTTTTACCATTGATAAAGAATTTTTTTCAAAGGGACATTCCAACAATGTCCCTTCCTCTAGGAAAACCAATGTGACAGTTATAGTGAGGGATTGCTCTCATCCTAACTACACATTCGGAACATCACTCGGCCATTTCCGTAAACTGCAACAGACCTCGGATGTATGTAAGGCGGATAGGTATGTAACAAAATCATGCATTTTGTTAGGCGGAAACAGTGTAAGAAAAACTAGCACTATAGATTTATACATTTTACAGTAAATAACGCCTGAAAAATCTTAATTTTTGAGAATGACGAATCATTCTCAAAAATTAAGATTTTCTCAGCCGTTCTTTAAGAATCTAAAGATATTTACATTAGGATACGATGGTTTCACGCCAGTGACTTAAACGAGTAGCGTTGGCGACGTCGAATGTTTTCACTCACGGTTTCGAGGGCTAACGCCATTTTAACTGACTTCATCAAGGTTTTCGAAGGTTTTCCCGTAATATTTAAAAATAGTCTGTCTACGTACATCGGAGGTTGATCGTGAGATTGGCCGAGTTGTGTTCAGAATGCCTAACTACAATGTGACAAGGGCCTACTCCATGACTATGACATTTGTTATGGGAGACCACTCTCACGACTGTCCTGCATAGCTTCTTTGGTTTAGATACAATGTCTGACACCTGCGTCAGGGAAGATCTTCTTTGGCTCAGTGGTTAGCACATTGGACTTTTAAACCAATAATTGTCTGCGTGGGTCCAACACCGGCTTTCGTCAGTAATTATCAGCTATGCTTCAGTTGTGGACAGTTTGTTATGCATTTGAGATTTCAATGTGACTATGCCATATGGTGCAGGCCTTTCCCTGTCACTGTGTTTGTCTGTCCATCTGTCTGCAAAACTTAAACAAAAAGTTTTTATTTCTATCAATATTTATCCTAGAGGCTTAATATTTTACAGAAACACTCTTGAGGGTATAGGCTTTCTTTTGAGACAAGCGCCTGTGTCAAAATGACCTTGAGACAGTGACCTTGACCCTGTTAAATAAAACTTTAACCAAAAAACTTTAACTTTGCTTATATTTTCTTAATGCTTTACCTAGGGACATCATTACTTCATATGATTAGGTGATAGGCTTTATCAGAGACCAAGTGCCTTGACATTTTGAACTTGACCTTGAGTCTTCGTTGTCATGCAAAAATTGACATTTTGTGATAAATCTGGCAAAAAAACTCTGCACACATGACATGTCCACTATCAAAAGAGGAACCTATAGTATCAAGGGGAATAACTCTAGATGCATTTTGTGCAAATAGTTCCCCTTTTTTGATTCAAATGTTTCATTCACTTTCTAGCATCCAACAGCAGAGTGTAGGCACCCATAGGCAGTGCTCTTGTAAGGTCAAATGTGTGTGAAATTGAATTTTAATAAGGCAAGAAATAATGATGGGTCTAGATTGTAGACCTGTACTATAGTTTAAGGGATAGGATTAAATTATTTACAATTTTACACGGGGGTTGACACTTACACCAGTCCTTGGGCCCCGGACCTGTGGATTTTAGAAATGACTGGTAGAAGATACCATGTTGCAGGTCCTTCAGGCCTGTAGTTAATGGCAGTACTAAGTATTTCAAATCTGTCTTGTTATGACAAAGAAAATGCCTTTCCAATAACAAAATTTGTATTACCAAATGGAAAACACTGTAGAAAAAGAAAAAAATGCTTGTCATAAGCAATTTCTTCTTTTCCAACAATGTTTTCCCAGAAAATTAACCCCTAAAATCAAACATGATTTTATGCAGGACCTGTTGTTATCATGGAGGACCTGTAATATTTTTGGCTAACAGGTCCTTTAGGCTGGTGGCAAAAAGTTGTTAAGGTTAAACCCTGTTACATATGATCTTGTTTTGTTTCAGGCACACATGTCCACTATCAAAAGAGGAGCCTATAGTATCAAGGGGGATAACTCTAGATCTTGTTTTATTTCAGGACTATTATAAGACACTAGAAGATGCAGATGAAAAAGTTCAGCTAGCCAACCATATATATGATTTGGTAATTAACAGTGGATCCTCCCACTTTTTTCAAAGATCCCCCATATTTTCTGGGTTTGTGGGGGATTTTTGCTATGACCAAAGAGCATGAATTACCACATTCCTCATTTGCATCAATTTTCATGCTGAAATTCCCCACATTTTTGAAATCCTAGAATAAACACTGTAATTACAGTGAATGGGCCTACTCATCTCAAAAAGAAGAATGCATTTTATAAAGAAGATAATCATTTGTTTCAGTGAAAGATCAGTTTATATTTCACTTTGTGAACAACAAAAGCTATATGATGACGAGTGGCGGAGCCAAGTGGGAATATAAAACAGGTGTTCACAAAATGAAATATCTATCAATCTTACTTGAAAAACAAAAGATTATTCTATTTCTTTAATGCAAAAATAAGACAAAATGTGATTACTTTTAGACAAAATTTCTTAAAGCCTGTCATTTTGCATGTGATTGCTATGCAATGTTCATGGCAACCTTACTAATTTGGCTCTGCTTAGATGACGTAAGATAGGGTATTGGAAAGAGGGATATAAGTTTTTGATAATTTTGGGTAGTCAGATAGTGAGTTTTATCAAATGATAATCTACCATTATTTCTCGATAATCCATCGAAAGGCATTAAAGAAAGAATAACAATCAAATTACATTATGTTCAGTACTTTTTGACAATGAAATTTCTATTCACAGATGCTGATGGTAAATAATGAGTAAAAACATAACTTGTGATTTGCTTGAAGAGCAATTAACTACTCTTGTAGTTAAATCCATCAATTATTCTGTCTGCAAAAAAAATAAAAAAAATGCATTCTCTGAGAAAATGTCTAAATTGATATATACATACAGTTAACAGCATCGTGAAATTGACAAGGTGAATGGTTTTTGAATAATTTTGGAATGAAATTGAATGAGTGTGTGGGAGGAGTTTTGAGTGAAATTAAAGGGAAGTAACCCAATAGTGCTAATTTTGTTCAAGATGAACAAAATTAGCGATATAAATGACCTCCCTTTAATAAGATATTTGTACTCTTCTGTTTGTACGTCTATGTGGACCAATCAGACACTTGAAAGTCCACACCAGCTAATAAAAACGTAGAAAAAATAGATCAATTTGAAATTATTGATGAAAGTTTTGAACGATTTTTAAATGTTTCCTAATTATTTCGGAGGTTTTTTGATCGATTTGAGTGAGTGTTTGGAATGAATGGAGCACTGAGTGAGCGATTAAGAATGGTTTTGATTGAGATGAATGTCAATTTCATAATGTTGTTAACTGTAACGTCATTGACAAAGGTGGTCCTGTGGAGGTGACAGTCTTATTCAATCTTGAGAATTAGCCATTAACCATTTACACAAGAGATATTTTGACACCTGTACACAAAGCGTTTTGGAAAATAATGTGAAAAACTAAGATTAGTAGTATCTGGTTTGGGAAAAGAACTTTACAAAGTGATATCATTTAGGGCAGTTTTCCTGGATAATGGATCATGTATATCCAAATACTGCTATTCAAACAAAATGATTGACAGTTTGTCGGTAGCATGTTGGACTGTCAATCTAGAGGTCCCAGGTTCGAACCCTGATGGAGGCACTCATTCTTTCCGACTATTTGTCTCTCACCAATGGGTTGATAATCGTAGACCTTTGAGATAGCAGCTAGAGGCTAGGAAAGGATGTAATGGTTGTACTGGTGAGAGAAATACCAGGAATCCATTGTTAGGTGCTCCAGCCACTGGGATATAACTGAAAAAAATGTTTGAAAGGGGCGTAAAACTCAATTCAATCAACAAACAAAATGACCTCCCTTGGACATGATAAAGGTATTGATATACCCTAAGCAGGGTTTTAGTATGCAATAAAAAAAGATGGTCTCAAGGACACAATAGTTACCCTCACAGGGTTTTTTTCTAAAGGTTTGGGAGTCCCTGTGTTTAAGCTATCCTCATGTTTTGTGTAAATATTAAATTATTTCCTGTATTGAGCTTCACAATATATGATCAGATTATTTTCTACCTTTGGGATCATCTTCAAAAAAGAATTGTAGACTGTTTTAAACAGTCTTCAACTCTCTTCTGAAGTTGGTTCCCCGGGAGTCCTAGGGACCCACATTGAAAAGTTTTAAGAGTCATGGCTACTTATATAGGGTTCTCAGGCTCACAAAACCTGTGTCCCTTAAGACCCTGTATAAGCAATTTGCGGTTTTAAGCAATTTTAATGATCAATTTTGTTGTAAACAGGCTTAACTGTATGTTTATGCCAATAGAGAAAGCTTTAGTATCAAGGGTGAAAACTGAGATACAATTTGGTTGGAATATAGGACTCTTTTCAACATAGTATATCTATTCACATAGCAACATTTCATTATCAGACATTCCCCTGTTCTTATACCCACTAAAACTACTTTTGGGGGTATAGGAGTCAGCTTGATGGTCGGTTGGTCAGTCTGTAGCTTTTTTTGTCCACTCAATTTCTCAGCAACTAATGGATGGATTTCATTCAAACTTTATAGATGCAATTGGTATCAACCAGAGTAATATTTTGGTTAAGGTCCATTTACTTTTATCAGAGAAGTGGCCCTTTGATGGAAAATGACTTTTTATTATTGACAAGCATTTGTAGGGGATATTAGTCGGCTTTGCAACAGTCTAGTGCTCTTAGCTTTGGCATTACAATTATGATCCTTTATTGTAAGGTTTATCAGTTCCTGTAATGCTCTTTTTAATTTTGGAATAAAACCATTAATTTTTTTTATTAGGTGGACAGACATTTACGGAAGTTAGATCAAGAATTGTCCAAATTTAAAATGGAATTGGAGGCTGATAATGCAGGCATAACAGAAGTATTGGAAAAAAGTAAGAGTGTCAACAGTTCTGGCCAGGAAACAATAATTAAAGTAGATTGTTTATAGATATTTATTGGATTTGAATTGGAAATTGCTAACGCACACTTTAACCAGATAGGTGCTTCTTTCAGAACTTTGTAATGAACAGAGCAATAGTAAGAGCGGATATTTTGGTTTTAAGATCAAAGTATTTCAGTAATTAAAGTAAAACTCTGTGTTATTGGTACTCATTGGAATCGTCCCTCTTCATAGGATATTCATTGAGAAATAAACATCTTAGACTGGCAGCACTGGCTTTACCCTCTCTTATCTAAATGAAGACAATGACACTCATCTTGGTGTCACATTCAAACAATTTACATGTAGTAAAGTCAACTTGTTTAGGTAGATAGTAAGTTTCTTATATCTTTATTAAGGATAGATTATCTTCTTTGTAAAAATGTGCAATGTCCAGGATTGTTGGATTTATGACACATAAGTAAATATAAAAACAGTCAAACTTGTTAAGCAACCACTACAGGGACCATCAAAAAGCGGTTGTTTAAAAAAATGGTCGCTTAAAATATGTATTGTTTATAAGTAAGAAATATACTTTTTAGCTCACCTGAGCGCGAAGTGCTCAAGGGAGCTATTATGATCGATCGTTGTCCGGCGTCCGTCACGGCGTCAACTTTTTCTTTAAACGACATCTCCTCCTAAACTTATGGGTCAAAATCAACCAAACTTGGCAGAAATATTCCTTGGGTGGTCCTTTGCAAAAATTGCTCAAATGGAAAGGATCCGTGCCATATCACAGGAAAAAGGGGCCTTAATGACAAATTTCTTGTTTACACTCTAGAAGCCACAAATATGGTCCAATTATCATGAAATTTGGTCAGAATGTTTGTTAGGTCATGAGGATGAACTCTTTTGAAAATGGGAAGTATCTGTGCCATATCACGGAAAAAGGGACCTTAGTGACAATTTTGTCAACAATTTCTTTAAACGACATCTCCTCCTAAACTTATGAGTCAAAATCAACCAAACTTGGCAGAAATATACATTGGTTGGTCCCTTGTAAAAAATGCTCAAATGGAAAAGATCTGTGCCATATCACAGGAAAAGGGGCCTTAATTACAAATTTCTTGTTTACATTCTAGAAGCCACAAATATGGTCCAATCTTCATGAAATTTGGTCAAAATGTTTGTTAGGTCATGAGGATGAAGTCTATTGAAAATGGGAAGGATCTGTGCCATATCACGGAAAAGGGGGCCGTAATGATAATTTTGTCAACAATTTCTTTAAATGACATCTCCTCCTAAACGTATGAGTCAAAATCAACCAAACATGGCAGAAAATTCCTTGGGAGTCCCTTTTAAAAATTACTAAATTGGAATGGATCAGTGCCATATCACAGGAAAAGGGGCCTTAATGACAAATTTCTTGTTTACACTTTAGAAGCCACAAATATAGTCCAATCTTCATGAAATTTGGTCAGAATGTTCGTTAGGTCTAAGGATGAAGTCTATTGAAAATGGGAAGGATCTGTGTAATATCACGGAAAAGGGGGCCTGAATGATAATTTTGTCAACAATTTCTTTAAATGACATCTCCTCCTAAACGTATGAGTCAAAATCAACCAAACATGGCAGAAAATTCCTTGGGAGTCCCTTTTAAAAATTACTAAATTGGAATGGATCAGTGCCATATCACAGGAAAAGGGGCCTTAATGACAAATTTCTTGTTTACACTTTAGAAGCCACAAATATAGTCCAATCTTCATGAAATTTGGTCAGAATGTTTGTTAGGTCTAAGGATGAAGTCTATTGAAAATGGGAAGGATCTGTGTAATATCACGGAAAAGGGGGCCTGAATGATAATTTTGTCAACAATTTCTTTAAATGACATCTCCTCCTAAACGTATGAGTCAAAATCAACCAAACTTGGCAGAAATATTCCTTGGTGGGCCCTTGTAAAAATTGCTAAATTGGAATGGATCAGTGCCATATCACAGGAAATTGTGCCTTAATGACAAATATCTTGTTTACACTCTAGAAGCCACAAATATGGTCCAATCATCATGAAACTTTGTCAGAATATTTGTTAGGTCATTAGGATGAACTCTTTTGAAAATGGGAAGTATCCGTGCCATATCATGGGAAAAGGGGTCTTAATTACAATTTTCTCGTAAGAGCTCCGAACGCCACAAAAAAAGTCCAATCTTCATGAAACTTGATCAAAATGTTTGCCAGGTCACAAGAATGAACTCTGTTGAAATGGGAAGGTTCATGCCATATCATAGGAAATGGAGTCTTAATGATAATTTACTTGAAATATCAGGTGAGTGATTTAGGGCCCTCAGGGTCCTCTTGTTGATTGATTATGCAAATTATTGCAAAATTCTCAAAATCCTATGTTGTTATAACTCAATAGAATCGTCTCATTCAGTCGATCCTGGTGAGTTTTAACAACATAGGATTCATTTTCAATAATTTTTAGTGTGACAGTGCCTACTTTTTAGGATATTTTGATTCAAAGAAGGGGTTTTTGGATTGATTTCGGAATAAATTATCACATTTTTTTGTAGATGAATGAGAAGTTGTCAAGACAAATACATGGCTCAGGGCAAACCTGTTTTAACTGCCTATAAGCATATAGGCAGTTACAATTGCTTTGCACTGAGCAATCAAAAGATTGAAAAACACTTCCTCTATGAAGGACAAACAATTGAAGGCTTATAATTGTTTTCCAGTATATTAACTGGTTTTAATTTCATTTGATAAAGTGTACTGGAACTCTGTGGCCTAGTGGTAAAGGTACTAAACTCGTGACCTGGAGGTCCATGGTTCAAGCCCCAACGTAACATGGGTGTGTTTATTGGCAAAACACTTAAAAGCCAGCCCCAGTTTTCCAGCTGTAAGATTGGGTAGCAGTGGATTTAAACCACTGCCTCTTTATCAGTGTCGTTCAAGCATCAGGATTGAATATTTGAGAGTGACTCTATAAGCTTAAGGTTTCATTGCAACTAAAATAAATTAGTATTAACTATTGGGTACAAAATGTTTACATTAGTTTGATATTCATAATGTGTCTAATACTGTAAATGTTTCTATTTTTAGGGTCATTAGAAATGGATAAACCTCCCCAACAGAACCACAGAACAGAGAGTAAGGAATCATATTAAGTTAAACATTCTAATACTTCCAGGATAAAAAAAAAATTTGTTAACAAATCATCTAATTACTCAAATGTATGCCATTTAGGTCTACTGGAATTCATGGTAAGATGCACCATCAGCTATGATATAACTGAAATACTATTGTTGATTTAAACCCCATGTCTTCAACCAAAAGGGATTAAGCCCTCACATTGCATATGTAGTGATTACTAGTTGAATTACTTAGAAGAAATATATTGATGCAGTATTTCTTTTGTTCTGGGATTCAGAATTGCTTTGAAAAGCACTATATTGTAGATTATCTGAGAAAAAGAACCAAGTTCTCTTACTTCTTTTGTTTCAAACTAGCGGATCTTAAACCCAGTTGGAACAGAAAAGTTGTTCATTTTGCAGAGGCTTTCTTAATGACTTCATTGCATTAGATCGAGGGGTATGGAAATACCAATTCTCTCCTCTTGTTCATGGACCAGTAAAGTAATTTTCTACTTGACCAAGGTTAAAATGAACTTGTCCGCATAAAATAGAATAGAAAGAGTTTGAGAATACATTGTTTTTAAAGAAGAAAATGCTGAAACCAAATATTTTCTTCATTAAAAACAGTGTATTATACTCTTTGATACAAACAATAAGCTTATTACATGCGTCATCCAATAAATAATGAGACTTGTGCTATAATGCCAAACTAGTTCATAAATATGATATTATTGTTCCACCATTGTTAAGTTTAGCATCTCCTTCAATGTTTGGCAGACTCCTACCTACATACATAGTATAGAACCTTTGTTGCTTGGCAACAAAATGAGGTAACATATGTCGTAATGGCCACATTAGCCCCTTGATCTTTCAATGTTTAAAAAACTTTATATTAATCTACCTGGTTGTGTTTTTTACCCAAAATTACATTGATAAATGTTTTCTGGTATTAAATCTAGGTGTTAGATAATGGTTGTATAATTTTCGAAAGAAAAGACGTCAAATTTCTTAACGAATACCTTCCTCTACTCTGATGTCTTCCGGAAAAAATGGAAGGGTATCCGAATGCAATTCTAAATTGGTTTTATGCTTAAGTTTTGGCAGAGGGTTGTACGTTAAATGTCCTTGTTGAAGATATTAGATGGCATCTTTAACAAAAAAATCTTAATCGAATTGTAAAATGCAAATATTTTCTTTGAAAAATTATGTCTTCATGATCAAAATTATGCAAAAAGGAAGTTTTATTGCTAAAATTGATTTTTCCAACTAATGAAAAAAATAATCAGTAGAAAAGAGGTACAGTGAGAAAGTACTGTATCCCTGCATAATAATCATAGCAAAACAGCGTTTTATTCATAAATGAATAAACATTATCAATGAAGTGTCTACGGACATTTTATTGGTAATGTTTATTTATTTATATAGATTTCTTTTAAGTTTTATAGACTGATGAATTTAAATGGCTAGTTCTTTAATGACCCCTTCAAAAATTAGATTTGACCCCATGAAACTTATGGTCAAGGGGACAATGACTCCTAAATTCGTTTATAGCAGTATCTACACTCTTGTTTTTCAGAGCGTAAATTCCAGACAAGTTCAGTTGTTAATCACTCAGAGAAGAGAATGACCACAGAAAAAGTTCTCTCTACGTTAGCCAATGAAATTGCCAAAGACTCGTTATCTGGTGTTGTACGGAAATCTCATTCTGCGTCCAGTTCACCCAACATATCCATGTTTAATTCAGTGCCATCTTCATCAGCTCCTCTCACATATAAATTAGGTGAGTTTATACAGAAACAAGAATAAATAAAAAAAGTTAAGTACAATTTTAATGAAATGACTACTGCTATATTGATATATTGCTTATCAGAAAGTAGTTTTTTATCTCAAAATTTCAAAATTGTATTAATTTTGTGAAATTCAGAGCTAGAATATTCGTTTGTATTATGTCTAAAATCTTTCAATCTATCACTTTAAACGGCATAAGCTGTTTTCCCTGATTGAAAGGAAAATCAATCTTTCCCTGAAACTAACTACATACTTCTTTATGAAGATCTATTTTCTTCAATGTTTCCTGAATAATGTTATTGCCTAAATTTACGGTAGAGATAATGGTCAATTTTGGTGTTGAAATTTATTCATCATTCAATGAAGAACATAAACAAAACAGTCACTATGTGATAATATTCAATTTGTTAGCAAATAGATGAAAGATAAAAAAATCACCAATCTGTCACCAAAACAAGCAATTGCAGAGGTCAACTAGAAGCTTATACCAGAACATTAAATGATCATTGTAGATTAAGCTAGACTGTACTGGACCTGTATTGTTTTGCAATGCTTCAGAAATAATGAACTCCAACAGTGTTAACAGAGGTTTCCTAATGATTTCATAATAAACCTGTGTTAACTTTGTGAAAGGTCATGAATTCTAAAATGTTGCGGAACCATTAGGTGTCCACTACTTTAAGAAAATAAGTGAAGAACGAAAGTTTTAACCCTAGTCAGCATGTGCAATCTTAGCAGTCTGACTTGTGTCAACACTTTACTATCTAGATGGACCCTATTATCTTGTTGGGTCTGATTTATATGATAAGCCGCCGTCAAAGCGCAGTTGGTAGCACATCCGACTGTCAACCTAGAGGTCCAGGGTTTGATCCCTGACAGCGGCACTCATTCTTTCCAACTATTTGTCTCTCACCAATGGGTTGATAATCATAGACCTATGTGAGATAGCAGCTGGGGGCTAGGAAAGGATGTGGTGGTTGTACTGGTGAGAGAAATACCAGGAAACCTTTGTTAGGTACTCCAGCCGCCGGGATATACTGAAAATATGTTGAAAGTGGCCTTAAACTCTATTCAATCAATCAATCAATCTGATTTGTATGACCTCTTTTCAGGACATGTTGGGGCTGGATCTAATGCAGCCATTGCAGCAGCAGCCTCACAAGCCATTGCGGCCACACAACAAGTGGTAAGTTTTGTCTGTATGTTAGGGGTGTGCCAGCCCTGCATCCAAGATGAGAAAACAGTGCAAACAGTTGGTAAATTATACCTTATCATGTGGAAAGCGGGATATGATTTGCAAACATTTTGCACCATTTGTCATCCTGAACATATGTCAGGGCTTTAAGGGCTGTAGTTTTTGCGAGTAAAAGAATAATGAATAAGTAAGTAGGACTCACAAAACTTTTTCTGATGCAAGTCCCATGGACCCTCAGTGATTAGCTCCAGGATTAAATAGAAGACTATCAAAACAGTCTTCAATACTTTTATGAAGTTGAGCCCAACAATTTAGCATATCTGTTCAATACTTTGTCAATGATTTTAGGCTTTAGGTCAATATGTTCATTGAAAAACAATATGTTGGTCAAAAGTCGTTTTTGTATTTAATTCGGGAACTCCAAACCTTTACTAAGCACCCTCCATACTGTAGCAGTTGAGTACTTTAGACTCCAATGAATTGAAGGCACAATACAATCCTGATGTACTCTTCTGATAATCATCTCATTTTTATGCCCCCGTATCGAGAGATCGGGGGCATATTTTTTTACTCATGTCCATCTGTCTGTCCATTCGTCCGTCTGTCCGAAAACTTAACCCGAAAACTTAACCTTTGCCTTTTCTCCAAAAGTATTTGACATACAAAGCTGTACACCAAAGTCAAGGTCATGTGACAAGGTCAAGGTCATTTGACAAGGTCAAGGTCATCTGTCAAGGTCAAACTTTAAAAAAAAATGCTGTTCCGGGTGCATTCGTGTTTCACAAACATATCTTTTTTTTATTTTCATACTGTGCAAAATGCTCAGCTTGCAACAATTTTATTCGCTCAGCTGTTTTTGTAGAAAAAAAAAACATAAGTAATGTGATCACCTTGGTTTCATTCATGTTTGTGTTGGCATGACAAACTTTGACCTTGGTCATATTGCTTTTGTTCTTGAAGATAGTTTTGGGAAACTTTGCATTTGTGATCATAATCAATAGAGCTATCCAGACTAAGGGGTATAACTCTGAAAGTTTTTTTGTAAGAATAATGCCCCTATTTTAGAATTTTTGCATTATTCAACACATGCAGCTAAACATTGGCACATGTTGGCGCTGCTTTTGTTTCTTTACAAATGATGGAACAAAATAATTATCACAAATTCATTTTCCTGACTATTTTCTACCCTACTGAATGGTCATTTTTCAAATTAAACCCACTTTAAATTTTCGTCTGCAAAACCTTTGAATTTGGACAGGTCTAAAATTTTGTAAAACAGGAAAGGGTTAATTAAATTGTTAATTTCTAGATGCAGTGTCAAGGGCGTAGAACACCCAGCATGAAGGCCAGCTATGTTGCCATGGCAAAAGGAAACTCCGATTTAACCAAAGAATTATTAAAACAAGAATATCCCTACACCTCACAACCGTCCACCCCGAGTGTGTCCACAACAGAGGGAACACAGCATCGCTCACAGAGGACCAAAAAGTAGGTCTAAGTGAAAGTTTTTTGGTTGGTTCTTACGTAAACTTTAAGGTACAAGCTGTACCCAGTAAAATGAAAATTACATTTGTATGCAATATAATTAATCCCATTATATGTTGAACATGAATTATTTCTTTTGAGAACAGGGGAACAAGGAATTATAGCCTGCATATTTGTTTAGAGATCACATTGTAGCGCAGTTGGTAGTGCGTTGGACTGTCAACCTAGAGGTCCCAGGTTTGATACCCGACAACGACTATTTGTCTCTCACCAATGGGTTGATAATCTTAGACCTATGTGGGATAGCAGCTGGAGGCTAGGAAAGGATGTAACAATTGGACTAGTGTGAGATAGACTAGGAATCCATAGTTAAGTGCTCCAGTTGCCCAATTAGCTGTAAGATTGTTGTATATGGTGTAAAACCCATTCAACCAAAATATTTGTGTAGCCTGATCTTAGTCAGACACCACCTATTTCTCAATTAGAAGTCTGAAACAGATATATAGGATATGTCTTAGGGGTGAAACAATACGCTAAAAAGCGTATTGCAATATATTGCAATATAGCCAGACCATATTGCAATACGTATTGCAATATTATTTAAAGAATTGATTTATGGAAATAAGAAAAATATCAGCTACAAAATAACCAAAACATGTCTTCTTTATTTTTTTTTAAATTGATAGGAAATAAATTAGTGTGAAGGGTTTCTACTAGCATAAAAAGGCATAAAATGATAAGGGTATCAGTGACCGGGAAAGTAGGTCAATATCTCTGAGAGACGCGACGCTCTGTCAGTGGGTCAATCTCCCAGGCAGACTGACGCTGTCATAATCAAAGGACCCTCTCATAAATTTATAGGACAGGCTATCTTTTATTATTGAGAAATGATAATATATTTGTATTTTCTTAAATAGTTGTGAACTTGTGAAACAGAAAAGTCTGTTTAACATGTTTATTCCCGATTTTAATTTTCTTTTAATCATATGGACCTTTGCAACTTCCATTACTGGCTATTTGTCTAAGCTTATGAATGAGTTCATACACGGACATTTTTAATTGTACTTTTTGATCCGCAATTCTCATAGTAAATGGACTGTAAAAACTGCCTACATTTTAATCTGGTAAAGCATTATTGCAACTAGTTTTGTCCATCATTGTAATTTATTTTGTGTCACATTTTGTTGTGTCATTCTGGCTCGACGATCTTTATTCTCAGGATCAAATACAAATAATTGCGTGATTCGCCCACTGCCGCAGCTTAGATACAACGCGAGATAATGTCGGGGTAACAATTTACCTGAACACCGACAACACCGCCTATTGATAAAAAATTCCATTTTCACTTTCGGAGATTGTTTTGTATGTTGGAACCCGTTAGAAATTGAACACGTTTAGCAATAGATTTTGAGGAAAATAGGTTTTTATTTCAAATAGAAAATAATTAGTAAGTGTACTGAAGAAAACCGGTTCAGTAAAAGTTGAACCGGTTTTGTATTTTCTCTATGAACAGACCGCGGTATATCGGTAAATCGGTTAACCGTTTCACCACTAATATGTCTTGAGGTTTTGCTTGAGACAAGCTGATCTTAACCAAGTCTAGGATGGAAATGTTATTAAGTTGACCTTGGCAAGCTGAATAACTCATATATTCTAGATGAGGTTGAGATCAGCTTGATTCAAACATAATTAGGTAACCAGATGATTATGCCCCCTTTTGAAGAGGAGGGGGTATATTGTGCTTGTTGGTAGGTCCGTCTGTCTTTCAGTCGGTCTGTGGTTCGGTCTGTGGTTCCGTCAGTAGACCGTATTTTGTCTGGAGCATATCTCGAAAGTATGCAAGCTAGAATCATGAAACTTCACAGGTGGATAAATCTCAGTGCAGTGCTCAAGAACCATAACTCTACTCATCATATTTTGTGATTTATTGCCCTTTGTTGATGGAAAAAGAATAGGCCATTGACATGCTTTTATGGGGGGGGGGGGCATAATTGTTTTACAAACATCTCTTGATTTCTCAAAAATACAATATTTATGATTTTTATGAATGTGTTAACCAAATTTTTAACCCTCAAAGGACAAAATACTGCCTTGGTGGCCTAGTGGTAAATGCACTTGACCCGTGACCTGGAGGTCTGTGGTTCGAGCCCCACTGTCGCCGGAGTGTGTTTCTGGGCAAAACACTTAATAGCCAGCCCCAGTTCACCCAGCTGTAAAATTGGGTAGCAGTGGGTTTAAACCACTGCCTCTCTCTCAGGGCATGAAAGCATCAGGATTGAGTGTTAGAGAGCAATTCAACAAGCTTAAGCTTTTCTGGCAATCAAACTGAAATGAGTTAGTATTAAGTAACTAAAATACTGCAGTAACATCATGTGTTATATGATGTCATGATGATTAAATTTAGAATATGATCCAACACAAGTGAAAGACAATATCTCTTATGGCTGTTAGTTATAAAAGACAAGGGAAGCTATGTGAGAAATAAATGCTCACCTGAATCATTTCTAGTGTCTAGTGTTTCCAGTCATTGATTTCAATAAAATTTAGTGAAAGGATTTTAATCACCATGAAAAGGGTTAATTGCATGATATAGAATTTATAATCATATCTCAATTTAATTTGAAATTGCTCACTTGTAATTCCATGAATTTCTTTCGTTTAAATTTTGATTTAAAAAAGTGACTTCAATTCTGCAATTTCCGAACAAAAGATCAATGGTAACCTGTTTTTTTAGAAATTAAGATAAATACTTTTATGTGTACTGAATCTTCAACTTATTCCAATTTCTGAAAAATTGAACATTTGCCATAATTGAACTAAGCTGCATACAACACTCAAAAGAGGCTGTGATTCAAAAGGAATATATTCTGTCTTGTTGAAAATATTATGGAAAAAGGAGAAAAAGCAATTTCTCCTTTAACACAATATTTTTAAGTCGCTTGCGCTCGCGCTGCGACTTATTGTGGCCGTACGAAGTTTTCTGGACAGGTCATCCAAGGTCAAAGACAGACCTCTTAACGTCTTCTGTATTTCTGTTTTGAGACAAAGTAGACCTCTGATTTCTTGTCCGCACTTTATAATAATGCCACATTTTGCGATCGCATGAAAGTTGTAGAAGAAATATACATCATATTTCTTAAAAGCCATATGAGGCAGAGAAAGAATTTCAAAAAACAAAAACTAACAAACAAAAAACACCGTAACCACACCTGTTTTTTCGTAAACCATTGAAAAAATAGTGCACTACGCGCAGTAGTACAGACGCGTTTCAGAAAAAGAATAACATCGGTTTTCAACGAAAACCTCCTAACCACAATTTGTTTTTATATACAGTTAAGGGGTTTTCGTTGAAAGCAGGGCTCTCGGAAACGACAGTAGTGTCGTCTGAGACGACAACTTTTCTCAGCGGACGACAAAAAATCCTATCAAAGGATTCCACCGGATGACAAGTTTTTCTAAGCCACGCGTGTCAACTTATGACCTCTCGGCTGTGTATGACATGTATTTGATTGTTTACGTAAGTTAGGCTAACTGTCGCGTGAAAAATCGATAATAGCCATATCTGAAGTCCGATAGATGGGTGCGGTAGGCGTGGCGTTAATTGACGCCAACAGCCAATCGTAATCGGTTATTCGTAGACCTTGTAGGCGGAGCATGACTATCAATGAATTGAATCTAGACTCTGCCCGACAATGTGTTTTGGCGATTGTTAGGCATAAACGAAACACGTGAACTATTAATATATTGATCGAAGCAGTTGATTCACTAATTATATACCGGTAATTGAATTCGAGCAGGGCCCCAATTTAGACGAAGACAATCGTAAGACAACATAATTGACCCGATTTGTTCGTAACAAGTAAATGATTAGTCCGTGTCCTTCGAACTGTCCCGAATCTCTTTTACCTTTTTTAAAATGGGATTTTGACTTAAAACAATTATTTAATTAAAGAAATGTTCCGAAAAAAACACGAAACGAATTACCACTACCGGTGAATCTCTGAAACGCCGTGCATGTGCTTAATTCCGTCGGATACCGTATTTCGAAAAATGGAAAGCTCCGGATCAGCCTACTGGCTACTGATCAGACACGTGTTGAAATGAAAAAAAAAAAATGAACACAAATCAAGAGACAAGTGGTTCGGAAAGTTTAAATATTTCAATCCAAAAAAAAAAAAAAAAAAAAAAAAAAGAAAAGAGAGAGATAACCAATGCAGTTCAAACATACAATCTTTTGTAATGAAAATGAATTCTGAATTTTTTTTCTCTCAATTGGCAACATCTGCAAAGAGAATCATCACATTGACTTATATATTGAGATTTTTTAAAGTCTAAGTAAATACAATAACATTTTTTGACCTCTTTTTTTAACTTCTGGCAAAAAGAAGATATGACTGTTTCAAAGACTTGCTTCTGTATTGGTTTTATATGGTTTTAAACTGAACCGGGAAAAGTTTTGTCATCTACTGAGCCCATCTCCAAAAATGAATGAAAAACATGTAAAAAGCATTGGGATAAAAGAAGAAAATGTTTTTTACAAGCAATTCATTCTTTTCAATCAATGTTTTTCTTAAGATAACCATTCTGGTGACTAAAACATTGGATTGTGTAGTAAAAGGTTAATAAATTGTCGTTTACATATCATAGTTTTGCATGGTACAAAATCAACCCTCATAGTGATGGAATCTAACTTTTTTGTGTTGGATCCAACTTTTTCCAAAGTTGGATTCCTGGAATGCTACTTTCAAAACCCTAGTGAGAGCCCTGGAAAGCATCGAAAAAATAGTTCGCTCATGCGCAGTTATTCAGACACGCTCTCACATAGATCCAGTCGCCATTTTCTCATCGGTTGTTATTCGCTTCGTTTTGACAGAAACTCTGATTTAGGACCAAATAAAATTAGACATTCTTAAAAATTTATCTATCAACATTTCTAGTCAATCGATAAAGAAGCATTATTCTCGAAAGAAGAATTTGATTCTATGGAATATTTCCCAGATATGAACAAATTTTCCACAAAATACTCCACCCACCAATGTTAAAATCGATCAAAGTCAAAATAAGAAGATATGGTGAAACTTGTGTATTTTTTTTAAATACTTGAACCAGAAAAGTGTTAACATTTTCATCTTTTTCACTTCAAAAATTATTATTCTGTTCAATGAAAACCGATGATTGTATTCATCCCGTCTCAAAATGTCATTTGTGACAGAAAATAATAGGCCGGTTAGAAGTTTTGACAAGTATGTTTTATTATACCCAAGCAAAACTTTTTGTAGCTCCACTAAAAGAATGTCACCCATATCGTGAACCTATGTAGAGGAATAGCAGGAGGCTCGGTTAGGGTATTGTGAAAGTACTGGTATGAAAAAAACTAGAATCCATGGTTTGGTGCTCCAGTCGCTGCGGTATAACCATAGCACGCTGCAGTTGAAAACGGCGTAAAACCCCAATAAACCATACCCCGGCAAAACGATCGTCAGTGTTCTCCCCAGCCCAATAAGCTGTATCAGCCCCACTACAGCTTCATCTAAAACAGTGTTATGCCCCTAAAGCTTTAAAACTAACCCACCGCTTAATTTCTTCAAAATGGTCATCAAATAGAGAAATTTTAGTTATCTTATGTCAAAAACTGATGAAATAAGGCAAAACTGATGAATTAAGGCATTTTGAACAATAAATATGCATAAAAACATTATTGGAAAAGAAGAAATTGCTCAACATGAGCAATTTATTCTTTTCCCAAATGTTTTTATTCACATAATCACAATTACTTGCATAAACACTGTATTGTAAGCTTCCAACGATACTGCCACTACAGCTTCCAATTATTCTTAGGAGAACCCTGATCGTTTTAGGGGTTATTCTGGCATCAGCCTGTCTGTCCGTCCATGTACAAATCTTGTCTTGCACATAGCTCAAATATTGATAAAGGTACATGTATAATTGTGACCCATCACACTAAAAGGGACCTTATGGCATGTGTGAAAAATATTGACCCTAGTCAGTCTGTACTGTCCGCGCAGCCAGACTAGGGCCAACGCTTTTCACTTTTATGTAATTTTCAAAATCTTGGGTATTTACCCTATCTTACTCTGTATTCACTTTTCGCATACGGGATCTTGTAAACCTGCGCTGGGTCTGGCAAGTTTGTCAAAATTTGGATTTTTGGAGTTCAGATAAGGTCCCATTTAGCGTAACAGGTCACAATTTTGAAAATTCAAAGGTGCATAGAATTTATTGTGGAGAGGTTCAATAGATCTAATTTTTAAGAGACAAACATCTCTTGTTATATACAATTTAATATTAATTTCATTTCCTTCAATACTTTTTAAAATCTTTTCTGGTAGGGTCATAAAAAGCAAGTCCTGTTTAACTAATACATCTGTTGAAGCGACTTTCAGGCCCTTCAGGGCTTTGATTTCAAGTATAAAATCACAAAGACGTAAATTCAGGGTATTGTTGGGAAACAAACCAGTTATATATAATTTTGATCTTATTAAGCTGTTTGTGTCTTTCAAATTTCTTACATTCTTGTTTGAATTGGTTTTCAGACAAACATCAAAAGCAGCAGCCCTGGTTCAAGCTCAGCAACAACAACAACAAGCACAACAACAAGCCCAACAACAGAAACAACAAGCCGTCATGTCTGCCCTCTCACAACAACTGACGGCTGTGGAGACGCAGGCTGATGTCAGTAATGAGTTACAAATAGTTGATGAGAACGGCGACCCGGTAAACTGGCAAGATGACCCGAATGAGCTAAGATACTGTCTGTGTAATCAGGTCTCGTATGGAGAAATGGTTGGCTGTGATAACGATGATGTAAGTCTTCTGATTTCTCAAAGTTAACAGGTGTCAGTGTAGTCAAATCTTCAGATAGAGGGGGCTTCTGGATCTTAGATTAAAGCATTTAAACAATACTTAGACAAACCTTTTTTGAGGAGTTTTGGGATAAATTGTCTTCAAGCGTTTCATTTTTACACTTAATTAGTCCCCTACCGGTGTTCACACCGGAAGGGACTATAGGTTTGCCCTCCGTCTGTCCATCCGTCCGTCCGTCTGTCCGCTCAAATCTGGATCCCGCAATAACTTAATAACTAAGCAAGCCTTTTTATACGCCCGAAGGGTCGTATTATGTTATGGCCTCGGTCGTCCGTCCGTCTGTCCGTCCGTCTGTCTGTCCGTCTGTCTGTCCATCTGTCTCTCCGTCCGTTAGCAATTTTTTGTGTGCGAGACTCCTCCTAAACTATCAATGGGAATAAGCTGAAACTACACACAATTACTCCCTATGATGTCTAGTTGTGCATGAGACCTTTGAAATTCAAATCGCTCTAGTCATTCCTGAGAAATCTTGAATTATCTGCCCTTTAATATAACAAAAATCACTGTTTTCTTGTGTGCGCAACTCCTCCTAAACTATCAATGGGAATAAGCTGAAACTACACACAATTACTCCCTATGATGTCTAGTTGTGCATAAGACCTTTGAAATTCAAATTGCTCCAGTCAATCCTGAGAAATCTTGAATTATCTGCCCTTTAATATAACAAAAATCACTGTTTTTTGTGTGCGCAACTCCTCCTAAACTATCAATGGGAATAAGCTGAAACTACACACAATTACTCCCTATGATGTCTTGTTGTGCATAAGAACTTTGAAATTCAAATCGCTCCAGTCAATCCTAAGAAATCTTGAATTTTCTGCCCTTGAATTAAACAAAAATCACTGTTTTTTGTGTGCAACTCCTCCTTAACTATCAATTGAAATTAGCTGAAACTAGACACGATTACTCTCTATGATGTCTAGTTGTGCATAAGACTTTTCAATTCAAAATGCTCCAGTTATTCTAGAGTTATCTTGGATTATCTGCCCTTGTGTTGATGAAAAACAAAATTTCTTGTCGGCTCATTTTCTCCTACATTATGGATTGGAATGAAAGGAAACTTGCCATAATGACTCTGTAGGTTGTCTTTTTGTGCTTAGGACTAAATATATTTTCATTTTAAAATGTTATGGCACCAGTTGTCTGTCTGTCTGTTTGCAATAATTTTAGCTATCATTCAAGCTCTCGCTACTGACAAGCCAAGGTTACTGACAAGCCCCTTCGGGCGTATATGCGCCGCTCTGCGAAGCTCTTGTTGATGAAAGTTGGTATATGACTAGATGGCAATGTGTAGATTATGCACATCATTTTATTTTTGTTTTTCGACTTAAATTGAGGTTGCTATGGTTACAGAAATAGTGAAAATATGGCCAAAAATGGGATCCTGCTATAAGATAATAACTAAGCAAGCTAGTTTGATGAGACTTGGTATATGACTATATGGCAATGTGTAGATTATGCACATCATTTTATTTTTGTTTTTAGACAAAAAGTGTGGTTGCTATGGTAACGAAATAGTGAAAATATGGCAAAAAATGGATCCTGCAATAACTTAATAACTAAGCAAGCTAACTTGATGAAACCTGTTTTAAAATGTAAAAAAATTTATAAGCCATGTTAGTCAGGGTGGTGATGCAGCAGTATTAATCACCTCCAGTGAAAGTTCTCATTTCTTACCAACAAGACTGAAGAAAAACATCTTGGATCAGACAAGGTAACTGTTATTGATACTATTTCTTGCATCTGTCTATTGCTTGCATGATTTGTATAGTGGGCACAGCAGAGACAACAACTCATGTAAGTCTTGTTTAACCCTTTCCAAAACAAGACCTGGTTTTGACGTCCCTGATAGAATTGGCGTGGGAAAACATTGAGACAAACGAAGCCGGTAGGGGACTTTATGTGTTGCATACAACACCAGATACTTGTTAATGTCAACATAATGTCATCATAGGGAAGTCTGTATTGTGCCATGTTTAGTTGACATCCAGCTGTGCTTAATGAACAAATAAATGGCTGAATGCAGTGAACTTACTATTTTTGGAATTACACCTAATCAGCATTGAATTGATCAAGTGATAATCCCATAAGAAATTATTAATCGACAGAAAGCAACAGGCATGTAACATTTCTAACAGTTTCAAATTACACTACAGACTCTCATTATTAGCCTGTGCTTCTGCCTGAGTTTGCACTTTGTAGATAAATTCTAAAATTGTACATAGAACGTGAAGTGATAATCTTAAGGTAGTGGACCCGAAATAATTCTGCTATTTTTCAGAAGTAATCACTTTAACAGTGTTAACCTAGGTTTCCTAATGATTTTCATTTGGAAACCTTGGTTAATATTGTTAAAGATCTGTATGTACCGAAATGTTGCAGAACTATTACGGGTCCACTACCTTAATTTTTTGGTGTTTTTTTTGGCTGCTGTCTGTTTTTGCCTATCACAGAAAGCTTATGACACATAGTATTACCAACAATTTAAATGTGTGCCTAGTTAAGACTCTGGCCAGCATGTGCATAGTCTGACCAGAGTCTTTGCTTTGCATTTGTAGATAAAGTCTCAAAGTGTATTCAAGAAGTCAGACTATCAAATTGTTCCTTGCCTAAAGTGCTCAATGTTTTTGGCTTGCACATATCAATTACTCAGTGTGGAACAGTTGTAACTGCCTATATGTTTATAGGCAGTTACAACTGTTTTGCACTGAGCCATTGATATTGAAGATTGTTGACAATGTGATGCACAGTTTCAAATATTGATCCTAACAAATTGTTCCTCTTATTTCAGTGTCCAATAGAATGGTTTCATTACGGCTGTGTTGGGCTCACGCAGGCACCTAAAGGTAAATGGTATTGTCCACAATGTACTGCTGCCATGAAGAGGAGAGGTAGAAGATAGCATTGGCTCAACATCCCACTGTCATGGACTTATCTGTTAAAGGGCTAGCCCCTGTCAACTCCTGCATTGATAAAATAGAACGTTTCTGATTTTAATGGGAAAAGTGTTGGTTTTCTCCATGAATGTTGTGAAATTTGTCTATGGATTGCATTTGAGACCTCTATGTCAATCAAAACTTTCTATTAAAAAGACACAAAAATACAAAGAAAAGAGAGTTAAAGTAGTCATCTAGTATTGCTATGTTCTCTCTGCCAATTGGATCAAACCTGGTCAATTATTATAGAACTGATTGAGCATGAGTGTTTGGAGAAGGTTGTGGCAATCAAGTGTGGTTGGTATGGTTCAGGCTTGCAAAAAATACTTGTATACAGTAGAGTAGATAATCAAACTGTTACACAACCACACTGTACTATTCTCGCTTGCTATTTGGGGGAAGGTCTGGAAGTGGTTGAGAAGAACTCGAGTATAGCTCTGGATGATTGAATGGAAATCAGAAGGATGTGATCAGGGAAAGATCAAATAACAAAAGCGTAAAGAACGGGATGGTTGAGAAGGGATGGAGTAGTGATCAAGTTAAGGTCGGGATGATAAAGTAGAGATCAGAATGGAAGTTTAAGTCGGGTTGCAATTGCCAAAGGGTCATGAATACTCATGCAGGGTTAGGGTTCAATCAAGTAAAGATCAAGAAAAGAAGGAGTCAGTTTTATTAATTTTGGTCAAGCTTAGAAGGTTTGATAGGGGAATTAATGTGATTGTGTCAAACGGATCGGCAGTGGGAACCTAGCATAATGTGTTTATTCGCAGCAATTATCATACTAGGTACATGTGTATTTACAGAAAATATTCCTTTTAAACATTTCAGATTTAGAAAGAGAAAACAGGTGGAACACAATAGGATCAGACTTCACTCATGTGCAGACTGATCTTGTCTATACTTCCTGCCAAAGTAGGAGTATTCCAGGTTCAGCATGACAAGGTTTAAGAACATTTATGGATGTATTTTGAAATAATTTTGCACAGATATTCTTCTCAATTGGAAGGATTGCCTTTTGTATCTGTTACTATTGTATGGCACTTGTTCTTAGGCAATCATTCTAGTTTGAAACAAGTTGCAAATGACAAAATTTTGGGTATGCTACCTTAATCATTGACCTTGCAATAAAATATGAGCTTGTACGTAAAATTTTAAACAATTTTATGCACAGTACAGCATTACAACTCTCAGCTGGTGCATCCGCACAGTCTGATCATGACTACATAATTGAAAGGTAGCTGTGAACATACAATCTCTGTTCAGGGGGTGGAAAAGTAAATCCTGTCTTAAGCAAGCACCCAAGGGACATTCAAAAAGAGCTTTCTTAAGACAGGTGCTTGCTTGATACAGCCATCATACAGGTCTTTTTCAGTGGAATAGGTTAATTTGGGAACTCAGTCGCTGCTTGCTAAAGACAGGTTGCTTGCTGAATACAGGTGGCCCCCCAAGACATGTTTGACTGTAATTAAATGATGGAATGTGTAGTAATGTGCTAATCCATTAATTTTAATCAAAGCAATATATGGATATTTGGTTCAAAGAATTTCCTACCTCCAACAGCCCTGGGCTGAAGAAGACAAAACAACTCAAATTGATTGCGAGTTATCCTTGCTTTGCATGCAAGAACATGTGCAATGTGGGGTATAATTCACAAACAATTTTCACTGTTAAATCATCTTGAAAGCAGTGCAGGGTTGTTTATATGAAGCCTATAGAGTAATAATCCTTGATGCATCCCATTTAATGTGAAAACAGATAAATCTTTTAAAACATCCATTTATCTGTGAAATCAGAAAGTGCAGCTCATTGATATGCAATATGTGGCATCCGTCACCTAGATGATGTCTACAAAATAATTGAAAAAAAATTACTCATTTAAGGCTCTGTATGGGGCACCCCAATTTTCAAAAAGAGGAAGTTTGTTTTGTTAATATATGGGCTTGCTTTTATAATGATGAAGCTATTTTCATCATAGCACCATCAGCAATAAAACAAAACAACAGCAAAGTTAAAACACACAAACAAAAATCTCATTCATATCTCATGCATATCATTGATATGCAATATGTGGCATCCGTCACCTAGATGATGTCTACAAAATAATTGAAAAAAAATTACTCATTTAAGGCCCTGTATGGGGCACCCCAATTTTCAAAAAGAGAAAGTTTGTTTTGTTAATATATGGGCTTGCTTTTATAATGATGAAGCTATTTTCATCATAGCACCATCAGCAATAAAACAAAACAACAGCAAAGTTAAAACACACAAACAAAAATCAGGTCAATCAGAAGTTTATTGTAAAAAAAAGAAAAATAAAATCATGTTACAACATTTTTAATTTGTTGATTTCTTTTTATCCCCTGCCGTTTTCGGCGAGGGGATATAGTAATGCTCTCCGTCTGTCATTCCGTCCTTCCGAGGTTCCGTCACTAAACTTGTCCGGAGCATATCTCCTAAAGTATAATAGCTATCAACTTGATACTTTATGGGTGGATAGATCTCATGGAGGAGAAGTGCAGTGCACAAGAACCACAACTCTTGCTTGCTAAATTTTGGAGTTATTGCCCTTTGTTATTATGCCCCCGATAGGGAGGCATCATAAATTTGACTTGTCCGTCCGTCCGTCCGTCCGTCCGTCATTCCGTCCAAAAACTTTAACATTGGCCATAACTTCCTTATTACTTAACATATTCGCATCATACTTTACCACAACATTCCTTGGTACATTACCTTTCTGTAGGCACATACTTTGGTGACCTTGACCCCTGGATGACCTTGACCTTCAACATAGATTGGCCATAATTTAAAATCAAAGTGGTGTCGGGGGCATTGTCATCTTACAGTGACAGCTCTTGTTTTTAAGACTTAGATTTTGTCCGGAGCATATCTCCTAAAGTATAATAGCTATCACCTTGAAACTTTATGGGTGGATAGATCTCATGGAGGAGAAGTGCAGTGCACAAGAACCACAACTCTTGCTTGCTAAATTTTGGAGTTATTGCCCTTTGTTATTTTAAAGACTTGGGTTTGTCCGGAGCATATCTCCTAAAGTATAATAGCTATCAACTTGAAACTTTATGGGTCATATCTCCTAAAGTATAATAGCTATCAACTTGAAACTTTATGGGTCGATAGATCTCATGAGGAGTAGTGCAGTGCACAAGAACGACAACTCTGGCTTGTATAATTCGGAGTTATTGCCCTTTGTTATTTTTAAGACTTAGATTTTGTCTGGAGCATATCTCCTAAAGTATTAAAGCTATTAACTTGAAACTTTATGGGAGGATAGATCTTATGGAGGAGAACTGCTGTGCACAAGAACTACAACTCTTGCTTGCATAATTTTGGAGTTATTGCCCTTTGTTATTTTTAAGACTTAGATTTTGTCCGGAGCATATCTCCTAAAGTCTAATAGCTATCAACTTGAAACTTTATGGTTGGATAGATCTCATGGAGGAGACGTGCAGTGCACAAGAACTACAACTCTTGCTTGCATTATTTTGGAGTTATTGCCCTTTTTTATTTTTAAGACTTAGATTTTGTCCGGAGCATATCTCCTAAAGTATTAAAGCTATCAACTTGAAATTCATGGGAGGATAGATCTCATGGAGGAGAAGTGCAGTGCACAAGAACTACAACTCTTGCTTGCATAATTTTGGAGTTATTGCCCTTTGTTATTTTTAAGACTTAGATTTTGTCCGGAGCATATCTCCTAAAGTATTTTAGCTATCAACTTGAAACTTTATGGGTCGATAGATCTTATGGAAGAGGAGTGCAGTGCACAAGAACTATAACTTTGCCTTGCATAATTTTGGAGTTATTGCCCTTTGTTATTTTAAAGACTTTGATTGTGTAGGGGCTTAATTTTTAGCTCCACTGGCTGAAAGCCACTGGGGCTATTGTCATGGCGTTGTGTCCGTCGTGCGTCCCTCAGTGCGTCCATGCGTCCGGTCGTAAACTTTTTCTTTAAAAATCTTCTCCTCAGAAACTACTGGATGAATTTCAACCAAACTTCACAGGAATGATCCTTGGGTGACGCTCTTTCAAAGTTGTTCAAGAAATTTTGATCCAATGAAAAACATGGATTTTATGGGCGTGGCTTATTTCCAAATATGGTAAAAAGTGAGTTTTCTCAGATTCTAATCGATAGATACCAATGAAATTTTACATCAATGATCCTTGTGTGACCCTGTATCAGTCTACAAAAGATTATTGAGATCGGATGAAAAATATGCATTTTATGGGCGGAGGTCATTTCTCTATATGTTATATAGTGAAAACTTTGAAAATCATTTTCTCAGAATGTAACTAATGGATATCAACCAAATTTCACTGGAATGGTCCTTGAGTGACCCTTTATCAGTCTAACAAAAATTATAGTGATCGGATGAAAATTATGTATTTTATGGGCGGAGGTCATTTCTCTATATGTTATATAGTGGAAACTTTGGAAATCATTTTCTCAGAATCTAACAAATGGATATCAACCAAATTTCACTGGAATGGTCCTTGAGTGACCCTCTATCAGTCTACCAAAAATTATGGTGATCGGATGAAAAGTATGTATTTTATGGGCGGAGGTCATTTCTCTATATGTTACATAGTGGAAACTTTGGATATCATTTTCTCATAATCTAACCAATGGATATCAATCAAATTTTACTGGAATGATCATTGAGTGACCCTTAATCAGTCTACAAAAAAATATTGTGATCAGATGAAAATATGCATTCTAAGGGCGGATGTCATTTCTCTATATGTTATATAATTGAAACTTCGAAAATCATTTTCAACATCAGTAGAATCCAAAATATCTAAAAGTCTAGTCAAAACTTTTATTGCTTTACAAGAAATTCAAGCCTGTGGAGCGACTCAAGCCATTCATGGCTTTCTAGTTTAAAGTATAACCCTTAATCTATAAGGCTTCAGTTTACTATCAAGCTTTCTCGGTGGGGGATGGCCATGTCCGACATGGCTCTTGTTGCATTCCAATTTTTATGCCTCCCTTCAAAGAGGGGTATTAATTATTTTGCACTTGTCGATCTGTCCGTCTATCAACAATTTTGTCCAGAGCAGAAAAGTATGCAAGCTAGAATCATGAGACTTCACAGGTAAATGGACCTGTCCGCAAGAACAGTAACTATTCTTCATATTGTCTGATTAATTGCCCTTTGATAAATTTAAAAGTTGCTTGATTAGATACTTTTTAGCCACCGGCATAGCCCAGTTGGTAGCGCATCGAACTGTCAATCTAGAGGTCCTGGGTTCGATACCCGACGGCGGCTCTCATTCTTTCCTACTATTTGTCTCTCACCAATGGGTTGGTAATCATAGACCTTTGTGAGATAGTAGCTGGAGGTTAGGAAAGGATGTGGTGGTTGTACTGGTCAGAGAAATACCAGGAAACCATGTTTGGTGCTCCAGCTGCTGCGATATAACTAAAAAATGTTGAAAGCGGCGTTAAGTCAATTCAATCAATCAACCAATAATTGGATACTTTATGTTTTTTCTGAAAGCAGAAGATAAATTGGCAAGGAATACAATAGTAACCTGCTCTTGTCGGGGGCATAAATGTTTTACAAACATCTCTTGTTTGTTTAACATATGCTAGTTAGCTCCACTGGACAGAGGCATTAGACATTGTCATGGCAACTCTGCCGTATTCGGAAACACCCAAAGTTATTTCTATAGCCTTGTCATCGGCGTGTGAAAACATTGACATTTTGTGATATCTTGGTTCTACTGAATGCATTCATGTGAAATATAGCACACTTGTTAACTATTAAAAGTGCAACCTATACTATCAAGGGGGATAACTATATTATGCCACTTTTTCGACTTGGATTTTCATCCACTATCCAGCAACTTCGTCTACCATCCAGCAATCAACAGCCAAGCGTACGCACCCGTAGGCGGTACTCTTGTTTCCTTTGAACACTGTTTCCTCCCAAACAATTAGCGGATTTTAATGAAACTTGGCAGAAATGTTACCTCTTCCTATAATTTTGAATGACCCCCAAATACGGCTAGGGCAGCGCAGGGCTTATTTTCGCTTAAAAATCTTCTCTTCCCAAACCATAGAGCAGATTCAATGAAACTGTTGATTAATGTTTTCGAGTGACCCCTCCTTGAGAGTCCAATGGATTCCTGACAGATTCCTTTAATCACAGACGTTTGTGTCGAAATTTGAATATAGAATTGTGTTTCCGAAATATCGAAATCGTAACCTGCCACAGGAACAACAATAAATCACACACTTCTCTTCTAATCATCCTCAGTACTTTCGGGCATAAATGCAGTAAACAACATCGTGAATAGTATATATCTCGAGTATAACCACTCCAAATCACTCGCTCAGCGCCCCATTCATTCATTCCAAACACTCAAACCATACATAAACTTTCAAAACTCACTGAAAAATTAACGTCATTATCCCCCGCCGATGAAATCATCGGGGGGTATATTGTTTTTGCGTCGTCCGTCCGTGAGTCCTACATCCGTTTCCGCGCTATTTCTTGGAAACCATTGGCTGGATTTCAATGAAACTTTGTAAAAAACTTCACTTAAAAGAGGAGATGCGCAAATCGTCGGGTTTATCCGGCTCGACCATTAAATTCAGAGTTACTGCCCCTGATTGGTTAAGCTATATACATTAAGAGTAATATTCGTTTCCGCGCTATTTTTTTCAATTACTTGCTTGGTCTGTGGAAATCTTCACTTCAAAGAAGAGATGCGCATATTGTTGGGGTTATTGGGGTGACCAGCCCTGTGTCTAGGATGTAAAAACGTTCCGCGAGCGCTTTGAGATGATTCCCCGCTTTGCACGTGAACATAAGTGCAAAGCGAGGTATAATTTCGAAAGTGCTTCGCTAACGTTTTCATCCTGAACGCAGGGCACGTTCGACTAAAATAACTAGAATTATTGCCCCTGATTGTTGAGGCCATATCGGTTCGACTTTTAAATTCAGAGTGACTGCCACAAATATATATATACATTAGAGTATTATTTATAATGCATCTTCGCTGGAAAACCAAACAATTTTTAGCTCGACTATTGGAAGAATAGGGGGGGGGGGGGGGGGCTATTCCAGTCACCCGGGCGTCGGCGTCAGCGTCGGCGTAATGCTTTGGTTAAGTTTTTACGTGCAAGTGTTTAAAATCTCTGTTTCTATCAAAGCTATTGCTTTGAAGCTTTGTACACGCTTCTGTGACCATAATATCAGCATCTAGACAAAGATTCATTACTCTGATATTGAATTAAGTGGAATTTTAACCCTTTTCGGACTTAGAAATATTGGTTAAGTTTTTACGTGCAAATGTTGTACATCAGTTATAGCTCTATTTCTACATAGGCTTTCGCTTGGAAACTCTACACATGCTTCTGTTACCATGATATCAGCCTCTTGACAAAGATTTATTACTCTGATTTTGAATTTAGTGGAATTTTAACCTTTTTCAGACTCAGATATTCTTGGTTAAGTTTTTACGCGCAAATGTTGTACATCAGTTATATCTCTAATTCTATTAAAGCTATTGCTTTCAAACTTTGCACATGCTTCAATGATCATAACAACAGCCTCTTAATAAAGATTCAATTCTCTCGTATAGAATTTAGTGGATTTTTAACCCTTTATGGACTAAATAATTTCTTGGTTAAGTTTTTACGTGCAAATGTTATATTTCTGTAATATCTCTATTTCTACTTTAGCTGTTGCTTCGAAACTTTACACATGCTTCTTTGACCATAATATTAGCCCACAGAAAAAGATTCATTACTCTGATATTTAATTTAGTAGAATTTTAACCCTTTTCCGCCTTAAAAATCTTGGTTATGTTTTTATTTGCAACTGTTTTATGTTAGTTGTATCTCTGTTCCTACTAAAGCTATTGCTTTGAAACTCTGCACATGCTTCTGTGACCATAATATCAGCCTCTAGACAAAGATTCTTTTCTCTTGACTTTCATTTTATTGAATTTCCAATGTCGATATTGATTTGCTGTGTTACTATCCAGCACTAGGAATAGTCGAGCTTCGCTGTCCTCCGACAGCTCTTGTTAAATGTTAAAAATGCTTGTCCTTGGTTGATATAGATAGAAGATAACCTGTCCTTAATTTTGATATACTCCATTGACAAACAAAATATTTTCGGGGGGATATCATTTCAATAAATTTGCTTGTTCAAAATAAAGCCAGAAAAAACGCGATTTCACAGACATACGAATTTTACATTAATTGAAATTGTAAGCGTCTAATTGGTTAGTAAAGAAAAGGGATGCTATTTATAGAACGTGAGTAGATCTATGAGCTATATGAAAGAATTTTCAGATTACTCCAAGGTCCCGGTAACAAGTTAAGACCAGATGTTTAAACTGACATTCTTCGGCGCATTGTTCAAACATTGGTGGACGATTTTCAGACAAGCTTAGACGAGTCATTCTACATCATGAGTTGATACGCCATTTGAAAGAAATTTTCGGATAGATCCGGACCAGTGTCAAGGTCACAACTCAATGTCGAATGTCAAAATTTGGCTTATCCGGAGCTATGTAAAATATTTTCCGGGCTCGACAGCATTTGTAATATGGTAAAAAATGTATCCAAAAGCCAGTATGTGCGTCACTTATCGTAGATACCGAGCAGACACTCTTTCTACGTCCAAATAAAATTTAAAAAAAAATGGTGGTTTAAAAGTGTACTACACTACCTCCACTAGTCGTGTGAGCAATAATGTACCGCTCATTCAACAATGTACATGTATATAATGTACCCTCAGATTGCTTTAATTTCCGACAATTATACTCCTACAGTTAACAACATCGTGTGATTTACAAGTTGAATGATTTTTGGAATGAAATTGAATGGGCGCGAAGAGTGAGTTTAAAGAGAAATCAAGGGAGGTAATCCAATATCACTTATTTTGTTCAAGATGAACAAAATTAGCGACATTTATTACCTCTCTTTAATAAAACATGCATGCGCGTTCTATAAATAGCTTCCTAATCCTTCAAGAAACAACCAGATGCTTTTGATTTTAATTATGTCAGTGGAATCGTGATTTTTTACTATCTATATTTATTTAGAATTTAGCTGTCGATCTTATCTTTTTTAGTAATTTTGGGGCGTTTTTAAATTGTTTTAGTGAGAGTGGAATGAAAGAATTGAGATTGAGATGAATATCAATTTTACGATGTAAGTAAGTGCACTACCTCTTGCTGCCAGTCCTACTTGAGTTTACGGTTATCCACCTATTGGTGGTTAGGAGTCTTGATTGTTTGGATGGAATTTTACGCCGCTTTAACAATCTTTCAATTATATTATAGCGGCTAGAGCAGGCTTCCTGGTATTTCTCTCACCAGTAGTACCATCACATCCTTTCCTAGCCTCCAGCTGCTGTCCCACATAGGTCTACGATTATCAACCCATTGGTGAAATACAAATAGTCGGAGTGAATGAGTGCCGTCGTCGGGAATCGAACCCGGAACCCTTAGAATGATAGTCGGACTCGCTAACACTGCGCTATGCCGGCGGCTGACAGATGTTGGAGATGATATTTCGGCTGCAGTCGGGAATCGAACTCAGAACCTGAAACACGTAAATAAAGGAGGTCTTATAAAAAATATTATTTTTAAGAGCTAGGCTACATACACATGTATGTGACTCATCATGCTATAAAAAGGACATCTCAGAACTCTGAACAATAATATTTGAAAAGGAAGTTCGTTCCATTTTATGTCGACCGGCTATTTTTAATTATAATACAGTTAATAACATCGTGAAATTGGCATTCGTCTCAATCAAAACCATTCTGAATCGCTCACTAATCGCTCCATTTATTGATTCCAAACACTCACTCAAACCATATAAAATGATACAAAATTACTATAAAAAAGTAAAAATAGAAAAAATGCGATTTCACTTACATAATTGACATTTTTAGCATCTGGTTGATTCTTGGATTGATATGAAACTATTTATGGCACTTTTATGCATATTGTATTGAAGAGAGGTAGTACATACCACAATTTTTTTCAGGATGATCAAAATAAGTGATATTTGATTACCTCCGTGTTATTTCACTCAAAACTCGATCATCGCACCCAGTCAATTTCATTCCAAAATCTCTCCAAAATCATTAACTTTGTCAATTTCACGATGTTGTTAATAGAAAATCGTTTGTTTCAGTGTAAGATCGATTTTTCTTTAATGCTTTTCGATGGTTTATCGAGAAATAACGGTAGATTATCACTTGATGGTCTCACCGCAAAAGCAGTGAAATTATCAAAAACTTATACCCTGCTTTTGTGCATTTCATTCTATCTGACGTCATCTATGCGGGGCGAAATAAGTAACGTCACAATGAACGTTGCATAGCAATCACGTGCGAAATGACGCGCTTTACGAAATTATGTCCTAGAAATTTCACATTTTGTCTCATTTTTGCAATAAAGAAATAAAATAATCGTTTGCTTTTCGAGTAAGATCGATTAATATTTCATTTCGTGAACAACAAAAGCAATATTTTCACTCGTGCTCTGCGGCTCTGCCACTCGTGAAAATATAGCTTTTTTTATCACTCAATGAATATAAACAGATCTTACACTGAAACAAACGATTATCCTCTATATATTCATTGAGTGAACAACAAAAGCTATATTTTCACGAGTGCTATGCAACGTTCATTGTGACGTCACTTATTTCGCTCCGCATAGATGACGTCAGATAGGATGAAATGCACAAAAGCAAGGTATAAGTTTTTGATAATTTCACTGCTTTTGTGGTGAGATTATAAAGTGATTATCTACCGTTATTTTTCGATAAACCACCGAAAAGCATTAAAGAAAGTGTAATAATTCTTATACAGGAAGATGAAATGATCATTCTAGATTGAGAAAATCATCCGAGTACAAAAAAGAACCCTCTAGTCAGCAGTATGACTAGGGTAGACACTTAATGCATAACCAAGGTGGTCCGTTGTCACCTGATGGGGGTCACAAAAATACAGTGAGAGTGATAAACACGGTCTCGATAAAGTGTCATCATTTGAAATTAAGTGCAGTCTTTTCTTGATATTGTTTATCAAGAATCGTGTATCAGACTTACCAATTTGTCTAACTTGATAGATGGAGGATAATCGTTTGTTTGAATGTAAGATCGATTTATGTTTCGTTGAGTGAACAACAAACGTTACATTTTTACGAGTAGCTCCGCTTTTGATATTCACGAAATGAAATATCAATCGATCTTACTCGAAAAACAATCGATATCATATTTCTTTATATGCGTCATCTTGCATGTGATTGCTATACAACATTCTTGGTGACGTCATTTTTTGGGGCTCGGCTTAGATAACGTCGGCCTGAAACGGTCAAAAAAGGGGGGATGAATTTATCAAACTGATAATGTATCGCTATTCCTCTATACCCCGCCCCTACCCCCGCTGCCTTATAATCATAAATAAAAAAACCTAGAAATCAATCCCAAAATTGCTTTTTTTATCATGAAAATAGCCTAAAATAAGAATTTGTGAAAAAGACCCTCAACTATCTCCTTTGATTTCTAGGCTTTTAGAATAATTTTAAGGCAGCAAGGGGGGGGGGGGGGGGGGCTATCACCAACGGACCAATCACCGCGTCTTTACTTGTGGGACAGATGGACAGCAGACTGACGGACCAAAGACCATTATATAATACGACCCTGCGGGCTTACTATGATACCAAGCTTATCCGGAAAAAGCACTGACCAAGAACAATATCATAGTATAGTTTCTCATTAAATGTGTAAGCACATTGTAGACAAGAGCCGTCAGAGACGGATTATGCTCCCCGAATAAGGCATTGTCACAAAAACAAGAGCCATGTTGGACATCGCCATCCCCCGCCGCGAAAGCTTAATAGTAAACTGAAGCCTAATAGATAAAGGATTCTTTTGTACTGTTAGAGATTTACCTCCTTTATAATCTAAGTATTAAAGATAACAAGGGACAATACTCCAAAATTATGCAAGCAAGAGTTGTAGTTCTTAAGTACTGCACTTCTCCTCCATGAGATCTTTCCGCCAATAAAGTTTCAAGTTGATAGCTATTATATTTTATGAAATATGCTCCAGACAAAATCTAAGTATCAAAAATAACAAAGGACAATAACTCCAAAATTATGCAAGCAAGAGTTGTAGTTCTTGTGCACTGCACTTCTCCTCCATGAGATCTACCCACCCATAAAGTTTCAAGATGATAACTATTATACTATAGGAGATGTGCTCCGAACAATAACTAAGTATAAAAAATAACAAAGGGCAATAACTCCAAAATTACGCAAGCAAGAGTTGTAGTTCTTGTGCACAGCACTTCTGCTCTAGCAGATTTAATCACCCATAAAGTTTCAACTTGATAGCTATTATACTTTAGGAGATATGCTCCAAACATAATCTAAGTATCAAAAAATAACAAAGTGCAATAACTCCAAATTATGCAAGTAAGAGTTGTAGCTCTTGTGCACTGCCCTTCTCCTCCATAAGATCTATCCACCCATTGAGTTTCAAGTTGATAGCTATTATACTTTAGGAGATATATATATATGATTGCAAGGACTCAAATAAGGATTTATATTATACAACTAACATAAAGGTAACAAACATTAAACTCCCTTTTTGCTGACATAGTTTTAGACACAAATTTCAAATAGTTTATGGTAAAGGGCATCTGATTTGCTACTCAAATGTGAAATTTCATCAAATTCTGAACATAAGACTAGGAGAAATGAAAGAATTACTGTATATTACAGGCTTAAGGTAAAGGTAGATACGATAACGTATCCCTCCTTTGATAATCTGATGTGGGAGCCTCGACCGGCAGCATATCAGAAAGAGGGGTACATTATTGCAGCTAAGGTAAAGGTAACAAACATTAAGCCCCCCTTTTTCCATGGTATATTTTTTTACGTAAATTTTAAATTGTTTATATCCTATAGGGCATCTGATTTGCTACTCAAATATGAAATTTCATTAAATTCTTACCAATAGACCAGGAGAATTTTTAGAAAGGGGAGCATAATAAACGAAATGCGATCGAAGCTGAAAGTAGACTCGTCCCGGTGTCGACAGTTTAAGCTTAGAGCATTCGGAACATCGCTCGAAGGTTCCCGAGTGAGCTCATAGAGCACAGAGAGCGATAGTATTAGTACTTTGATTTTCATTGTCAACAACAACAACGAATAAACGCGCCAAGTAGCTGGAAGTAGATGGAAAAGAACGTGTCCGAAAAATGTCATCTAGGGTAATTAAAAGTTTTGCCAGTCTGAATTGTAACCTCTATGTTGACTTTTACATTTATTTCTTTCTAGCAAAAACCTTGACAATTAGAAAATATGCTAGAATTGTTGTAATTAATGAAAAGTCATTTTTAGGGTTTCGTCCAATTTAGTTTGGCACCTTAACTAAATCATAAAAATTATGTGTTGTTTTACTTTCCCACTTACTGATGTATTTAATGTTATCCCCTCTCCTGTATTCCCCACCCAATAAACATTTTTGTGAAATTGATTAAAGGAAGAGTAGAGTCACTGTGATTGTTTAAAATAGTTTCACAAAAGACTAGGGGTGTAACGATAGATCGATAGGTCGATGTATTATGATAGTGACAGTCCCGATATTGATGTATCAATTGCGATTCCCCGACGTCGATAACTATCATGATAGTTTGTCCAAATATGGATAGTAAATAAGCAAAGCTTACTTATGCAGAATTTCAATGTTTTCTTGGTCTCTTGTGTTAATAAAAAAGAAAAGTGGAAAGAGAGAGATTGATTGATTGAATGGAGTTTAACCCCGCTTTCAACATTATTTCAGTTATATCGCGGCGGCTGGAGCACCTAACAATGGATCCCTGGTATTTCTCTCACCAGTACAACCATCACATTCTTTCCTAGCCTCCAGCTGCTATTTCACATAGGTCTACGATTATCAACCCATTGGTGAGAGACAAATAGTCGGAAAGAATGAGTGCCGCCGTCGGGGATCGAACCCGGGACCTCTAGATTGACAGTCCGACGCGCTACCAACTGCGCTATGACCGCGGCTGGAAAGAGAGAGAAAGAGATAATATTAGTAACAATAATCCGAAATTAAGTCCGAGAGGCTATCTAGCAAATTTTCAAAAAATAAACAGTTTTCTGTGATTATGAAGTTAAGCATCAGGATCAGTTTATTTTTCGAGGAGGGAGAACGGGTTATCAAAGGCGCCGACAGCAGGTGTTCAGTTATTTTTGGGTCAGCTTCTGGACTTGACACGCGACGCAAACTTTTTAACCCTCAAGAGATGTCAAACCCTTTTCATCTTGAGGATAAATTGATATAGTGCGGTTCCTTATGTACGAAAAACTTAAAAGGGCTCCCATAGGATTTTCGTGCTGAAATTGATTTTTTGATTTTAATTGATTGCTTAGGGGTCAAGTAATCGCAAACTATGCGGGTACAAATTTTCTGAGCCCATTCCCCGATTAAATGGGCTCTCAAAGGAGCCCAAATGAGCAAACAGGTATTTTCCTAAAATAGAGCTCATGAGATGGGTATTTTTTTCCTAACATGATTTCTTTGGTTTGGTTGGGTATTAAGCATGGATTGGAGTTAAATTTTTTTTACAAAAATCCATGCATTAAAAGCTTATTTCAACCTTTTATGGGCTATCACAGAGCCCAAAATAACAATTTTGGTGTTTTTATATTAGTGGATCATTAAGGGAAAATACCTTGTTTGTTTCTAGTTGTTTTCCCAAGCCTTGTTTGGTATTAAGTGTGGGTTGGCGTTGAAATACTTGCATGTCCATGTTCAGATTACGTACAATACCTAGTGCTGGTTAGTGTTGATGTAAATTTTTTTTCATTTTTTAACTTCTTATATGCTTTTTGATTGGCTTTAAAATGAGCCCATATGAACAGGTTTAGAATTTTCCAAACTTGGGATTTTTGAAAAAAAAATATAGCCCTCTTTATGATGCCTACTTGTACCACAAATGGTACAAAAGTATATGAATCAAATTTTCAAAACCCATACAGTTCAAACATAGTGAAATTTACATAGTGAATGATTGTGAAATTATATTGAAATGAAATTGAATGAGTGGGGGGGAGTGTGGTTGAATGACTTTTAAGGTGGGTAACATGAAATCGCTAATTGCGTTCAAAATATCCATTACTTCCCTTTAAATGTTTTGAGAATGAATGAATGGAGCCCAAGTGAATGATTAAGAATGATTTTGTCAGGAATATATTTCAATTTCATGATGTTCTAAATTGTATGCGGAACTTTGGCGCTAAATGAAACCCATGAGAAGGGTTTTTTTTGTGTGTGTGAGTGTGTTTTTTTTTTTGCATAATGCAAATATACAACAGATTATAATAAATATTATAATGAATGACATGTTTCTTAAAATATGTTTGTTTTCAATGTTGCTCACTCGTACCACAAATGGTATCCCTGATCTCATTGGGGTGGAAATATTCCATTAAAATTTCCTAACCAATTACCTCACTTTTAATGGATTATTTGGACCCTTAATAAGCCCATATGAATCAACATGGTTACATTGCCAACAATTTGGTTCAAAAAGAGATTTCTAGAGAATGGCATTTATGAAGCCTTATATTTTACATGAATGATCCTTGTATGACCCTTTATCAGTCTCTAAAAGATTATTGAGATCAGATGAAAAATATGCATTTTATGGGCAGAGGTCATTTCTCTAAATGTTATATAGTGGAAACTTTGGAAATCATTTTTTCAGAATGTAAGTGATGGATATCAATCAAATTTCACTGGAATGATCCTTGAGTGACCCTTTATCAGTCTACCAAAAATTATAGTGATTGGATGAAAAATATGTATTTTATGGGCGGAGGTCATTTCTCAAAATCTTATTTAGTGGATACTTTGGAAATCATCTTCTCAGAATCTAAGCAATGGATATCAACCAAATTTCACTGCAGTGATTCTTGAGTGACCCTCTATCAGTCTTCCAAAAATTATTGTGATGGGATGAAAAATATGTATTTTATGGGCGGAGGTCATTTCTCTATGTACTATACAGTGGAAACTTTGGAAATCATCTTCTCAGAATCTAAACGACGGATATCAACCGAATTTCATTGGAAAAATTCTTGAGTGATCCTTAATCAGTCTACCAAAAATTATTGTGATTGGATGAAAAATATGTATTTTATTGGCGGAGGTCATTATTCTATGTGTTATATAATTGAAACTCATTTCTCAAAGTGTAATTGATGGATACCAATGAAATTTACATGAATGATCCTTGAGTGACCCTTTATCAGTCTACAAAAAATTATTGTGATCAGATGATATCTAAAAGTCTAGTCAAAACTTTTATTGCTTTACAAGAATTTCAAGCCTGTGGAGCGACTCAAGCCATTCATGGCTTTCTAGTTTTTTTTCTAATTCTATCCTCATCATAACCCTACTTAATTTAATGAGGCTCGAGAAGTGTAGGTCTGTGAAGTTGGCAGCCTAGCGGCCTAGCAGAGTGAAGTTGGCAGCCTAGCAGACTGAAAAAACTTTTTATCAGAATTATATATATCTGACACTAGTATTACACACGAGAAGTCACTTAAACATTAACACTGAATTTCTAGTAAAGATCGATTTGTTCCAGAAATCTCACTTTATTCACCTTTTCCAACCAAAATGTCCCGAAAATTGCCCGGAACATATCAATCTGGTCCTTATAAATATGAGAACTTTAATCTTTGGGAAAAAAAGGATAGTAGTCATTTTAGGTTGCTATGCTGCTAGCCTGCTGGAATTGTACAGTTGGCAGTCTGGCAGCCTAGCAGCCTTGCAGAAGGAAGTTGGCAGCCTAGCAGACTGAAAAGCTTTTGATCAAAATTATTGGTATCTGACAGTAGTATTATACATGAGAAGTCACTTCAAACCGTTAACACTGAATTTCTAGTAAAGGTCGATTTGCTCTGGATATCTCACTTTATTCAATGACCAGAATGTCCCGAAAATTGCCCGGAAAATATCAATCTGGTCCTTACAAATATGAGAACTTTAATCTTTGGGGGAAAAAACGATAGTGGTCATTTAAGGTTGCTACGCTGCAAGACTACTGGAAATGTGAATTTGGCAGCCTTTCCTGAACCTTGTATTAGGAAAATATCCATTTTGCCCATATGGGCTCCTTTGAGAGCCCATAAAATCGGGAAACAGACCCGAAAAATTTGGACAGTGGTTCTGAAATAAGCTGCCAGAGTTGTCCGAGTCGTCCATTAAGCTGCACGGACAAGCAGATTTTCCTTGCTAAGTTGTCGGTGGACAAGTGAAAAATCTCAAGAAAAAAAATTGTTATATTTTCTTATAGTAAAAGTTAGGGGTTTTCTAAAAATAAATGCCATTATACTTATGTTAATAGTAAGTGGGACTTTTATGGGTGCTTCTTATAGCAAAACCAAAGTATCTTCAACGTCAGGAAAAATAAGACTATTTATTTGGAAAAAAATTGATTATTGAAAAAAGAAATTGAACAGACAAGAAAGTGATTAATACGGACAAGCCAGATTGTGATTGTCACTTGTCCGTGGACAAGTTGACTTTCAAAATTTCCGATTGCTTGTACCCTAAAAATTCAATTAAACCCAAAAAATCAATTTCAGCACGAAAATCCTTCAGGATTACATAAGCAGGCCTCCTAGTGAAACCTTTAAAACCTTTAAAAACCTTTAATTTCAGAGCAAACCTTTAAAACCTTTACATTTCCCCAGAAAACCTTTAAAATGCCAAAATAGCCTGTAATTCTCGCTCGAAACTTTTATATTCGCTCTGAACGGTTGCTGTGCTAGCTGAAAGCAAGTAAGGCTTTTGTTCTGCATTTTCCATTCTTTTATGTGAAGTTAAAAAATGCTGCTTTTGTTTCTTCCATCTTGAGTTTTTCAGAATGCAGTATATAACATAAAAAAATGACTTTGGTATGACTATGGGTTCAATAAAGAAATAAGAACCTCGACAAAAAAAGCCTTTATTTACTCTTTTTTTTTCATATTTTACACTAAAAGGCCTTTATTTCATACATTGGAGCCTTTACAAAAACCTTTATTTTCGTTTAGGCCTGCTAGGAGGCCTGCATAAGGCACCGCACTAATACGCTATATTTGACTCTCATTTCTGATTTAATTTGGGAAAGCGGGATTTTTTCACAGCAGGTAGGACATTTTCCAAAAATACGGAGGCAATTTTTAAATTTCACATCAGCCTTTTTCTTTAATTGAGTGGCGTCGAGTTAGATTTCTTGATAATTTGTAATGAGAGCTTGATTTATTTCTCGTCTGTTTTCATTACTCGTAGATTGATTGCCATAAAGACCTTACAAGAGATGTGATCGGCTGCGATTATGATCTTTTAGTGACAAAGTTTTCCAGTTTTCTTTGAATGAAATCCCTGTTTGGCAGACTAAAAAAAAAGAATTGACATTGAAATACGACCGTCTGGCATATTCTTCTTTCTCAAAACTCAAAACACTTTATAAATAAGTAAAATTAGCAGCTTGGTTATTTACCATGAATTCTCCCCCCGATGATGATAATTTATCCAAATTTTCAGATACGAGCTAGATTAATTATATATAGATGCAAAAAGTAATTATTTTATTATAATTTATGGTTGAATTCGTCTTATATGGCTGCAGTTATTGAAATAATGAAAAATAAATTTTTGATTGCCGGTGATCTGGACCTTTCAGATTTGTAAAGGAAGGTGAAAGTGAAACATCTATAAACTTTATTACTTTGTTACACACTATTTAAACATAGTGTGAACATGTCAATTTTGAGAGAACCTGTTGATATTAACATAAAAAATAAATGAAAAAGATAAACTGATAGTATCATGATATATCGTGATAGATATCTGATGATAGTGATAGTATCATGATATCAATGCTACTATAGTAAAACTATCGTGATAGTGATTTTCCAAGACGATGGTCAGCCCTACCAAAGACAAGATATTAAAAAATATATAATAAACATCTCTTTGATTTTGTATTTTCCAGCTATCACAGAAATCTGATTCCTCCCAGCCTAGTTTGTCTAAAGATCAAGATGCAAAAGTTAATAGTCTTGTCAAATACCTATTAATTGCAGATCAGAAAAAGATGCCAATAAAGAAAGCAGGTAAATTACAAACCAGGGGAGTGGAATTCCCATGCCCGACTTCTCCAACAAGGGCTTTAGTACTCACAGACAAGTACATTTTCCTAAGCCTATTGTCACTGGACAAATAAATACCAGAGTAAATCTTTGAATGATATGAATTTATTTGTAAAATAATTTATCCTTAAGTTTATCATTATCATAGAATGGGAAAAATGTTTTAAATGAAAAAATGCTGGGTTCCAGCATTTTCTTAACAGCAAAGTCTTTTTTTTTAATTTATGAATTCACTTTTTTTTCTTCTGACAAGTTTGTTATGATCCTGGACAATTAGAAAAAAATCATCCTTAAGGAGGTGGTTTTGATTATCATTTCAAATACATGTATTTCAAATCACAAAAAAAATCTAGTAAACTCTAAAGAGGTCATAATTTTCGTCCAATCAACCTGAAAAGACTTCAGATTAATCAACATGCAGGGGTTGACACTAACACCTGAGATTAAGGAGTCAATTGGACTCCTAACACATGAGATCAAGGAGTCTAAGCTCAAAGTAAGGAGTCCAAATTTTCATAATGGGAGAACATTTAGGAAAAGAAGAAATTGCTTTTTATAAGCAATTTCTTCTTTTCCAAAATGTTCTACAAAAAAAAGAGTTTTTTTACCTTAATACAGGATGCAAGCAAATATTTTCTTCAACAACTTTTGTGCATTTGTTTTTAAAAATATTTCCTTTCAACCCTTGGGGTCCGGTAGACTCCTATTTGCATATCAAAGGTGTCCAATTGGTAAACAAGGAGTCTTGGACTCCTGGACTCCACTTAGTGTCAAACCCTGTCATGATTAAATCTCAAACAAGTTCTTAGAAGCTTGATCAAGTGGGGTCCAAACTGGGTCACTACTCACTAGGTCAAATTTAAAAAAAAAAAGAAAAAAAAATCATTGTAAAGGGGGTCAGGCCATATATTTTGCACAATCAACCTGAAAATTTGTCAGCATTTTTGTCCTAATGATAAAAATTTAAATCTGAAGATGCTATTAGGCCACAGGTATCTAACAAGATCAAGGTAATCTTTCAAAGTCAAGAAACTTCTGATTAATTTGATGTTTTCAGATTGCTTATTTGTTAATAAATGATTCACTAACATGTCTTGTTTCACTCAATTAAGGCGCAATATGTGCAATTTTTTGTCGTACCAGGATTAACATCAAACAAAAATCAGTGCTTTTTTAAGGTTTGGGGAAGGGGCCTTGGCCCTTGACTTAATGGGAAAATACATCAGTAAGTTTACTTTGTGATGATTTGGGAGAAAGCTCTATAAAGTTTTGACATAAAGTGGTCTATATAAATATGCAGAACCAAAATTCAAGTCATTAACAAAGTGAATTGTTGGTTTAATAAATTCAATGGCTTGTCTGAAGCTGTAGTTACGATCATTTAGATTTAAACTGATGAAATCTTCTTTAAAATAGAATAGATGCCCATTCGTAAGCAAGAAAAATTACACTCTTCTAGACATGACAGAAAATTTATTTATCGAGGGAAAATCATTTTAACCATTGTCATGCTGAACCCGGAATATTCCTGCTTTGGCAGGAGCTATAGACAAACATCAGCCTGCACATCCCGTTTCCTCACTTTCAAACCAGAATTGTCAATAGATTTAGTTTTTCAAATAAAAATTGAAATTCAGTTGGTACTTTCAATGTTTTTGCCCTTTGATTTTGATGAAAATTTTTAGCCAAAATTTATTCAGCATGACAAGGGTTAAGTGGAAATATTCTCTTAGGGGAAGGGGCCTCACCACCTGTAAATGGCCCAAGTTTTGTAGAAATAAAAGCCTATGGTAATGTTACGGTGTTATCTATATACTTTCAGATATCAATAAGAATGTTCTTAAAGAAGACAGCAAGGCTTTCCCACAGATGATTAAAGAAGCTGGTAAAAGGTTATCAAATGTAAGATTTTTTACATTATTATACCCCCGCAAAACGAATGTTTTCGGGGGTATACTGGAATCAGCCTGTCTGTCTGTCCGTCCGTCCGTCCGTCTGTCCGTCCGTCTGTGGACACAAATAGTAGTAAATTTGTGTCGCGAACTCCTCCTTCAGTTTTTCTTCAAAAGCCTTGAAACTTTATAGAAACATTCATCACATGTTGAAGTTTTGCAAGACGCAATTTTCAGGTCCCAACTTCCCCTGGTTCATGAATTATCTCCCCTTGAACTTAGACATTTTTTCCTATTTGTTACCATGTACTTATCATTTTGTGTCGCGAACTCCTCCTTCAGTTTTCCTTCAAAAGCCTTGAAACTTTATAGAAACATTCATCACATGTTGAAGTTTTGCAAGACGCAATTTTCAGGTCCAAACTTCCCCTGGTTCACTAATTATCTCCCCTTGAACTTAAGACATTTTTTTCTATTTGTTACCATGTACTTATCATTTTGTGTCGCAAACTCCTACTTCAATTTTCATTCAATAGTTATGAAATATTATACAAACATACATCACATAATGAAGTTTTGCAAGGCGCAAAATTCAAGTGTCAACTCTCCCAGGTTCACTTATTATCTCCCCTTGAACTTAAGACATTTTTAGCTCCACTGGCTGAAAGCCACTGGGGCTATTGTCATGGCGTTGTGTCCGTCGTGCGTCCGTCCGTCCGTCCGTCCGTCCGTCCGTCCGTCCGGTCGTAAACTTTTCTTTAAAAATCTTCTCCTCAGAAACTACTGGATGGATTTCAACCAAACTTCACAGGAATGATCCTTGGGTGACCCTCTTTCAAAGTTGTTCAAGAAATTTTGATCCAATCAAAAACATGGATTTAAGGGGCGTGGCTAATTTCCAAATATGGTAAAAAATGAGTTTTCTCAGATTCTAATCAATGGATACCAATTAAATTTTACATGAATGATCCTTGGGTGACCCTTTATCAGTGTACAAAAAATCATTGTGATCGGATGGAAAATATGCATTTTATGGGCGGAGGTCATTTCTCTATATGTTATATAGTGGAAACTTTGAAAATCATTTTCTCAGAATGTAATTGATGGATATCAACCAAATTTCATTTGAATGATCTTTGAGTTACCTTTTATCAGTTTACAAAAAAATCATTGTGATCGGATGGAAAATATGCATTTTATTGGCGGAGGTCATTTCTCTATATGTTATATAGTGGAAACTTTGAAAATCATTTTCTCAGAATCTAATTTTTGGATATCAACCAAATTTCACTGGAATGATCCTTGAGTGACCCGTTATCAGTGTACAAAAAATCATTGTGATCGGATGGAAAATATGCATTTTTGGGCAGAGGTCATTTCTCTATATGTTATATAGTGGAAACTTTGAAAATCATTTTCTCAGAATCTAATTTTTGGATATCAACCAAATTTCACTGGAATGATCCTTGAGTGACCCTTTATCAGTGTACCAAGAATTATTTTGATTGGATGAAAATATGCATTTTATGGGTGGAGGCCATTTCTCAACAAGTTAAATAGTGGAAACTATGAAAATCATTTTCTCAGAATGTAACTGATGGATATCAATCAAACATTTTTGGTATGATCTTTGGGTGACCCATTATCATGCAGCCAAAAATCATTTTGATTTGATGAAAAATATGTCTTTTAAGAGCGGAGGTCATTTCTCTATCTGTTATATAGTTCAAACTTTGAAAATCATTTTTAACATCAGTAGAACCCCAAATATCTAAAAATCAAGTCAAAACATTTATTTGTTTTTACGAGAATTTCAAGCCTGTGGAGCGACTCAAGCCATTCATGGCTTTCTAGTTTTCTATTTGTTACCATTTACCTATAATTTTGTGTCGCAAACTCCTCCTTCAATTTTCATGCAATAGTTATGAAATATTATACAAACATTCATCACATGTTGAAGTTTTGCAAGACGCAAATTGCAAGTCTCAATTCCCCCTGGTTCATGAATTATTTCCCCTTGAACTTAGACATTTTTATATATTTGTTACCATGTACTTATCATTTTGTGTCGCAAACTCCTACTTCAATTTTCATTCAATTGTAATGAACCATTATGCAAATATTGATCACAAGTTGAAGTTTTGCAAGAGGCTAATTTCAAGTGTCAACTCCACCAGGTTCATGAATAATGTCCCCTTGATCTTAAGACATTTTTTTTCTCTTTGTTACAATGTACTTATAATTTTTTGACGCAAACTCCTTTAATTTTCATTCAATAGTTATGAAACATTATACAAACAATTATCACATGTTGAAGTTTTGCAAGACACAAATTTCAAGTGTCAACTCCCCCAGGTTCATGTGTTATCTAGCCTTGAACTTTGACATTTTTTCCTATTTGTTACCATGTACTTATAATTTTGTGTCTCAAACTCCTCCTGCAATTTCCATTCAATAGTAATGAAACAGTATACAGACATATATCATATGTTGAAGTTTTGCAAGACACAAATTTCAAGTGTAAACTCCCACAGGTTTATGAATTATCTCCCCTTGAACTTAAGACAATTTTTCTTTTTGAACACATATACTTGTAATTTTGTTTCCCAAACTCTTCCTTCAGTTTTCCTTCAATAGCTTGAAAACATTTATCACATGTGTCAGTTTTGCAAGACGCAATTTAGAGGTCTCAAATCCAAGAGTTATCTTTATATTTGAAGCATTTTTTGCTTCTTCTGTCAAAGTATCTCATTCTCTGAAAGCACTTGCGGGGGTATTAAGTCACATTCAGTGACAAGCTCTAGTTTAACTTTGTTTCCTGAAGAAAAAAAAGCCAGCAATTTATGTGAAATATATTATGTATGACTTAAAATTATGAGGTAAAGAGTTCAGCAACCTCACACTGTGGTTGAGACAACATTCACAGGGGTTGAAAATTCCACTCGCCCGCTCGCATTTGCGAGTAGAAATTGCTGGAGGGCGAGTAGAATTTTGGGTGAGCTAGTCCGACAAGGCGAGTACAAATCTAGGCTTTAAATCATGCAAGGAAAAGCTCATCTTTAAACAAGTGACCATTGCAATTTGGCATCGTAGTCGCAGTTAATATTTCCCGATTTCCAACGGCTTCTAAATTGCAGATTGTCTTTGAAAAAAAAATTAAATGTTCCGACATTGAGAGTCGTAAACTGGATGAGCCAAAATAAATTCAGTTACCCTTCTAAAGACTATCCGTTATATTTTTATATCCACTATTTATGCGTCTTTTTAATGTGACTATCGTGTAAACATGAGAGAAAATTGTGTTGCTGTGAAAACACAGATGACCTCGCCCAGTACAGGTGTTCGGCGGTCCCATTGAAGTCGGGCCATTCTCTGAGAAATTTATATAGTGACGTCATATTAAAGATTGGTTTCAAAATAAATCTTATGATATTCTCACATCTTTACCACTCGGATATTTTGACAAGGATTATGTTTTTTGTTGAAGTAAGTAATTTTTGTTAGTAAATGATTTCGAAACAACTATTTTTATGCACCCATAATTAATCTAATTTCGGTAATGTACACTTGCTGCGTTCAATCATATCTGCACCCTTTCAAAAGCCTTCAAATTCTTTGAGAAAGATGTTAGGGATGGTTTTAGAGATTTCCTTTTAGTAAAAAATTATAAACTAACAACAACAAAAAAATAAACACACACACACACAAAAGGGGAGCGGGCTGCATTTCAACGATCGCCAATTATAATTTCAAAAAGCCGAGTGGGATAACATTGGTTGTTTAAAAGTGCATCTTACACTCGAACAACAAAAGAAAAATATATCTATAGCAAAGAAGTTATTCCAGGTCAAAACTTGTTTATTTGTGTTTTTATATTTTTTTTATTCGCATTTAATCTTCCGATTGTTTGTAATATTCAATTCTTGAGATTCAATGATACTGAGAGTGCCGTTTATTCATCGGATTTTTCATAGGCCAAAGAAGAAATGGTTTTGTGGTCCAGGTTGCTAATATCCCAAATTCCTTATTATCTGTGTTGCTCATTAAGATATTTTTCTGTACATGTTGAGACCACATAGATTACCCATCTCTTTAATATTGAATACAAAATAGCAAACCATGTCATATGAACATACCTTTCCACGCATGTCATATGAACATACCTTTCCATGCACTCTGGATGGAAAGTTCTGATTTCATAAAGTACTTTCACTATGAGTTAAATTTATACAGGGATGAAAATTTCAACCAATTCAAATGACTTGTGTTCTTTTTATAAGACTAACTTACATTTGATTAATTTTGAAGGGCGAGCTCATTTGGTTTAAGGGCGAGTTGAAATTTATGGTTACTAGTCCTACAGGACTGGTTGGGTTTTTAAGATTTTTCAACCCCTGTTCATTTTAACATTTTGAAAGCTCAGCTGTAAATGTCTATATGTTTATAGGCAGTTACAACTTTTTTTGCGCTGAGCCCTGACTTTGTCAAATGAGTGCCCATTTACCTCTACCCATTTGTAGAGTAATGCTTTAGTTATACATGATTGGGGGTTTAGATATGATGTTTAGTTAACTCTTGTGTCAGAAATTTAAAGAATATAAAGAACCCATGGTAATATATCGATTGCTCAGGCAAAACAGTTTTAACTGCCTATATTTTTATAGGCAGTTACAACTGTTTTGCACTAAGCCGTATATGCTCCTGACTTTATGAAAGGACTGAAAGATGTTCATAGTACTGTCTTAAAGATTAATAGCCATTCTCTGTAAGCATTTACACTTTAACATAGTGAGTGTGGCACGCCATGTCTCGGATTTACTTGAAACTTGTTTGATTATCAGACCTTATTGCCCATATGAGTAAATCATCGTTTTTTTGTCAATTTGTTTTTAGGTTGCCATGGAAACAAATCTAAAAGTTTTTTGATAAAAAATGGCAAATATAAGCATGAAAATAGGCATTTTTCGAGCATTGCTATCTTGCTTATTTAAAGGTTTACAAAAAATAATCTTTCTATTATAAATTGTTTTATCCTTACTCAATCATTTGCACTTTTTAAATTTATTTCAATTATTTGTTATATTCGATGCTTTACCACATTTAGGTGGGTGGGGTAAGACATTTTTTGAAAATGTCATATTTTGCCAATTTCTTGAAGCATTTTTGAAAAAATGCAGCTAGTTTGAAATTATGTGTTCCTACTAAAGAATAAATCAACCATCCCTCTATCATGAAAAAGAAAAAAAATATTGGGCCTTTGTCTGTAAAGGTCGTTACTATGGTAACCAGACAGGCACCGTCAAGTAAAAATTTTAGTATTTTTCTATGTATTTTCTTCTTAAAAACACATTATTTGCTCAATATAACTGTATTTTTTGATATTCATATTTGGTAGGTATATAGATGTCATCAATGATAGTCAGCCAGAAGTCTTTCACTTAAGGTCAAGGTCATTTGTTAACCATTTTTGCACAATTTTTTGAAAAAGAGATAAAAAACCAGTCAAGATAAACTTTTTTCACCTGTCAAAGAGGAAGATAGGCATCAGAGAAACAGATAATTGTCATATTTTTGTGACAAGATAACTAATATAGTGTTTTGGATTCTATATTAATTTTGTAATTCCCACTACCTAGATTTATTTCAAGTGTTGAGTTAGAAAATAATCCCATCCAATGGATATCCCCTGCATGTGTAACCACATAAATAAATCCTATTCTTATTTATCATTACTCTTTGGCCCTCCTTATACTTTGAACATGGTTTGAGCCTTGTAAATGTCTTGAATTAACACAGTGAGCTTTTTTATGCTGCATGTGGTTGACAAATTTTTTATGGTATCCAATTCTTTCCTTATTTAATTTTGAATGTATGTAAAACAACAAAATCAAGGAATGTCCCTTTTCTTGTAGTTTCAGCTTAAAATAGCTATTTTTTTTAAAAATTTATAACAATAATAAGTTTATATTTTTAAATTAGCTAAATTGTTAACAGAATGAATTAATAATTGTGAAATATTGACTGCACTGTTATTTCTATCCGCCATTTTGGATTGTTGCTATGGGATCAAAGGGAAGTAACTCTAAAATAGACTACAAGACTAAATTTAAGAAATTACACCATTTTTTCAAACTATAATTCTAAAATTATACCACATGAAAACAATATATTCTGATTATTAAAGGAATAATTATTAATTTATCTTTCAATCAATATGGACATGTACTGTAAAATCTTTTGCATTGAATTATTGTAACCTCCTGAAAACAGGGATAGTTCATGTATATTATTGCCATTTTTAAGAGTATGCAATTTTCAATCGAGAATTGTGAAAAATTTAGGGTATGTACCCCATGGGATTTTTAATGTTTTGATAACTAGAACACCTAACATATTTGCTTTAAACAATTTTTTCCCCATATATGCTGCAAAAATCTGAAATTTGGATCTGAAATTTGGCATTTTTGCAAAATTCTGACTTTCTATGGCAACATAGCACCCATTTCCGAATGAGTGATATATTTTGTAATGATCTTATATGGGGTTCAACTTGTGCAAGTGTGAACAAAATCTGTTCTTATGCGTGCCAAAAAAGTGTAAGTGCTTACAGAGAATGGCTATTAATTAGTATAAATTCTTGATAATGATGATTAGTCTGAATTGTAGCATTGTCCCCAATATTTGCATTTCAAAAAATACAAGTTTGTTGTTTCTATAAATTTTAATTATTAAAATAAGAAAAATAGCACGGATTATGTCTTTCTTAACCAGAGTATCTTTGTAAATTACATTCATTTAACTAAGTTGACTCGTAAAAGGTCAACAAAATTTCGGAACACTTCATCCTTCTTGATGTTAAAGGTTTCCTAATGAAATCATTAAGACACATCATTTAACACTGTTAAGTTGATGACTTCTGAAAAGTTGCCGAACTATAATGGGTCTGCTCTTTTGATGAATGTACAGTGCTGGTACTTGGAATGGTTTAAGATTATCAATCTGCTGATAATTACCGGTATTCGAAGGTCATATGACAACAACAAGCATGAAACTTGTTAATCTTAACACTTACTGTTAAGGTGAAAAAATGCTTACTATTTTGGGGCATTTATGTTTCACAAACAAATGTGACCTGTCATGCAAATAGGGACCATCTGGGAACTTCGTTAAATAAATTTCTGGAAAAGATTTTAGTCAACCCGAAGATTCATCTAGGGAAAAGTTTAAGAGGAAGGTAAGAAAATAATTCTAAATTCAGAAAATTTGTTGTATTCAAGAATTTTAGATCTTGGACAGTCTATGCAGATCACACAGTCTGCCCTGGGTTGACACTTTTTGCATTTCTCAGATGGTCCCTTTTTGCGTGACTTGTCACAATGTGTTTTTTCAGACATTTGGTATTAGTCTGACAGAGCTGGAAGATAAACATAAAGGACAATTTATTTTGGTGAACAATGTACAGCTAGAAGAAAGTCATATGGAATGGTAAGTCATGGCTGTGTACAACTACACATACAGTATATATTGGTGAACAATGTGCAGCTAGAAGAAAGTCATATGGAATGGTAAGTCACAGCTGTGTGAAACTACACATACAGTATATATTGGTGAACAATGTGCAGCTAGAAGAAAGTCATATGGAATGGTAAGTCACGGCTGTGTGAAACTACACATACAGTATATATTGGTGAACATTGTACAGAAAGTCATATGGAATGGTAAGTCACGGCTGTGTGAAACTACACATACAGTATATATTGGTGAACAATGTACAGCTAGAAGAAAGTTATATGGAATGGTAAGTCACGGCTGTGTGAAACTACACATACAGTATATATTGGTGAACAATGTACAGCTAGAAGAAAGTCATATGGAATGGTAAGTCACGGCTGTGTGAAACTACACAAACTGTTTACCAGTGTTGTTTTTCCAAAACCTTGTAACTACACCTTTAATGAAGCTGTAGACGAAGAGATTTTGAAATTACCTTTACAATAGGATTGATGTCTAAGGGCAAAAATGGCTGTAAATGCCTGTATGATTTTAGGCAGGTACAACTGTTTTGCATCAAGCTATCATTGTATTGGGACATTTTGGGATTGTGAGTGTGAATCTCCACTGGGCAACCTTTCATGACATTTGACAAACGCCATTGTGACAAGCATCATTTTCCCCAACAATGGGCAAATCGTATGTAGTACGCCTAATGGGATGGGCTAGGGTTCGTCACTAAGGGGAGTCTGGGATTCTGAGACTCCTTGTTTGACAAGTTAGATCTCCTTCCATTTGCATACAAGGAGTTTGATGGACTCCAAGGGTCATATGAGAAAACTTTGAAAAAAATTGCACAGAGCACTGCCCTATCTAACACTTCCCAAACTTGTAGATATTTTCACTGCAAAAGTTGATGAAGAAAACATTTGCTTGCATCCTGAAGTATTTTGAGAAAAAAAGTTCTTCTTTGGAAGAACAATTGTGGAAAAGAAGAAATTGCTTAAAAGAAGCAATTCTTCTTTTCCACAGTGTTCTCCCATTATGAAAATTTGGACCCTTACTTTGAGCTTGGACTCCTTGATTTCATGTGTTAGGATTCCAAATGACTCCTTAATCTAAGGAGTGAATGTCAACACCTGTGGCCAGCTGGTTGCTCAGATGAAATGTGGTTGTACTGTAGTGAGAAATACCTGAAAGCCCTTGATATGTGCACCAGCTTCAGAGATACATGAGCCCGTGCGTGACATTTCTAACAATTTCACATGAGTGCAAAGTTGAGACTCAGATCAGTCTCTGCGGCCGCACAGTCTGATCAAAGTCTTTACTATGTTCTCAGTAGAAGGCTAAGAACCTAAAATAGCTATTCATAACCCAAAATTTATTTTAATGCACTGGGTGAGTGTCCAGGCTACTCAACGTCTTTCAATCACACATACATGAAATTGTTGGAATTGCCACGCACAGGCTCATATATAAATACATACTAAGTGTTTTGTATGAAAACAAATATTGAATGAGGTTTGGGGAATCGATAAGTGGAGGCTCTGCCGACACAATTATCAATTCCCACAACCAAGTTAGATATATATTTTTTTCATACAATACACCAGTTCATATTATATTTATCTTATAACCTCTATTTGCCTTGTTATTGTCAATGTTTCTAGCAGAAATCCAAGTTTCTAAAAATAACCACATTATGTCATTGGTCTAATAATATCCATGTGATATCATAAAAGAAATCATTCAGAAACCTCAGTTAACAGTCTTAAAGTTCTGAAAAGTTGCAGTACTATTACAAGTCCCTTACCTTAAAATAATTTCTATTTTCCTTCAGGCCAGAAGAGGACAATTGCAAGTTAGGGCTGTTGACTGTAGTTCTGAGTCTTATATTCATGAATGGAAATATGATGGAAGAAGGTATGGAAACTGTATGTTTTTCAAATTGTAATTTAAGTAATTTTAGCCCATTTAACCCTATTTTGTAGGTACCAATTGGAATTGTCTGATAAAGACAATTCCCAGTTACCCACAATAAAGGGGTTCACTCTTGAGCCAAGATATTTCTTTTGTTGAGACCCTTAAATGCAATTTCATGTGTATCGGATACTATCGGTCCACTCAGGTGATTGAAATACATGTATATGAGCTTCATGTAGGCAAAATGTACAGTTTCAGAATGAAAATTGATGTCCTGAAAATACCTCCCACCTATGAAGTAGAGGGGGGTATACTGGATTTACCATGGCCCTCCGTCTGTCTGTCCATCCTTCTCTCTGTAGACAAAAATTTGTCAGGAAGTTTTCTCAAAGACTGTCATAGCTACAGCTTTGAAATTTATACATAATGTGTATCTGCATGTGGAGTTGTGCACCTGCAAATTTGAAGCCCCTACTCTAATTGGTCCCTTAGAACTTGTAATGTTCCCTAAATTATTGTTGTCCGGAGTATTTCTCCTACACTATTGTATGTATTGACTTGGTTTATTGAATAATGCATCTATTCAAATCAAAAATGTTTTTCTTATTTGTAAACAAAACCTGTAATAAGCAACTATTCTCTTTAACAACTGCTTTCTTTGTGGTTCTGTAAGTGGTCATTTAATACATGTTTCACTGTAAATTTTAAATCATTTATTTTATTCAGGCTCATTGTGGAATGCTTTAAAGAAATTTGGGATAGATCCAGAGTGAGTATCAAACTATTTATTCGTTCCCTTTATTTCTGCATTTTAGAATTATAAGCTTGGCTATTTTCAGAAAAAAATCTGAGGTATTGTTATCAGCTTGGTGTTGTTTGAGTCCGTGTTGGCGTTTGCATGACAAACTTTTACCTTGGTCATATCTCTGCTGTTATTGAAGGTAACTTTATGAAACTTGGCATGTGTGTTCATCATCACAAGAGCTATCCAAACCAAACTATTAAGTGGGAGAACTCTGAAAGTATTATTGTAAAACTTATTCCCCTGTTTAGATTATTTGCATTATCCAGCACCTGTAGCCAAGTGTAGCCTCCCATAGGCTCCCATAGTGCTCTTGTTTTTAACTTTTAAAGCAGTGTATGGAATCCCAATGCCCAACTTATCTGAAACAGGCTATTCTACCTGTGGACTAGTACATTTTTTGAGGCCACTGTCTTGTCCTTTGACAAGTAAATACCATGGTAAATCTTGGAATGACACTAAGAAGATCTTTATTGAGAGTTTAATTTACCTAAAGTTTGTATAAAAGGTAGAAAACATTGTTTTCAATAACATGCTGGGTACCTATTCCTATTTTTTAGCTCCACTGGCCGAAAGGCCAGCAGGCTATTGTCATGGCGGCCGGCCGTCTGTAAAGTTTTACTTTAAAAATGTTCTCCTCATAAACTACTGGATGGATTTCAATTAAAATTTACAGGAATGTTCCTTGGGTGACCCTCTATCAGATTCCTTCAAAGAATTTTAATCGGTTGAAAATCATGGCTGTAGTAGGCGTGGCTAATTTCCATATATGGCAATAGGTGGCTTTTCTCAGAAGCTAATTGATGGATATAAACCAAACTTCACATGAATTATCTTTGAGTGATCAGATGAAAATTGAGAATTTTATGGGCGGAGGTCATTTCTCTATATGTTATATAGTGGAAACTTTGAAAATCATCTTCTCAGAACCTTAATAATGGATAGCAACCAAATTTCATTTGAATGATTTTTAAGTGACCCTTTACAAGTCTGTAAAAATATATTGTGATCAGATGAAAAATAAGTGTTTTATGGGCCGAGGTCATTTCTCTATATGTTATAAAGTGAAATCTTTGAAAATCATTTTCTCAGAAACTAACTAATGGATATCAACTGAATTTCACTGGAATGATTATTTAGTGATCATTAATCAGTCTGCAAAAATTATGTCTCTATTGCTTCTTAAGCAAATGGATGGAAACTTTGCACATGCTTATGTGACCATAATATCAGCCTCTAGACAAAGTTTCATTTCTCCGATTTGTAAAGTTAAGCTTTTACGTGCAAATGTTTGAGTGAAGCTTTTACGTGCAAATTATTTGAATTCATGGAAGTATGAATCTAAAATCCTAATCAGACTATGAATATGCCAAGTGTATTCATACATGAGTTTGATTAGGGTTTTATTTCCATATCTCCATGAATTCATCAAATACTTTCTTCACATCTTATAATCAATGTTTTGAGTAAAAAAAAGTAAAGATTTCTCTATAATTGGACAGATCTTTTTGGGGAACTACTTTATGGCTGAGCTTGCAAAATAGATGCATATTCAAAATTGTTTTCATTGAGTAATGAAACTGATATTTTAGCCAATCAACATGCACAAAAATTGTTTGAAGCAACTAGAGATTAATTGTTAGAATAGACATGTAATTTTTACATTGTAGTGTACCAAATGAAATTTTTGGAGATGTCAAAAAGTTGTTGACGCAGGAGTTTGTACGACAGTGTTATCTGGATGTGACACGTCAGCTGAATTCAGATCCACCTGTGATGGAGTATAGATGGGGACAGCGGGCATTTCTAGAAACCTCAAAAGAAAATATTCTCAATTTTGTCAGTCAGGTAAGCGACAGAATTCATTACTAGGTTACCAAGGTAACAGTGCGTATGAGAATGGGAATTGTATTATTATTTCATTTTTAATCCAGGAGAACAAGGTGAAGGGTACCTCTGCTACAATATCTCATTATCTTGGATGAGTTTAGTTTCAAAAATTCCTTGTGATAGCCCGCTAAATACCTGCCGTCTTAATGGGATGATTGATTTGATCAATAATTGACTTTATCATTAGAACCTCCACTTACAAAGTAGAGGGGGTATATGGGTTTCGCCCAGTCTGTCTGACCATCCATAGACCTTTTTTGTTTCCAGACTTTAACTCAAGCACAAAGTGACTTAGATTCATGAATGTTCAGGATATTGTTGCCCATGACCTGAGGAGGTCAAATGTCAAGGTCACAATTGAACTTGGTCAGAAAACGGTTTGAGTTACTGGGACACTGGGCTATTGAGGGTGTAAGTTGACTTTCGCTTTGCAACAGATGTACTGTAGTTTTAAATGGATATCACTTCTTCTATTTTGAGATCTGTATCCTCTATTTCCTTGTATTTTACAGATATACAATGTAGAGCCAGAACAGTGGATATCCCAATGGCAGGAAATTCAGACGGAAATACGTGATAACGATGTGTCTATGGCTGAACCTTCAACACAGTCCAGTAAGAAGAAATGAGATCCACATCAGGGGCCTGAGTTTATTAAACTTTTCTCAGGCTCAACTAAGAAATTTCTCAAATCTTAGATTAAAATAAATGTATGAAAATAAAAGATAATGTTAATAAATTGTTATTTATAACATCTTATCAATATTATCTTTTATGTTAATACATTAAAATGCGTATTAAACCAGAATTACGGCTTTAATCTCAAGTTCAAGTTTGAGAAAATTTTGAATTGAGAATGAGAAAAGTTTTATAACCTCGCGCCCAGGGGCCTGAGATTATTTAACTTTTCTCATGCTAAACTTAGATTTTTCTCAAGTTTCAACTTGATTTTGAGACTTAAATTCTGTTGTCATACCATTATAAATGCATGGACATAAAAGATAATTTTAATAAGTAGTTATAAATAACAACTTATTAATATTACATGTATCTTTTTTTGCCCCCGTATCGAGAGATAGGGGGCATATTGTTTTACTCATGTCTGTCTGTCTGCCTGTCTGTCCGTCTGCCTGTCCGTCCGTCTGTCAGTCCGTCTGTCCGAAAACTTAACCTTTGCCTTTTCTCCAAAAGTATTTGACATACAAAGCTCAAATTTGGCATGATGATAGATCTCAATGATCGGCATCCGCTGGTACCAAAGTCAAGGTCATGTGACAAGGTCAAGGTCATCTGTCAAGGTCAAACTTTTAAAAAAAAATGCTGTTCCGGGGGCATTCGTGTTTCATTTGTTCATACATTTTTTTAAATATTTAATTTGAGAAATTTCCCAGTTGGGAATGATAAAAGGTTTATAATTGCGGGCCCAGGGATATACTTTCAGAACAAAAGATTCTAAGAAGAACTTAGTTTACTTATATGTGATCTCAGATGCTGTTGTAGAAATTCTACTGAATCATACAAAGATTTATGAAGGAAAATTATGATGGATCACTCGATACTGATTGGATGGATCTCCAATTTGAAAACAAATGCCCTACAGTTGCATTAGGGTGATATGCTTGTTTTATACAGGTACTTATTATTTGGTAAAGAAAAATGGGTAAGAGCCTTCATGTGACATTTCCAACAATCTGACATGTGCATGAGCTACAAATATTGAGCAGCCTAGACAGTCACAAAATGCAATTAGAGGCTTATCTGTCTGTCTGTCTAAAGATACTCGGAGACATTGTCTACCTAGAAAGCGGAAAATGAAGATTCTGGGCAGCCTGTGCAAATGCACAGGCTGGCCATAGTCTTTGCTTGGCACACATTTGAAATTTTTTGAAACATCATCAACACAGACGTAATATTGAAAAAATATTCATGCCTGTGAGTTTTGGCTTATGTGGCATTATTAGGTGACCTCAATTCCATGCTAAAATTTCACTTGGAGAGTTGACCTATTTCCAGACTACATATGTTAGACTAATCTTTAGTCAAAGAAGTGGCAGACTGCAATTTTCAGTCAATTTAAATTTTGAGCTTGGCTGTTTATCAGAGAAAACCCGAGGTATTGCTATATCCTAGTCGTTGTTGTCATTGTTGTTGTGTGAAAGATTTGACATTTTGTGATATCTCTGGTCCTACTAAAGGCATTCACTTGAAACTTGGCACACATAAACATGTATACTCACACATGTATAGACATTCTTAAAGGAGATCTATTGAACATTTTGATATTAATTTGGATGATTAGAACCTTCCACTCTTTCTTAAAAAATCAAGCACAGAGGCAAAGATTTGTTGATTTTTCTGTCAATGATAGCTCTTGTATTCCAAAGAGAATGGTTCTAAGGTTACATTCAGAGATTTGATTTATTTCGTTAATCATAGATTGCCTGATGGTACGATAAAATCTACATTCAAGGAAGAAATGTTTAGTTGACTCTATTTTTCCGCAACGACATAATGGTGAATTAAGTACATTTTAATAGAAAAGATCCTGGTTAAGAGAACTACACTTATTTCTAAGCCGCGTGTGTAAGATTTGGAACTTTCTTTCCCCAAAGTAAAGAAGTTTGCTTACAGAGGGTTTATCAAGATTGAAAAGACGCTTGAAAGCCGATAATGATAGTGCATTTTTTGGCTTCCTGTTAAGAGATTCCATCCGTTCATAGTAGCTGGTAGAAATGAATTTTGATAAAGATTGGTTCTGCAATGTAAATTCTGAAGGTTTATGTCATTTCTTAAGTTGTATGACGAACGATTAGCTACAGTGGACGTAATAAGGGAGGATAGATAATTTGGAATGAGGCAGTTTCTCATTTTGTATAATAATACCAATCTATCTTTTCGCCTACGTTCAATGATATTGTGAACAAGTTTTACCATATTTTGTGGTCTTGTGATCTATTTCATGCACCATGTTTTGAAATAAAATGTTTGTTAAGTAAATTTGCTTAGTTGTATAGTGTTCTTGATGGTTATTGGCCTACCCAAGCATCATGCTCAAGGTAAACTTTAGGGGTCACCTGGGGCCCGTTTTACTAAACATCTTATGAAAAAATTGATCGTAAGTCAAAATCAATCATCGTATCTGGTGTTTTTATTTAATGGCTGATTCTGCCTTGCAAAATCTCATTGAAATCGTCTTAAGAAGACGATTACAATGAGATGTTGCATGGCAGAATTCCATATTTAGTTACCACTGAAGAAGAAACTTAAATTTCTGACTTACGCAAAAAATGATCGTAAGATGTTTAGTAAAACGAGCCCCTGGTGTTGGCAGTCTGTGGGAAGTCATTAACAACATCTCGGTAACCAATGGCAGGATTTCAATGGTGAATCCACAATTTCTGTAAAGGGGGGTTATTAGTCCCCCACCGGTTACCGGTTGGGGGACTATAGGTTTGCTCGATTCCGTCTGTCCGTCCGTCTGTCCGTCACGCTTTTGTCCGGACTATATCTTCTAAACCATATGTGCTAGCAACTTCAAACTTGGTACACTTATAGATCTCATTAAGGAGAAGTGTCATGTTCAAGAACCATTACTCTGCCACGCCCACTTTTTGAGTTATTGCCCTTTGTTGTTTTTAACCCTTACATTCTTGTCCGGAACATATCTCCTAAACTATGTGTGCTAGCAACTTCAAACTTTGTACACTTATAGATCTCATTGAGGAGAAGTGTCATGTTCAAGAACCGTTTCTCTTCCAGGCCCACTTTTTGAGTTATTGCCCTTTGTTGTTTTTACCCTTACATTCTTATCCGGAACATATCTCCTAAACTATGTGTGCTAGCAACTCCAACTTTGTACACTTATAGATCTCATTGAGGAGAAGTGTCAAGTTCAAGAACCATCACTCTGCCACGCCCACTTTTTGAGTTAATGCCCTTTGTTGTTTTTACCCTTACATTCTTGTCCGGAACATATCTCCTAAACTATGTGTGCTAGCAACTTCAAACTTTGTACACTTATAGATCTCATTGAGGCAAAGTGTCATGTTCAAGATCCATAACTCTGCCATGTCCGCTTTTTGAGTTATTGCCCTTTGTTTTCTTACCCTTCCATTCATGTCCGGATCATATCTCCTAAACTATAAGTGCTAGCAACTTCAAACTTTGTACACTTATAGATCTCATTGAGGACAAGTATCATTTTCAAGAACTGTTATTCTGCCACGCCCACTTTTTAAGTTATTGCCCTTTGTTGTTTTTACCCTTACATTTTTGTCCGGATCATATCTCCTAAATGATAAGTGCTAGCAACTTCAAACTTTGCACACTGATAGATCTCATCAAAGACAAGTGTCATGTACAAGAACTGTAACTCTGCCATGTCCACTTTTTGAGTTATTGCCCTTTGTTGTTTTTAGTCTTACATTCTTGTCCGGATCATATCTCCTAAACTATAAGTGCTAGCAACTTTAAACTTTTACAGTTTTAGATCTAGTAAGTAGGAGATATATTATAAGAGAGGATTTTTTGTTATCCGGTGGGGGACTCCTGTATTGCATAGCAATACGACATGCACTTGTTAACTTACAAATTCAGATAGAGTTTTAAGGAACACGTTTTATGTTTCTGAGCCTCATAAGTAGCCAGGACTCTTAAAACTGTCCGATATAAATCAACTATAGAAAAGAATGGAAGAAGTTGATCCCCAAAGGTACATATCAAGGGGTCGGTGCAACACTATTATAAGTGCCTATAAATATATAGGCACTTACAATAGTATTGCATTGACCCCGTTTTGTACCCCACACTTTGGAAAGCTAATCCAAAGAATATTTCTCTAGCTAGTGGTGTAATCGGGAATTTGTACCAAATGAGGCAATAAGCAAATTTTTATAGCAACATATAGGCTATTTTCAACATTTGAAATAATAAATTTTTGAAATTTAATTGTTTTCAGTGTCAGAACAGCACCTTATACTATGATGGGGATGACTAAATGCATTCTTGTAAAAGTCATGCCCCCTTTATTATACCCCCCCACAACGAAGTTATGGGGGGGTATAGTGGAATCAGGTTGTCCGTCTGTCAGTCCGTCGACATAATTTTGTGTCCTCTTCTCCTCCCACAGTTTTGGACCAATTTTGCTGAAATTTTATCAGGTTGTTTCCTATCATATGAAGTTATGCACTTGCAATTTTCATCCAGATCCGGTCATTAGTTTGAGAGTTATGCCACTTTGAACTTTTTAAGGAGGGGGTTCATTTTTCTAATTTTGTGTCCCATTCTCCTCCCACAGTTTTGGACCAATTTTGCTGAAATTTTATCAGGTTGTTTCCCATCATATGAAGTTGTGCATCTGCAATTTTCATCCTGATCCAGTCATTAGATTCAGAGTTATGCCACTTTGAACTTTTTATGGAAAGGGGGGGGGTGGAGTTGTCAAAATTTAAAATTGCAAAACTCAGTATCCATAAGGGGAGTTACCAAATAGGGTAATTAATCCTATCATATGAAGTTGTGCACCTGCAATTTTCCTTGTTTTGGGGTCACATAGGTCAAAGGTCAAGGTCACAGTAAATTTTGTTCAATTTTCGTTTCCGGACTCTAAATCGAGAACCAAGCGACCTAGTAACATGAAACTGTATGTAAATGTTACTTATGACTCAAGGAAGTGCCTTATTGTTTTTAGGTCACATAAGTCAAAGGTCAAGGTCACATTAAATTTTTGTTCAGTTTTCGTTTCCAGACTCTAATTCAAGAACCAAGGGATCTAGAATCATGAAACTTCATGCAATTGCTGTATATGACCTCAATATTTGTTACGAACACATCTTGCACTTAAAGCACTTACATTTTGACAAAGTGCTGGTGGGGGGTATAAGTCCGCTCTGCGACAGTTCTAGTATTAATATCAGGTCATTGTTAAAACAGTGTCTGTCAGCCTGTCAGTCTTAACTTAATAAGCCCTTCCCTGGGTTCAGGATAACAAAACAGTGCAAACTGCTTGCAAATTATGCCAACTTTGCATGTAAGTGCACGTGCAAAGTGGCATATAATTTGCAATCAGTTTGCTCTGTTTTGTCTTCCTGAAAGCAGCGCTGGATTTAGGATAATGAAGCATGCGAAAATCCAAAGTTTGAAACAATTTACGGGGTGCTCACTTGTGTTTCATTTTCCTGAATGCATGGCTACAAACTTCACATTTACCTTTTATTTTACTTTTCAAATTGTAATGCTCAAATTTTAAAGTTCATGTCATCTACCAAGGTCAAGGGTAATTACTTGAAAAAAAAAGGGGGCATTTTGATTGGGGGTGAGGGTCTAGTGTTCCACACACACATCCTAGGCAAAATATCATATGAGCCTGTGCGTTCATCAATTTGTCACCTTCATCCTTGTGCCTTGAGGTACAGCCATTTACTTGCCCGGACATGCTGAAGACTGGTCAGACTGTGTGGATGCACAGGTTGGCCAGATTCTTTAGTATGCCTAAATTTGAAATTGTTGGAAATATCACACACAGGCTCATATGTCTTATCCAGCAATCCACATTCAAGTGTAGAATGAAAATTTTTCATTGGATAGCAGCAATAAATTAACAAACTCAAGGGCGTAACTCCCATTACGCAGTCATCTCAGTGTTGAAACATATCGTTGATGAATTATCATAACATCGAAACTACAGCTTATTCAAGCTGTAGTCACAATGTTTTGTTTTTTCACCAACGCTCAAATCATGAAATGGGGGCGGACGAATGACATTCATCTTTTGTCAAAGTCCACATATCGCCTTTATCCTATATATTATTTTATTGTCGCCTTCTGAGTGCATATCAATTTCACGGTCCTAGATAAGCCTACGAAACTCATTTCCATCATCAAAGTTAACATCAATAATTGAGTTTCATCTAACTCAAGAGAAGTTTAAGGGGTCAGTGCAAAACTGTTGTAGGTGCCTATAAATGTAGCCTGTGTGTGACATTTTCAACAATTTTATATGTGCATGATTTGTAGTCTCAGATCAGCATGTGCAGCTGCACAGTCTGATCAGAGTCTTTACTACATGCTCAATTGATGGCCATGTACCTAAAGCTGTTGTTTGAAACCCAAAATTTATTTTATTACACTGTGTGATTATTCAAACTGCTCAAAGTCTGTCCATTGCACACATTTGAAATTGTTGGAAATGTAACACACATGCTCATTTCATAGACATTGCCATAGTTTTTGCACTGGCCCCTCAAATTGTAGACAAAAATTCAGAATTGGGGAAAATTTGAGAAATTTGGCAGAAAATGATGAAATGTTTGCTAGTTGCATCCAACATCATTTTTATACGCCACTGAAGGCGGACGTATATTGGCGTCATCTTCTCTGTCTGTCCGTCCGTCCGTCCATACGTCCGTCCACTTTTCTTGTCAACGCAACTCCTCCTAAGTTTCTGGCTGGATCTTCTTGAAACTTGGTCAATGTTATCACCTCAATTGGTAGATGTCCCTGAAGGAAGGATTTTATGGTTCGTTGATTTTTGCCTGAGTTATGCCCCTTGATAACTTAGTCTCTGGGTCCACTTTTCTTGTCAACGCAACTCCTCCTAAGTTTCTGGCTGGATCATCTTGAAACTTGGTCAATGTTATCACCTCAATTGGTAGATGTGCATGAAGGAAGGATTTTATGGTTCGTTGATTTTTGCCTGAGTTATGCCTCTTAAAAACTTAGTCTCTGGGGCTTATTGCCTCAGTTATGCCCCCTTAAAAACTTAGTCTCTGAGGCTTATTGAAATTGCAGCCTTGTGAATGCAACTCTTCCTAAATTTCTGGCTGGATCTAAATGAAGCTTGGTGGATGTTATAATAGAAATTGGTAGATGAGCATGAAGTAAGGATTTGATGGTTCATTAATTTTACCCTAAATTATGCCCCTTAAAACTTAGTATCTAGGGCTTATTGAAATTGCAGCCTTTTGAACACAACTCCTCCTTACTTTTTGTCTTTATTTAAATGAAACTTGGTCAATGTCATCACCATAATTTGTAGATGTACATGGATCAAGGATTTTATGGCTCATTTATTTCCCTAAATTATGCCCCCTTAAAACTTAGTGCCTGGGGCTTATTGAAATTGCAGCCTTGTGAAGGCAACTCCTCCTAACTTTTTGTCTTGATTTAAATGAAACTTGGTCATCTTCAATTTGGTTCTGTCAAAATAAGTAGTGTCTACAATTATTTCTGTGAAACAGCAGCAAAGTGGCGGCGTATTTTGTGACGATGGCACTCTTGTTTCCCATGATTTATAATTGCATTTTTTTTATAGTGGCCTTACAAAACACGTTTTGTTGTGGTGGGTTTTAGAACAAGCATACAAACAACTTAGTATATGTTAGATATGTTTAATTCTTTAATCCATACGGCCTTTACATGGTCAAGGGTAACACTATGAAAAGTAACAAGTTAAAAAAAGCTTTCCATCGCAAAAAAGCCTCAATATGTCTAATAGGTACTAAGGTATTTTGTTTATCCAAATAAATCAATTTTGGTCAAGTCCTAAGGATTGCATTACATAATTTTTTTTTCAAATTTAGGTTGTTGGAAAAAGATTAATCCTTTTGTGTTTAACTACAGATTTCAAATTTCTTTCACAATGTACTTTAAAAAAACATGTACGTGTAATAAGGAATCTATTTTGAAATTATGTGATGCAGAATAATAATATCATGTGAATTTCATCGGGTATTAAATCAGTCATTTGTGTTAATGAAGTATATTTCTAAACCACCATCTGTTATCGGAGGCCCGACTGTTGATGTAACAAACATTTTCTTTCTCCTGTCCTGGCCTCCGACCCCACCACCCCTCGTACCATGTTAGGCAAACTTGTCAATGGGCCTTGCAAGAACAGTCTTCGCCGCACGAACATTCTGAGGGACCTCCACAGCCTTTCCCACATTGACAGTCACCTAAATAAGAAAGTGAAATTATAATACAGTTAATCTTGCTCAAGCGACAACATCTATTAAGCGACCGCTTTAAAATTGAAATATCTTAAAAAGTAGGTACCGTATTGCTCCTTATAAACGCTCCCGGGAGCTATACAAAACATGGTCAGGGAGCTTTTATTTAGTATGTATTTTCTGATTTAAATATGACGTCTTTTAGGCCCTTTTCCCTTCAATTTGAGGTGATTTTCCTCTAAACAATTATATAAATTATTGTTTACAGGCAATTCATCTCAAATTAGAGAAGAAGCCTCCAAAGGTTTTTCAAATTAAAGCATTTGAAGTGGGTTTTCTTAGTAAAAAAATGCAGGTGTGCTTCTATTAGGGAGGGCGCTATTATTGATTTTAAATATATTATAAATCAATCCTATGTTGATAAAACTCATTACAATCGTCTCCATGAGACGATTCTTGCGAGTTTTAACAACATAAGATTTTAGAAAATTCTAAATAATATAAACATTCACTCAAAATATTTCTAATTTTTCAAACAAACCATGTACTAAGCGACCATTCTCTTTAACAACCACTTTTGGATAGTCCCGTACATGGTCGCTTAATACACGTTTTACTGTACAAAAGTATTTCATTTCGTGAAAAACAAGATCTACTTTCACGAGTGGCCTGAAAATAAAGCATTTTTTGCACTGTCAACATATATAATAATTGTTGATCCTAAAGAGAAAGATAAATCCATCATTCACTAAAACAAGCGGTTATCCTCCATTAAGTGTTATGGTTGTTGATCCGTAATAGTTCTATAGCGTTTCAGAAGTAATGAACTATCACAGTGTTAACCGAGATTTCCTTATTATGCTTTCCTTAGGCTAGGAAAGGATGTAATGGTTGTACTAGTGAGAGAAATACCAGGGATCCATTGTAAGGTGATCCAGCCTCCGCGATATAGATAAAAAATGTTGAAAGCAGCACAAAACTCCAATCAATCAATCAATCAGTCAACCTATCAATCAATTAATATACCGAAGATCAAGCGACCACCCCAAGTTGGAAACATGCAGTACTGCTCTAAAGAATATTATGTCATGCTAGCCTAGATGTAAATGACAAATGATACTTAAAATTCTTACCGGTACATTTACAGATTGCCCCACTCTTTGCCTTGCACTTCTCGCCACATTTGTTACATTTTGGTCCACAATTACAGGTCCCGGTGCCACAACAATCGCCTGTGCACTTGCACACACCAGCTGAAAAAGATTGTGCGATTGATTAGTTGTAAGCGACGTTAAAACATTGATTAGATTAAGGATATCAACGCCTGGCGGCAAAAACCTCGAAACTACATTTTAGTTCTATTGCGAAGTTTTTAGTCATCCATGTTAAGAAAGCGCTGGTTGGTATGGTAACAACAGCTTGTCGGGAAACTAAGACATTGACCAATAAACATTGGGCGTAAAATGTTCGTCAAAAGCAATTTTTTTATTGTCAAATTTACTATGATACTAAATTTTCTTCGAATGTTTTGCTGTCGCCCCAAACCTCTGACAATCGACCAATGAAATAATTCATTAAATTCGACATGAAATATTGATCTCTTTGTTAATGAAAAACATTTCCGATTCATGGGCGACTCTTAACGTCGTAAGTATGGCTTAAGTAGTACATGTATAAAGCTTAATTTACTACGTTTTAGGCCGCCAATACAAAATCCGTTGTTTTTGTCCAGAACCACAATTTGTTTTCATTTGTTATGCTAGTATTCGAGACGGATTTTATGTCAAAAAAAACCACACACACACACACTTCTCCAGTTGGACGCATTGCCCCGAAAAAAGCACTCGCACATATCTTATCATAGTCTAATATTTTATAATAAACATTTTATTAGTGCCGAAATTAATATAAAACAAAACCAAAGACGTTGGATAAATGTATATAGACTCAAAATTGTTAAACTTTTCTTAATACTGTCAAGTATTTCCGCTATTATATTTTTTCATGCACAAATATCTCAAATAACATTTTCTATTACGAGAAGAAATTAAGTAAGTGGTCGTCTTTTAATTACAGAGACATAACTGCAGCCTACTTAGGATAGTTTTACAATATTTTCGGTCGAAACATTAAAAACGACGTTTGTTATTCAAAGTAGTATATCCGTGCATTTTCAGACTGAATAGATCTTTATACGATGGTGTTTTTTTGTAATAGGTAAATTTTATTATATAAATCATGTATGTTGTTACTAAGAAAAACAATGTTATATAACATAAGTAATTTACTTACTTTCAGCACAATTACAATTGCATGGATCGCTCATTTTCGATTATTTGCTATTTTCCAGCGACGTGAACTTACAAATCTGTAAAAAGTAGGAATGAATAAGCTTGGGGACATACGGAATATATAGTAAATAAAAGATGCTTAGTTGCGTGTGAAATATTGTGCTGTGTGAAATATTGTACTGAGTGAAAAACTACTAGTTCTAGTGTGGAGTGCAAAAACCCGTTATCATGAATACATTTACCTATATATTTCCTTATATGGAAAATAATGACTTGTTTACTAACGGTGTTGTTAAGTCTCGGAAAAACTCGATTATTTGTTACATAAAAATGTTACTCTTTATATAATCAATTAGACTGACATTTCCAATAATTTCACAAGTGCTCCAAGCAATGCCTCTTGGCAGACTCAGGGTCTCTATAAAGGGGATTCGATGTCGGCCTACATAATTCGAGTTATAAGTCCCACAGTATTCCTATCTTTATAGATATGGATACTATGGGACTAATTGCTCAAATTATGTACGTCAGATATCTTGTATTTATAGAATTTCAAGTTAATGTGACTTGAACAATACAAAAAGAGGGTCGCTTTTCATTGTGTTACAAACTTTAATAAATTTGTCCTCTTAAATGAAATAATTTGGATTCAGAGTGAGTTCGATTGAACCCACCTCCCGAACCCCATCTGAATCAGCATCTGCCCTGTACAATTGCACAGTCTGACCAGAGTCTTCACTAGACTTTCTGTAAATAGAGTTTTTAAACAGCAATCTCTTCCTTTAATACAGAAAGGTTGTGTGTGAACTAACTCATATACATATAACCTATCTAGAATATATTGTCAAGCTTGTTATTTTCTGTACTAAATGGCAATGAATCTCATAGGACAACAATGGGCTCTTTTCATGCCTGGTTATTTTCGATTTTTTTTTACTATTGGCGACGAAACACCGTAAGTACAACTGAATATACGAGGTTTTGGTCGAACATCGACGAACTATTTCGTGCAGAAATAAAATAATGTAAGGCTCTCACGAAGTAAATTTAGGGGAAACAAATCAAACGGCTTACAGACGATCAGCCCTGCGTACAGGATGAGAAAGCGGTGCGAATTGTTTGCAAATAACACCCCGCTAGAGTACGTGCCAAGCAGGGTATAATTTGCAAACAGTTTGCACCGTTTTGTTATCATGAACGCAGGGCGGGACAATTTAAACTTTTTAGCTTGTTGTTTTTTTAAACTTTTATCTCCAAGTTTGAAGTAAATTTAATTATCACAGAAAACCTATTTCTTCCTTTTTTCCATCCGTATCTCTCAGGTGGCTGCAATTACGCAAACACTGTACTAATTGAATTATCTTCAATTTTTTTTCCTCGATGCAAAAATTATTTGTTATACTACTTTTACTATGCCATGTTCTGTACTCTTTTACCTAAATAAACTTATTATTATTATTATTATTATTATTATTATTATTATTATTATTATCTGGTAAATACATTTCTAAGGTACTCCTGTCTTCAGGCTATTTTAAATTTCAATAATAAATCATTAGACACAATCCAAGTTAAGGGGGACAAATAATGTCTCCAGGATTTGAAGCATCTAATTGGCGCATATTTTTCAGAATTTAAGTTTCAAATTTATCTACTTATTGAAATGGACTATATGTACAACTTTCATGACAAAAATTTGAACATAGGAGTTAGATCCGCGACGACAGGGTTATCACTCGACCAAAGGGGTTATGAAAAAACTAATGTCTCCAATTTATTATTATTCTTTTAAAGCTAAAATTTTTATATTTATCAATAAATATGAGTGTGAAATATACCTAAATCGTGTAAATCTTTTCCAAATCTTTAAAGAAACAGATCCTCTTATTGTCAATATTAGAAATAAAATTTGAATTTCAACCAAAATTTTATGTCTCCAAAATTTAAAAACGTACGAGTCACTCTCTATGACAGTGCGTAATTGCCACCCCTCTGTGATTCAAAATCTTGAATTTAGTGTAATTCTCATGGTTTGTAATATATATTTTTGATAACACATCATTTCTCGACACGGGCAATTTGGTTTCGCATTTCTTTTGCAGAAAACAACTCTTTTGTTTACCGTAATTTTTACTCCATAACGTTCGAGACATTCAATTGAATGCCTGTAACACATTAACGTAGAGCTATAAATAGCTGATATTTTATGAAAATGAGCCTTTATTATGACTGAACATAGAATCATAAACCTTCTCTCTAGTACTTCAACGAAAACGAAGCTGTTGCCAAATTAAGAAATAGTCAATTTTTGAAAATTACGTACGAGTCCAAAACGATCGAGTCTTTCCCTGCTTAAATAGCTCATGAAAAATAATCCATTTTCCTAGTTAAATGCTTTCGGTTCCTTTATGTATATCCATCCTCCATTGATGTTTACAAAGTGATGTGGCGCCTTTTTATTGGAAAAAAACTACCGATTGAAAGCACCGTGTAGTGAAGGTAGGTGAAACACGGCATAAACCATGATAAATGATAGGTATTTTGTATTTTCTTACTGATAACACTGGAATTATTACAAATTGGTATTTTAAATATAAGTATCACGCACCACATGTATGCTTGTTTGGCTACAATGTTTGTCCCGAACGCAACATAAAATTGTCCCGTACGTTAGGAAATGCCCTTCCTAATTGTTTCGTGTGACAATTGCGTTTCTATCGCAAAAAATCCTCACAAAAGTAATTTCTATATAATTATTACATATGTTTTTGACATTATTTAAGAAATATACCAATTCATGTTAAGATAAATGAAAAATAAAAAAGATAAAACAAACGAAAGTTTACTAGCCTATGTGTATTTTGATTTCATCGCTTTACATGCTTATTCTATTGATTAATATGAACACGAGTGTCCAAAATTGTACAAATTATGTGGGTTTTATACAATCCATGGAAAACGCGTGAACCTCTTTTCACAGGATTTTTTTTATGCAGTCATTGTATAAGAAAGAAAAATGTGTATACATACACTGTCCCGTACGTAACTCAATTTTGTCCCGTAAGTGACTTTTTTCTTTAACCAACTTAAACCTTCAAAATTTCATTTCAGTATGGCAAAATCAAAGTCCCAGCGAATGAAAGAATACAGAGAAAGAAAAAAACAACAGCTTGGTGATAGATGGCTTAAAATAGAAAGAGAAAGGGTGAAAAAATATAGACAAACTGCACATATAGATCCAGAGAAAAAGGAACATATCCGAGAGTTAAGCAGAATCAGACAAGCTCGATATAGAAATAGGAAGAAGAGTGAAGCTAATAGTGATTTAATGAGAAATGATGCTGAAAATCCTGAGCCAATCCCATCTACAAGTGAAAACACAGTGTCAAGCTCAACAGATTCACTGACAGTAAAGATGCCGTTCAAATCTACAAAGTCCAGTTCTTCTGTGAAAGGCAAAAAACGGGTGTCAAGAGCATTGGCAAAATCCTATCGAAGGATAGAAACACTAGAAGACAAGAACGAAGAACTGAAACGGAAATTGAAAAATGCTCAAAAACGTATACAGAGATTTGAACGTAAGAAAAACGAGAAACCTTTTCTGACACCGAAGAGCAAAACAGATAAACTTCTTAAAGAGTCAGGAATAAAACCAGATGATGTTCCAGAAATCAGAAAGAAATTGGTGTTTGGAGAATGTCTGAGTTCCGAAATCAGAGAAGCTAAAGCTGCACAGAAAGTAAGAGAAACAGAGATAGTACATAAAATAGTATCAGGAAAGATAATCAAAAAGTATAGAATGAGATCCGCTCTACAAATATCCACTGGACTAAACAGGAAGAAGCAGTATGTAGGAAAGAAAGTTAGTAGGTATCAAAGGTCAAGGATGAGTCAATACAGAAAGCAGGTAACTGAAAGCATTACTCAGTTTCTAGAACGTGATGATAATTCCAGAATGCTACCAGGCAAGCAGGATGCTGTAAAAAGTGGGAAAGAAAAGATACAGAAAAGAGTGCTAAACGATTACATGTATAATTTACATCTTAAATACATAGCAGAATCACCAATTAAAATATCAAGAACATGCTTTTATAATTCAAGGCCAAAACACATATCCCTCGTGAATTTTGCATCTAGAAGTGTGTGTCTGTGTTCAAAACATCAGAACTTCAGTTTCCTACTACGCGCCCTGAAAACCTATAAAATACATAATTGTACTAACCCAGACAAGTTTGTAGAACTATATAGAGACAGCCAAACACAACTTGGTGAACTACTCGAGAAGATCCCCGACAATGAAGTAGTCAAATACCAGCAATGGAAACGAGTAAAGCTTTCAAATGGAAAGGAAAGACAAAGAGTTGTTGAAGTCAACCTGAATAAGACAGATTTTGTTCGAATGATGACAGAAGTATTCACAACATTTAAAGCACATATTGAAAGAGTGAAAGAGCAATATGGAGCAATAAAGGCGATGAAAGAAAAGCTTCCTTCCGGTCATGTTTTGGTCCAAATGGACTTCAGCGAAAATTATACTTGCAGTACACTCGAAGAAATACAGTCGGCATACTGGAACAGTTCAATGGTTACTTTGCATCCAGCTGTTATCTATTTTCGTGATGATAAAAATGAGCTCCAACACTCAAGCTACGTGTATGTGTCTGAGGTTCTTAACCATAATGCTGCAATGGTAATAAGTATTATTGACAAACTGATCAAAACGGTGAAAGTACTTGTACCAGATCTTGAATATGTTCATTTTTGGACTGATTCCCCAAGTTCGCAGTATAGAAACAAGACTATTTTTGATGTTATCAGCCGATTTTCTGAATTGTACGGGCCACATGCATCGTGGCACTACTTTGAAAGTGGACATGGTAAAGGTCCATGTGATGGTGTTGGAGGAACAACCAAACGGAATGCCGATAATGCAGTTAAACAGGGAAAGGTTCTAATACAGGACGCAGCGGATTTTTACGCATGGGCTATTCAGTGTGAAAAGGGTATCCACTATGAAATGATAACCGATGAAGAATATTGTCTCAACAAAAGTGTGGTTGATCAGCGCAATTCAGAAATAAAACCTGTGAAGGGATCAATGATGATACACGCAGTTGTAGGTGTGAAAGATGAGCCTGGGAGAATTGTAGTCAGAAACACTACTTGTGCGTGCGATAATTGTTTTAATGAAAAAGGAGTATTTTCAAAACCAGAATGTGGATGGGAATTGCATACTTTTGGAAAGAGAACCAACTTAAATACTGCAGAAGATGAAGGTGTAGTTGTTGATAACCAGGCAGGATATCAAGATGTTACAAGGGGTGAAGAAGATGATATCTCTGTTGACGATTATGTGATTGTTCAATATGACGAGAGGCGTTATCCTGCAAAAGTGATTGAGATCAATGAAAGAGACAAAGCAGTTCGTTTGATTTTTATGCATGAATGTGAAAAAGTAAAACGGAAATTCAAATGGCCGGCAAGTGAAGATATTGATTGGGTCGAGATGGATGAAATTGTCAAGAAAGTGAATGCTCCAATTGCGACAAGTAGAGCTGGTAGAATGTTTGCGTTTCCAGATGATGTTCTTGATTTGCTGGATGAATAAATTGTCATATTTTGAGGCATCGATGAGCTACCAAAATGAAGTAACGTGTCTAATAAAACAGTAGTTACGTTATTGTGGTAGCCCAATCATAGAACTTGTAACGAAAATTGTCTAGATGCACAATTCTTTCATTTGAAAAAAAAGATTTAAAAACTGTTTGATTATTTGGAAAATTTAGTTATCGTTGATTTGACAATAATCAAGACTACGTAAAAGTTAATAACGTACGGGACATTCTTAAATTGTCACATTGATTCCCACACCATAGGATACTAAAGATGTGTTCAGTACCATTACTAGTCTATCGATCAGTCTTCTTTAACAGGAACCTAAGATGATGTTAAAAAAGTTCACATGGGCCAAAGAATTGCGAAATTAAGTTGTTTGTATTGAAACAGTTATATGTTTTTTTTAAGTTTTGTTCGATTTATAAAGACAAAATTGTTGAAAGGTCGCCAACATTGCCTTTTTTAAAAGTGATTCCACTAAATCAATAGTGTATAAAACTTATTTTGTATAATGAGTGGGTTATTGAGGGTGCAGTTTTGAAATGAAAACTGAGTAACGTACAGGACAATTTATGGTAACGTTCGGGACAATACTGATTTTTATAATAGTTAATTTTAGTCGAATAATTCGCTGTTGATTGTCTTACTTTGACACGAGGAATAACTGCTTGTTTTCTCAAACTGAAAAATAGCAAGTTTAAGATAGTTTGTAAAATTTTACAAGAGTTGAAAGTATCAAAATTTCGAAAATTAAAGAAATTAAAAGCAATGTGTTGTCGTATTTTTCTTATTTTTTCGGAACAAATGTCATTTTAATGAGGTTTGTTCATTGATTCGACATACCTGACCAATTCATGATCAGATTAGCTCAAAATATTTGTTCTTTAGACATATGTAAGCCAAAATCTAGTAAATCTTTACAGATGGGGTCGTCATCAATATTTATGCATTTTAGACAACACCTCTGAACTTTCAAAAGCTCATAACTGTAGAAATATCGATTACCAGCTGATAAAACATTAGAGTTTTACCCAAGACATGTTAACAAACAAGTAAAATTATTATGATCGTTTAAAATAAGAAATTAAAAAAGTCGAAAAAAATATCTACATATGTCCCCGTTAACTTGGATTGAGTCATTAACATGACGAGATATGTCATAAGTCAACACCCAGGACTTAATTAATGGCCATTATCATTTCATGATTTATATCACGTGGACAATGTCATGTGTCTAAATTATTTATGTCAGCCCGGTCTGTTCTGTTGGTTGTGTTTGTTTGTCTGAATGGGGGTTTACTCCACTTTCAACAGTCTGTCAGTTTTATAGCGTAGACTTGAGTACCTTACATTACAATATATTCCTTGTATTTTCTCATACCGGTATAGGTGTATTTTGTAAACTGCGCTCTGACGTAGTCGCTGAGTCCATTATCATAGGTAAATCGGGTATAATTAAAAAGCAAGTGAAAGGAAGTTAACCTGACCCCTTCACTGCAATTGTGAAAGTACTTGTTTGAGTGAACCTTACGTTTTAAGACAAGCAAACACGTTGGTTTTCAAGGTAAAATGTAAACTTTATTAATGGACTATTTAAACATGTTTTATCTATTTCGAACAATTGACACGAGAATCTAACAGTAAAAAAGTTGATTTTACGGCTCACCGCGCAAAATCTACCTATACTACCATTTCACCCTTTACCAGCTGTTACATAGGCTAATTAATCGTTTTGTGGAAGGCATAAAGTGGGAAAGAATGAGTGCCGCCGTCATGTTCAGTTGGTAGAGTTCAACCGTTTCGACATCATAAACACATTGCTAACTACATAACTATCGAAGTTCAAGATCGGGGGTGAGAATCCCGGGCTGGCACACTTACAAACTACATGTATTTGTCTTCGGAAGAGACATTTAAGGTAGTGGATCATAATAGTTCCGCAACATTTTTGAAAATCTGTTCTTTCACAATGTTGACCGAGGTTTCCTAATGAAAGTCATAAGGAAACCTCGGTTTACATTGTTAAAGTTCAATATGTAAAATACGTTGCGGAATTATTACGGGTCCACTACCTTAACCGAGACTGTGTGACGGTGCTACATGTGTAAATCGAGCGCGTTGAAGAACCATGGCGGATCTCAGCAGTAGTTTCGACGAGTGTCCTTGCACTACTCGCCTTGCTAACTTACCATCTTCTTGGGGTATTGCTCAAATGGACTTATTCTACGGTATCGATGAAAATAAACGGAAAATTACACGGATGTTCTTGGTTTTGGTACATTTGGCCGCCAGCTGAAAAGCAAATTAAAGAGTAGCAATACCCCCAAAGCTATTCACAGACGATGTCGTTGCTGCCTATAGTATTAATTCGAATATATTTTTTTCAAGATTCATGATAAGCTGATAACACGTGCATTTATAGTATCGTAAGTCGTACTAGAATCGTTCAAAAGCGGCGACAGCTACAACATCGTGGAATTGACAAGATGAATCATTTGGAATGATTTAGAATTGAAATTGAATGAGTGCGATGAGATACTCTTGTTTGAGATAAAAGGGGGATAATCCAATAACGCCAACTTTGTTGAGGATGAACAAAATTAGCGATATTGATAACCCTCCTGAAACAAAATATGCATACAAGTTCTATAAATAGCTTCCTATTTGTTCAAGAACAAATCAGACGCTTATAATTTCAAATATGACAGTGAAATCTCGATTTTTTTCTGGCTTTGTTTATTTGGGAATGGATGAATGGAGCGTTGAGTGAGCAATTACTGAGAATAGTTTTTATCGAAGAGAATCTAAATTTCAAGATGTTACTTATTGTATGAACGCTGAGATGCGTAAAGTGCTTGTAGCAGCGAACTTAAAAGGCACTTGAAGGAAGCAAAGCCTACCAATTTTATAGATGTTGGCGCATATTTCGCTCCGATCGAACCACGATCTAATAGCTTTTTAGATCGTGGCTCGATCCCGAGGTCGTAGTCAGTGTAATAATGGGGGATTTGGTGAACCCGTCTATTCTTTGGTAAAATAATTGATCCACAGTTCAGTGTTGTAAGTGATTTTGTAGGCTCTAAATAACTTTGTTGCTATTGTTTCTGGTATTTTTGCTAACTATAAAGATGTCAAATAACAATTTGCGGCTGTTTACGCCATATTGAGTGACAGTTTTTTTCCGTTTATATGTCGCTGTGACCATTGTCCATGCTGTTTATTGAATACTTCTTGCATCGATTTATTTCCGCTCATCAGAGCCGAGTACAGTTAATATTTTAGCGAATAATATATCGAGCACTTGACGTACTCTGCCCTGCGTCAACGATGACATAGCGACGCAAACTGTTTACCAATTATACCCCGCTTTGCACGCAATCGCACGTGCAAAGCGGGGTATAATTTGAAAACAGTTTGCATCGTTATGTCATCATTGACGCAGGGCTGCTGTAAGTGACCGTAAAATATGTGCACTTACGCCAGTGTTCCGTCAACCTTCAATCTTAATAGTATAAAAATAAGCCATATTCATAAATTAGCGTGTTGAATATGCCGTTAATAATAGCGAAAGAAAAATCTCGAAAATTAAACCGAATTAAAAAAAGTTACGAGCTTCATCCCCAAAAGACTTAAACATAATTGATAAAAGGACAAACATACAATTTTAGCAGGTCCTTCAGACAATCAGCAGTAAATTACCATTGTCATGCCGAATAAAATTATAATAGTTTTTATCCGCAGATAAAGTACTGAAAGCACGAGATGCATTTACTGCGATCTTTTGTTATAGGGTTCGTTTAATTTTCTGGTTGGTAGGCACTAGATCAGACGATCTTTATCTATACCCGCTGTAAAGCAAAAAGCAATGATATTCCGGATTCTGCGAGGCAAAAGGACAAAACATTGCCTTTAAAAATATTATTGATCATCTTTCAATTAACAGATCGTTGCTGTGTATTTGTTCCGGTTTCAAACTTAACTGTTTGATCCTAAAGGATAATCTGAATTGCGTTCGATCAGGCTGCACATAGTCATTTGAGAAAGTTCAAAAATCGTACCCCCAACCTTCTGCGAGGGTGCACGTTCTAAATTGGGGGTGTTCTTAAGCAATAATCGCGAAGATTTTCATTCCCTTTGTTTTGTCCTTATTTGAAAACTTCTTTCCATTTTTTTTCGTTGTTTGATTTTAATTGTTTCACTGTCATGAACGTCTGATAACATCTTATGTCCAAATTAAAATTCTAATTGAACTCGAAATCATGACATCGTTTTAATTAAATGGATAATTGAGAGTTAGGGACATGCTTGTAGTAGATGGAAAGATAACCTCTGCGGAATAAGGTACAGTTCAAGTTTGCTCGAGCGACCACCGTATTTAAGCAACCATCCGTGATAGAAAGTCCCGTCATCGAAAGAAAAAATCTCTAATAAAGTTCATTCTTAAACAAAGAAGTGTTTCTATTATGGAGGTTAATATCCGCAAAAAGTATATGCATAATGATTACATTCTCAATCATAAAAATTACATCGTAATGCTTTGTGTTTATTACTAAAGCATCTATATACAAAATGGCCATTTCTTTAATGCTTTTCGGTGGTTTATCGAGAAATAACGGTAGATTGTCACTTGATAATATCACCGCAAAAGCAGTGAAATTATCAAAAACTTAAACCCTGCTTTTGTGCATTTCATCCTATATGACGTCATCAATGCGGGGCGAAATATATGACGTCACAATGAACGTCATATAGTAATCACGTGTAAAATGAAGCGCTTTAGGAAAATATGCCCTAGAAATTTCACATTTTGTCTCATTTTTGCAATAAAGAAATAGAATAATCGTTTGCTTTTCGAGTAAGATCGAATAATATTTCATTTCGTGAACTCAAAAAGCTATATTTTTCACTCGTGGCTCTGCCACTCGTGAAAATATAACTTTTGTTGTTCACTCAATGAAATATAAATCTATCTTACACTGAAACAAACGATTATCCATCTTACACTGAAACAAACTATTATCCTCTATATCTATTTGAATATTATGATGTTTGGATCCATAAGAATCGTTTCAGCGAAACGATTCTAATGGGTTCGAGCATCATAAGTTTCATAGCGAATTTATGCGACAATGTGCGTATGCTATCTGAATGGCCGGTCTCATTTACCATAAAACATTATGTTAGGTGACCATTACCATAAGCGACCGCTTTACACAAGTTTTAGTTTACTACAAAGGGCCAACTTATTTCTGCCCAGAACGGGTCCCGATTTTATTCTTTTTCAGCCGGGCCACAATAAGAAACAGCTTTATGTTCCGGATGGCAAGACGATGCAAACTATTTTCAAATTATGCCCCGGTTTGCACGTGCATTTGCTTGCAAAACGGGTAAATTCGATGCCGGTTTGCAACACCTTGTCAGCCGGAACACAGGGCTGGTTTCTAATTATGGCTCGGCTGTAAAAACAACAAAATCGGGACCCGTTCGGGCCAGATATAAGTTGGCACAAAGATTGGTTTCGCTGAAAAGTAAATGTAGTTTGTTTTGTCGTCTGTAGGCACGTTGATCCTGTAGAAAGAACTAGATAGATTCTGGTTTTAAGACATTCTGTCCTTGAAGACACAGTACCCATGAACCTATTCTCTTTCTTATTTGGCGCCTGGTAGAAATAGGCCCATGCTTCATGGTACGTTTGACTCGCTTAAGACTAGCCCAGTGAAGCAAATTTTTCTTCAAACCAGGGCTGTCGAAGCGGATGCGGAAATCACTTACACGCGATGCATTCATGTTATAAGAACAAGCGGTAAATTGTCTGAAGACATAGGCGTAGCCAGAATTTTCAAATTTTTACGCATTTACAAGGCGACCACCAAAGAAAATATAGGGTAAAGACGACTGTCGACTGTAACTAAAGATCAATGCCCTCACCCGCTACCCGTTTGTATGATTTGAGCGTTGGTGAATAATCAAACATCGAAACTACAGCTTGAATAAGCTGTAGTTTCGATGTTATGATCATTCACCAACGAGATTTTTCGAAAGAGGATTTAATTGTATTACGCAATTGCGTAATGGGAGCTACGCCCTTGAAAGATACGCCAGGTACACTGCTGGATGTCCAAGTATGAAAAACAAAAGCCTCGGGAAATAGCTCAAATTTAAGCTAAGTAGCGTAATGTTTCTTGTGCTTCTCACACCGTAACTAGCAGAGGAATATATCTGCCAAGTTTCAAGCCAATCGGACTTAAGGTGACAGAGTTATGCTCTAGACAAATAAATGAACGCCGTCAGCCTACTACATACCCGGTGCCACAGATGATCACAAAAGACGGGGAGTAAAGAATCTTTTCGCAGTGAGCGCTTTCGTATCTTGAACATTCTTTGTAGGATATGCAGTGCTTTGATTGAGCGTGTTTATCAAAATGTTTTGAACAAATAGTGAAATTTGGGCCGTGTGAAAATTTGTACTATTCCTCTCGAAATTTTCCACTGAGAGCCATTTAAGTTCGATACTCGACCAAAACTGTGTAACTACGGTTTTGATTTACTTTGAGTAACGTGGTTTTTAACCGGCCTTCATTGACATTGATAAGGAGATGTAAATAGTATCAAGTTTTATAGTAAACACATAGACAAACAAATTTGTTTGATAAGACGAAAGAGAGACACGAGGTAAATAAATCTCACTATTAACAAACGGACCCATCCTTAAATACCCCGGCGAGTCCCTATTTGCTACGGTATTCCTACATTGCTGAGCAAGTAGGGAGGCCCCGGGGTATCCAAGGATGATAAGAGCCCTCCTGAAACCAGCCTCGAGCCCGAGCCTGGTTAGCTCAGTTAGGAACACACTGGGATCGAAACTTCTTCGGCCGTGAAATCGATCTCCGGCTCGAGCAACTTTTTTACGACGTTTGAAAAGAGCAAGTGTGATACGAGTCGCACCCCTCGCTCATCATTGCATCTGATAGACCGGATTTTTTTTTTTTTTTACTTTGACACGACGCCTTAAAACTAATGAAGATACTATCATTTACGTAAACATCTTATGAAATTTAGTTTTTTGATATCATCATTATTAAGGAGTGAGAAAGGTATATTAATCTAAAATTATATATGCATAATCATGCAGTCCCTTATGCACATTGACAAGAACAAAACGATGTTAACATCTCGCTATTTCAAAATATGTCGATCCTTTTCAGTCAGCGCGGTTTTGTACACGCTTCAAAGGTGCAAGCACGATTACCATTCTAAACCCAAAACAAGCACTATTTACAATAGATGTTTATTGTAAATAGTGTTTGTTTTGGGTTTACAATATTTTTGAAGATTTTAGATATATTTCCTGAACAAAGAGTTATTATCCAATCAAAACGATAGGCAGACATTCGGTATTTTGTTTTTGCCTTTATTTCGATATGAAAATCCTGCCAAGTTTAGTCCGATGTCTGTTCATCAAACCAACGTTGCTTTCAGGAAAACACCATAAACAACAACAACAACAACAATAACGACAACAACAAACAAGATAATAGAGGTGCATCCTATCTGCGTCTATGTTTTCATCATATGTGTAGTTTCATCAACGTATTTTCTAGACAAGAATTTTCATACCATTAACAATTTTGCATGGCTGCAAAACCTACTAATTTATATAGAAAAAACTGTTAAACTTACGAGGGGTGTCGACTGTCGACCAATTATTTTTTCCGCATATTGAATCATCGTTTGACGCAAGAACGAGGAATTATTGGGGTTACCATTCGAAGTTTAACCAGGGTTGACATTTTACGCTCTATTTGAAGCCGAGCCCGGCCATGTCAGCGGTAGTGCGCATTGTTTATCCCAGGGTCATGAGTTCGAGCCCCGGCCTGACCAAGTTTTATCTGATATTAGACAAAAGTAAATTAAAGGGAGGTAATCATTCAGAACAAAATTAGCGATATTTACACCCCCCTTTAATACAATATGCATAAAAGTTCCATAGCGTCCTATCCATTCAAGAATTAATCAGACGCTTATAATGTCAATTATGTAAGTGAAATCACATTTTTTATATTGTCATATTTATTTTGAATTTAGTATCTCACCCTTTTTTAAGTTAATTTGGGGCGTTTTGAATGGTATGAGTGAGTGTTTGGAATGAATGAATGAATGGAGCACAGAGCGAGTGATTTGGAATGGATTAGCTCGAGATGAATGTCAATTTCAAGATGTAGCTAAATGTACCGAGCCTGCATTCTAAAGAATAAGTGTGGGTAAAACTCGAATCATGTCGATTGAAATGACCGAAAATTTGAAAGTTAGTTTGTTTCAAAATCTACATCCAGTATAATACATACTTAGTGTTTTTATGAAAAAACTCAGGAGTTTGGGAGAATTGATCATTGTCGAGGCTCTGCCGAGACATTTATCAATTCCCACAACCGAGTTAGATACTTCAGTTTTCAACAATACACAAATTACGTATTATATCTACCTTATAACCTCTATTTGCCTAGTTTGCGTAGATGGTTCTAACAGGATGCAAGTTTCTAAAAATAACCACATTATGTCATTGTTCTAGAAATATCCATGTGATATTATAAAAATATCATATGGGGTACGTGTTTTCACACGGATATTTGTATGGTTATAAGATTAACTGTTACTATATATTGAATAAATTCGTGACTATTGATACATGATAACATCTTAATTAGTAAAATTGGTAATTAAAATATGTTACGAAATGATTTTGTTATATCAAGGACAAGAGAATTTCAAATAATAAAACCTTGAGTTGTGCAATATAGACAAAGTCGACTGTTTGAGTTTGATTATTTCTAGTTCTAAAACCCTCCTTGTTCTTCAAGACATTTGCTTGTCTTGAGGAATCTCTTTATACAAGTCACTTACTGAAAACGGTCGCTTAAGAGAGCGTTTACACTATTCTAGCAGATATGAAATACAGAAATGTTTCTGCATATCTGTTATCCTTTCTTTGCATTTACACTGTATGCTTAAACATATCTGCTCCAATTGACCTAGGATAAGACATCTAGTCATATATATATAAGATAACTTGTATATCTGTCATGTAGGCGAGCAAGATTTAGTACAAGACAAATAAAGAAAAAGAAATAAAATAGGTATCATTTTCTAAACTCATATGGTTTGTCTGTGATGGACCTTATTTCTAAATGACTTATGAGTGATTTATCTGAAATGATCTTGACCCGTTTGTTCATTTCATTGCGCACAACAGAAAATAGTTGGAATAGTTTCTCACCCCATCCTAAACTGTCATTATATTGTAGGTCTTGCTTGAGGCAAACAAATATGTCAAACATTTGACATTGATATCTTCACCAACGTTATTTTGATCGCGCCTTTTGTCATGCGCGGATCTAAAGAGGGTAGGGTAGGTCCGGGAGAGGGGGGGTCTGGAATTTTGGCGAAATATGGGTGTTAAGGTGCGAAATCTGAAAATCAAAGAACCATTTGATTAATGGGCGAGTCTATTACTTTAAAAGGCTGCGGTTACAAAATTTTGCAAGCTCAATGGGGAGTTCTATTAAAAATACACTTCTTTCTTTTGAAATACCCATGTAAAATCTGGACCATCTAAGTTGGGTGAGAGGATATCGTGTTTCATGGGTTTAAAACGGATATTTAATACTCACATAGAGAGTGAGTATTTAAGCCCACTATTGGCCGCACTGATCACTTCTTCTGTTCTACTAGTATAGCTTATATAGATGTATTATATATCACCATATTACGTAGATAATAGAAAGTCATTAAAAATAAAATATGTATATAAATCAAAGAGTGCATATTGTTATTTAACAATATTCTTGTCCGGCGTCCGTTGTGCGTCATGCGTCGTCCATTTACATCTTGTGTGCGTTCTAGAGGCCACATTTATAGATGTCCTGAAACTTGGTAAGAATGCTTGTATATATCAGCCCTTGAACGGGCTTGAAATTGAGGGTAAAAGGCCATGGAGGGGTCAAATTTTGGAAATTCTTGTGAGCATTTTCATAGGCGACATTTTCTGGGCTAAATGTCATGAAACTTGGACAGAATATTTGTTTACTAGATATCTCAGAGGAATTTGAAATTTAGACAAGTGGGGTAAAAACAAGATCACGGAGACTAAACTTAAAAAGAGTTGGACTCTAGAGAACACATTTTTGGTTCAAATGTCTTATAACTTGGTCATAATTATTGTCGTTGGTTAGGCATAAGACTTCTAATCTGGAAGTCGTGGATTCGATCCCTAGTTGCGGCAAATATCCTTTCCGACTTTTGTCTCTCACCAATGGGTAGATAATCGTAAACCTATGTGAGATAGCAGTCGGGGGCTAGGAAAGGGTGTAATGGTAGTGCAGGTGAAAGAAATACCAGGAATCCATTGTTAGGTGCTCCGGCCGCCGCGATATAACTGAGAAATTTTTGAAAGTGGCGTAAAACCCACTCGAACAAACAAACAATAATAATTGTCTGCATAATACCTCGGACGAGTTTTGAAATTTGACCCAGTGGGGTACAAAGCCCGGCCTTAGGGCACATTTTAGAAAAAAACCCTGTGTGCACTCTAGAGGTAACATTTTTGGCTCAAACGCTTTGGTACTTGGTTAAAATGTTTTTCTACAAGATATCTCGGATGTCTTCATAAATGGGGTAAGTGGGGTTAAAAACAAGGTCACAGGAAAGCATTGAGTGTACTCTAGAAGTCACATTTAAGCTAAAATGTCTTGAATTTTGGCCAAACTATTCGGAAACATGATATCTTGGTTGAGTGAGAGATTGACGCAAGGTGGTTAAAATTAGGTAGGCCCAAAAGGGTCAGTTATGAAATTGGCATTTCGCAAACCATCCTACTGGTGCGTGCATTGGGGCCAATAAGCATCTTGTTTATTTTATTATTCAATTTGAATAATTAAAAATAAAAGCTGATTATCTGAACCTTAGGTATTCAGACTCCGCCCTGCCAGGGAAATAATCTTGGATTATACATGCGATAAAATGTAGATGGTATTTACTTGTTTTTAGTATGACAAACCTCCATATAAGGAAAATTTCCACGAGATAGGCCTTTCCCGCCAGTTTTGCACACGGCTTTATGAATGAAGGTTGGGCCATAAACCCACATACCTATGTTTACTATCCACGCAAATATTTATTACCGTAGGGCGAAATGACAGGTGATATATAGATAAGGTTAAGGTCAAAATTTGTACCGTGTGGAAAATTTCAAGCTAATTATTCTGCGTAATAAATGAACTGGCAGGGCGGGGCTTAACCGTGACGTAATTTGGCGAGTTTACTTTTTAATAGTTTGGGTTCTTTCAAATTTTAGTCGGTAATCATCATAAACGCGTGCAAATAACTGTATCGTACAACCTAAAGGATTCACGTGCTTAGAGAGAGTAAACACATTTCATCGTTTGGTTACCAAAGCCTCGTAACTTCAGCTTGATTAAGCTGAAGTTACGAGGATTTGGTTACCAATCTAGAATTTAAGGTCTCGAGTTATTAACGTCGACTCTCTTTAGAAGTAGGTTATTTTAGATAAAAGCTTATTTCCCTTAACCTTAAGTGCAACGGCCCGTTACTTAGGCTCCGCCCTGTCAGGGCATTTATCATGGATAATACTTTGACTGATGCAAGATTGCGTCAAGAAGCCAGAGACAGACCAAAACCGTTTGAACAGCATTTATCTGCCCTGCGTTCAGGATGACAAAGCAGTGCAAACAGTTACCTAATTATACCCCGCTTTGCACGCAAGTGCACGTGCAAAGCGGGGTATAATTGGCGAACTGTTCGCGCCGCTTTGTCATCCTGAACGCAGGGCTGGTGAGTCGCGTTTATAAATGTGTGCCCCAATGAAAAAAAAATGAATAAATAAATAAATAAATAAAGGTCTACCAATGATTGATTTCTTGAAATCCTTTCCGCGATCTTATAGAAATCTAAGATTACATATTTCTCACATTCGTAACTTAAACGGGATAGCATTCCAACATAGATACAGTTAATTACAGAGTAAAATTTACCCTCAATCCTATCTTAATCACTCATTCACCGCCCCATTCTTTTCAGTCCAAAAAACTGCAACATAGGACAACGGTATTTTCATTTCGGATAAACAAAGAACACATTACATAAACATATTAATACACATAGGATTACTTTTTGCAGAGCGTTTTCATTTGAGGAAGTGCTTCGGCGATTACTTGTTTGGTTATCACGTGGTCTCCCAAGATAGCAATCACGTGATCGATGCTTCTCGTTTCATAGAAGCAAGATTTTATTTTCTTAACGCCTTAATTTGACATGAAAAAGGGTTATCGTACTTATAATTCTTGTAATTGAGATTAAGTGGCATCGGTACTCGTGTTAGTGTTTGTAGTTGCTACATGTATATATGGTTTCGATCATGATGAATGTAAGCTTACTATGTTACAAATAGCAAGTGAATTCGACCCCCGTGGGCATCGCTTTAAAATTCATATTGGAGAGCGATAGTTCTTTTTCTCAAGACTATAGATACACAAGTTTTGAGTGAGTGATTAAATGTCAATTTTGTCTATATAGGTTTAGGCAAAATTGACCTTTGATCATTCATTTAACCTTGTGCAACTTTACTCAAACGTATAGGAACTCACAGGAAAGAAGTCATGAAACAAGTTAGACATGTGTCTAGACAGTGAACACATAAAAACAGTAATATCAATACTCGTGATGGCTATAACATGATACCATCTCTATTTGTTAATATTGTGTTACAAAACAATTAAGTAATGTAGCCAATATTACAAACACGGTTTAATGAAACAATTGCCTATTATTTAGATAATGCAAACGATATATGAGCCCATGCGTGGCATTTCCAACAATTTGGGATTGTCGCGAGATGCAAACACTGAGTTGCGTTGGCAGCCACATTCTGTAAATATAAAGCTACCTGATTTTCTACAAATACCTTGATACCTTATCTATGTACTAAACGCGAAGTGAAGAACTTGATCAGACTATGCGAATGCACAGGCTGGTCACAGTCTTTGCTTTGCGCATATTTGAAATTGTTGGAAATCTCACGCACATGCTAATATAATACACTATTGGCTTAAAGTTCAGAACCTCTTAGACAAAGCAGACTCTTATGTCCAAATGTCAAAAGGACTTTGCCCTTTACAAGTTTCTCGTTTCATTCAACATTAAATCTTGACGATAAATGTGCTCAGAGCAAAAGTAATATCAATTTCGCAAACTCTTGTATATTTTTTTTCTTTTTGTTGTTTTATATAATAATTACATGAAGGATAATTGTTTGATGGAGTGTAAAATCATGTATTTGTAATTGAGCGAACAACTATAGCTATATTTTTACGATTGGCGCAGCCAAAAGTGCAAATTAAGCTATTGTCGCACACGATTGGAAAGATAAATCGATCTTAAGCGAAAACCAAACAATTGTCCTCTACTCCGTAATTCTTTAAATAAGAAAAAATGTGAATTTTCTAGGATAATTAAGTTAAAGGGCGTCATTTTACACGCGAATGCCTCACAACGCTACGATCTCATGTGTATAATTAGCCCCGTTTAGATGACATCAAAAAAGGTGAAATGAACTAAAGCAGGGTTTAATCTTTACAGTCTTGGATTTAAGTGACTCCAGGTCAGAAATCTACTGGAGAAAGTAACTGTTAATGAATTTTCGATGGTCTATTAGATAAACAAACTGACCCTCAAATCATCCCCAGGAGACCTGTTCTTTCTTCATGGTATGTTTACTGATAAGCCCAATAAGTAATTTGAGAAACTCACATAATGGGGCATTTTTTCTAGTAAATCAACTTGGAACTTTTTATCATTTGAACTACTTGTTTTATAAAATTGGTTATTTTGCAATATGCACAAAAATTAATATAAGCAAATCTGTATTAAACCGTTTCCGTTCAAAATTGGTTTGCAAATCCATTTCTAGATATTAGATAAAATATCTTTTAACATAAAGATTTTTTTTTTTTTTTTGGGGGGGGGGGGGGGGGTGTTAAACAATTATTCCTGTTAAAAAAGAAAAAGTCTAGTAAATAGATGTTGTAGATTTGTATACCATTTATTATCCATAATTAATGCCCTGGCAGGGCGGAGCCTAAGTAACGGGTCGTTGCACTTAAGGTTAAGGACAATCAGCTTTTATCTAAAATAACCTACTTCTTAATAGAGTCGACATTAATAACTCGAGACCTTAAATCGTAGATTGGTAACCAAATCCTCGTAACTTCAGCTTAATCAAGCTGAAGTTACAAGGATTTGGTAACCAAACGATGAAATGTGTTCACTCTCTCAAAGCACGTGAATCCTTTAGGTTCTAGGATACAGTTATTTGCACGCGTTAACGATGATTACCGACTAAAATTTAAAAGAACCCAAAGTATTGAAAAGTAAACTCGCCTAATTACGTCACGCTTAAGCCCCGCCCTGCCAGTTCATTTATTACGCAGAATACAAACAGCATTTTTCTTCATGAGGTTTTATGTCATTTTCAATAGAACATTAAAAGACGCCACTTGGTACTTTCAGCTGTCTTACCTAGATTACAAAAAATAAAAAATGCACAATTCTTCACTCATCTTAGTTCAATGATTTTCAAGAGTAAATTCAGTTGGAGTTCAAATTGGATAAAAAAATGCAAAATATTGCAGAAAACAGAGAAAGAGAGAAATTGCTTGAGACAAGCAATTTCTGTTTTTTCCTAAATGTTTTCCTACTTTATTACCTTCAGTGCCATGTTTACATCTAGTTACAGAAAAAGGCACAAAGCATTTAATACTCTTGAGAAATATTTTTTTTCTTGATTTACATATTATAAGAAATATATCATTTTTTAAGAAATGTTATTTAAGTCTATTGTCAATTTTATTGTCACTTAGGTAGGTTTTCCTGGATAATGTTACATAAATAATGTAATTATGATATATTAAAAATCTAAAGATAATGACGTAATCCCCATTTAACTCACTGGTTTATGATTTTCACAAAATTGTTTTAAGAGACGTAGAATTTTCTTTTTATTCATGAATATGTATGAAACTAAAACGTAATTACACTGAAGTATGAATCAATTGAAAATCAAACCCTGTATTCATATAGTGTGATTAGGTTTAGAGTTTCATACCTCTATAAATTGAAAATAATATGTTCGTAAAACACTTATTCCCACGAAATGGCTACTGTAGAAGATTGAACCAGGTTTTTAACATTGGCCTTGATGGATGACCTTGACCTTGAATGATGAGTATTGACGAGAGGATCCTTCATGTCAAGTATGAGCATTCACTCCTTAGTGTTGAAGTAAGTAACAGCAAAGTGTTTGGTTTGCAGGTTAATTTTCTAGACAGACGGACGGACATCAGTAAAGCAATATGCCCCAGATCTTTCGATGTTGAGGCATAAAAATACTATCTTCAAGCTTATTAATTTAGAATCATGAAGTAAAATCACCACAGCTTCTCCCATAAAAGAAAGATTTCTTTCAATAATACTTTGTGAACAAGATTATCAAATTAGCTGTGTACTCAAAATTGAACTATGAAACCAATTTGTCAGATAATCAGTTTGCAGAATCTGTAAGAACACTGACTGGTGAAATTAAATGATACATGAAAGTTGGGTAAAAATTAACTATTTGATAGATTTTTAGCTCCACTGGCCGAAGGCCAGCGAGCTATTGTCATGGCGGAGTGTCCGTCGTGCGTCCGTCCGTCCGTGCGTCCGTCCGTGCGTAAACTTTTTCTTAAAACATCTTCTCCTCCCAAACCAATGGACGGATTTTAACGAAACTTGGTAGAAATGATCCTTGGGTGGGCCCCCACTTGAATTGTTCAAAGAATTTTGATTGGCCCCCCAAATATGGGCGTGGCAGGGCGTGGCATTTTTTCACTTTGAAATCTTTAAAAATCTTCTCCTCCCAAACCATTGGGCCGATTTCAATGAAACTTGGCATGGATGTTCCTTGGGTGACCCTTCACTTAAATTGTTCAAGAAAATTTGATTGGTCCATAAATATGGGCGTGGCAGGGCGGGGCTATTTTGAGCCGGAAATCTTTGAACGACATCTCGTCCTGAATCACTGGGCCGATTTCAATGAAACTTTAACAGAATGTTCCTTGGGTGACCCTTCACTTAAATTGTTCAAGAAATTTTGATTGGACTAAAAATATTGGCGTGGCAGGGCGGGGCCTATTTTGAGCCCGAAACCTTTGAACGACATCTTCTGAACCTTATGTTTTAATAAGATTGGTCAAGGGTTGAAGGTTCATTGTGATTGAGTATTTTGGTGCAATATGGACCAGAACCATTCAATCATTACTAAATAGGTCTTAGGAGATTTTGGAGTGTTAATGTATTCATTTAAAGTAAGCTTTATTTAATGAAAGTCTAAAGATTTTAAAGCCAGTGGAGCGATACAGGCCCTCTTGGGCCTCTTGTTGTATTATTTTGTGTAATTCTGACCATTTCCATTTCCGAATGGAATATAGGAAAAATTAATAAATTTCATAATATTTAACCATTTATTAAAATTTAATCCATCTATAAAAGGCATCATGGTTTCTACCCTGTTGAAATGTTGCTTTTTTATAATGACAAGAGACCACAGATTATATGACAATCTATCAAGTATGTATGGTAATGACGGCTGCCCATAAAAGTGATATTTTCCATTTGACCACATTATCTTTAATGGTTGATAAAAGATATCACAAGGCCCATCCAAATAAAGTTTGGTTGAAATCAATCATTTAGTTTTAGGGTCGAACTGATTATTTTTAGCTCGCCCGGGACGAAAGTCTCGGAAGAGCTATTGTCATACCCTCGGATGTCGGCGTCAGCGTCGGTGTCGGCGTTCGCATTAGGTTAAAGTTTTTTTTTATTTCTATCAATATTAATCCTAGAGGCTTTATATTATACACAAACACTCATTAGGATATAGGCTTTCATTTAAGACAAGCACCCATGTCAAAATGACCTTGAGACAGTGACCTTGACCCTTTTAAAAAACTTAAACCAAAAACTCAAAAACAATTTAACCAAAAAACTTTAACTTTGCTCATATTTTCTGAAAGCTTTACCTAGGGACTTCATTACTTCATATTTGCACTGACCAGGTGATATGCTTACACGAGAGACCAAGTGTCTTGACATTTTGACCTTGACCTTTAATGGGCTTTCATTTAAGACAAGCACCCATGTCAAATGACCTTGAGACAGAGACCTTGACCCTTTTAAAAAACTTAAACCAAAAACTTTAACCAAAAACTCTGACCAAAACACTTTAACCTTGCTTATATTTTTGAATGATTTTACCTAGGGACATCATTACTTCATATAAAACTCACTAGATGAAAAACTTTCACTGGTTACCTTGATATTTTGACCTTGACATTGACTATTTATGGACTAAGAAAACTGTAACCAAAAAACTTTAACCTTGCTTATATTTTCTGATTGTTTTACCGAGATCATAACTTCATATAGACACTCACTAGATGATAGCCTTTTTTGACCTTGACCTTTTATGGACTTAAAAAAAACTTTAACCAAAAACTTTAACCTTGCATATATTTTCTGAGAACTTTTACCTAGGAACATCATAACCTCATACACAAACTCATCAGGGGATAGGCTTTCACCAATATCGAAGGTCCTTGATAATTTAACCTTGACCGTTTATTTACCTATAAAAACTGTAACAAGAAAACTTTAACCTTGCTTATATTTTCTGAGTGCTTATACCTATGGCCATTATACCTTTATTTCTGTCTTTTTTCTAAATCAGACTGATATATATATTAGATAATGGACTCCTACAAAAATTATTGACCTTGAACTTTGATCTTTGGTCAAGTGCTGTTTGTGACAAGCTGTAGATTGGGCGAGCTACGTTGTCCGCTTACAACTCTTTTCAAAGTTTCCACTTATGATATATGAATATATGACCTCCACCTAATAAGGGCATGGTATTTTAACAGCCTGGTAAAGGTTCACCTAAGGATCGTCTTTAAAAATCAAGGTTGACATCCATCAATAAGTTTCTGATAAAATAGTTTTCAAAGGTTTCAAAGTCGTAATACTCATCTAATTAAGATTCATTGAAGTAATCAGATAGAGGGCCATCCAAGGATTGGTGTACATTCCTGTAAATTTTGGATGAATTCCATTAAGTAGCATGTGAAGTTTTCTTAAAGTATTATTTTACTGATTTTGAAAGATCCAAAATAAATGATAAGTAAACTCGCCAAATTACAATGTATATCATGGCTAAGCCCCTCCCTTCCTGGTGAATAATAACACAAAATACCTTTGTAAATTAAATGAAGAAAAAAAGATTTGAAATTCTAGTATGTATGATTGACTTAATTAACTTTTAAACTAGAGCTGCTTGAACACCTGAATTGCTCCATAGGCCCGATCTTCTGATATGGTTAGATGAGAATTTTTTGATTGAATGAATGAATGTTTATTTAAGTATTTAAGTAAACGATTGTTTTTGAAAGTCACATGCTGAGATATTCTTTCAAAGAAAGATCGATGAATAACATATTTTTCATCAAATAACAATGCATTTTTCTCGGGATATTCTAAAGATATTTGGTTGATATCAATCAATTAGGTTCTGAGAAAATGATTTTCAAAGTGTCCATTATGTAACATATTGAGAAATGACCTCATCTCATAAAAGACATATTTTCATATGACACCAATATGTTTTTGTAGACTGATAAAAGCTTGCTAAAGGATCATTTCCAGTGAAATTTTGTTTATATCTTTTTCTTAGATTTTGAGAAATATCACCTATTTCCATAAATGGAAATTAGCCATGTCCATAAAGCCTTTACTTGTTTTTCATTGGATAAAAAAATTATAGAACAATTTTTAAAGATGGTCACAATAGGATCAATCCTGTGAAGTTTGGTTAAAATTCATTCAATAGTTTTGTGAGAAAATTTCTAAAGAAAAAGTTTCAACTGGACGCACAATAGACACAATGCCATGACAATAGCTCCAATGGCCTTTGGCAATTGGAGCTAAAAACTACTGCTAACTCCTTTAAAGAAGATATTTAGCAATCATATGTATTTATATGCAACAGTACAAACCCCTTTACTCAAAGTAAAGAGAGGGGTCTAGGGTAATGCCAATTGAAAATGAACTTTTTTTTTTCAATTTTTACCTATGTTGTTGGAACTCATTTAAATGGTCCTAATCAGACAATTGTAATGAATATACATAATAAACATCTTTATTGCACTACAATCAGAATATTAAAATTTGAAAATGTATCTTAATCTCCCATTGTTGCAAACATAAAATCAGTAGAATTGTAAAACTGATAAGAACACATGGTTGATTTCCTGTTATCAGTTGTAATGATCTATAGTAGCCAGAATGTTTTTACTGCCCTCATGCTGTTAAACTCTCCAAGAATGCCATAATGACCGTTACGGTGATTAGGAGAACTGATCTTATCTCGGTGCTGCAAACGCCCCATTCTAATCACTTAAATGTATGACTGTTTAGGTGATTTCACTTGTTTAGCTGCAAGATAACCAAGTAGAACCTAGCGATGCATCTGCCCTGCGTTCATGATGATATAACAATGCAAACTGTTTGCCAATTATACCCCGTTTGCACGCGAGTGCTCGTGCAAACGGGCTGTAATTGACAAACAGTTTACACCGTTTTGGGATCCTGAACCTAGGGCTGAAAATTAATCCTCTAAAAGCATATATTTTTTTCCAACTACGGCACTTTTTTATGTTTAACATCGCCATTGATGCATATTCTCATTCCATTATAAATTGATTTAAAAATTTACATCACAGGTAACCAGGCTCTCATAATCCAAATTTGGCATTGTGTTAATACGATTTGTATTTTATAGTAACGTGATTTACAAAATCAGATTTTAAATCAATGGACTGGACTGGACTGGACTTCGAGTCGATTTTCACCATTCTGTTTACAACGTACATGTATTTCCATATGCGTGAGATATAAGTATTCCCACTTGTTTTGCACACGGCTTTATGAATGAGGTTTGGCCTTAAGTCTGCATACCTGTGATGACCGTCCACGTAAAAATTGGTCACCACATCATGGCGAAAGGACAGATAAAAAGTATAGATTAGTTTAGGGTCATGGAAAATTTTACAGTATCAACCCCGACCGATGTCAGATTTCATCACGTCGTATAATTTGTTTCATCAGTTAGACATGTTTTAGATTACCTGAGAATTCAAATAACGCCATATTTCCAGCTCCCGCCCCTTGTTTAACGTGTATCGTCAGGCCGCTTGCCATCCGTTACCTGTCATCCGTCAACAATTTTCTTGAACTTTTTCTGCGATACTTTTTAACCACTTACCTAATATAAGCTTTGTTACCATTTGGCTTACGGAGCCTGTAGGGCGCCCGTAAACTCGCCGTCAACTCAAAAACGTGCGATGCATGTGTGGTGGCATATGGTATCCGAGCGATCATTATTATAGCGGATATCGTAGACCTTGCGATTTCATAAATGAAATGTAGAAAAAAAATTAAAAAAAATCGCAAGGCCGCACGGACACAGTAGCCCCCATATAAAACAGGCATCGTAAGCTACGATGTCCGTGCGCTCATTGTACGTTGGCCCAGCTTGCTACGGTTTTTAATTGACTAATCGCACGGTATTCGTGCGGGTAACGTGCGATTACGTCGGGGTCGCCGCATGGAAGAATGTTTATAACAGGTTTATCGCACAAATGTGCGAACCCATACGTCATAGAAAAGAAATTGTTCAAATAAAATGTCATTGTAAACAACGCTCTAGCTACGTCGTCCATGTAGAATGTTAATCAAGCTTTCAAGTTGCAGGGACATTACGCATTTTGCTCTTTTGTTTCAATTGGTTTAACGCCAACTTGAGCCATGTTTTGGTCATACCGACGACAATGCGTCAACTCTTTTTTGTAAAAATAGCGTATTAAAGTTGTTTTTCTCTTTCGAAAGGTTCAAGAGTAGTATAGTAACCCGTTGTTCGATAGAACTCGAAAATCACATGTTTCAGCCTAGACAGCGTCTCTTGTCAGAATCAACATGTCTTTAAAAGCATTTACCATACGGAATACATACGTGACCGGTCATGCAAAAAAGGACCATCTAGGAACTACAATATATGTTAAAAAGTAACTGAAAAGATATTCAAGTAGAGGTCAACCAAAATTCACATTTTAAAAAGTAATATCTTATAACTGTGCAAATATCTGTGTGATAACATCCCATATGATATTTTTATGATATCGCTTAGTTATTTTTAGAACAATGATATTATACGGTTATTTTTAGAAACTTGCATTTCAGTTAGAAACATCGACGAAAAAAAGACAAATAGAGGTTATAAGATAAATATAATACGTACTTAGTGTATTGTATGAAAAAAATATCTAACTCGGTTGTGAGAATTGATAATTGTCTCGGCAAAGCCTCGACAATTTTCAATTCTCCCAACCTCGTTAGATATTTTTTTTTCATATAATACACTAAGTACGTATCATATATATATGCAGGCAGTTTGAGTGATCATTCTAGATTCAAAAAGTAATCAAGTCCAAAATGTTGCGATCCCAGTCAACTCTTATTCTGCCGGTGTTCTATTTTTTAATTAATTAATCAATTGAAGTGCATGAAAAACCCAGTTTTTGGGTAAATGGTCACGCAGATAAGTTTTTTCAATTATTTTTCTAGATATCATGATTGTCCCTGTTTAAGGAATAAAAAATATTACATGAAGACAACTCTCACCTTCATGTTTAGCTTCTAATGTTTAAATACAATGTCTGACACTTGCGTCATGGATAATCTTCTTTGGAACAGTTGAAAAAAATGTTTTTCTTCAATCGCATTAACCGAAGGACCACTAGAATCTGAATCACCTAAAATATAACCCAAAACTACTACACTTACGTCCGATGTACTTTTCAGTTTACGGAAAAAATCCGACAGATATTACGAATTCCCCGGAACCGTCTCCGCAATCGACTATTGTCTTCAGAGTGAAACCAATTAATCTGGATTTGCAGTTTCTATCGGGACATCGTTGCTCAGACTTTTCCGTGAACTTGAAAGTAACTCGGGCGCAGGTGTAGTAATTTTGAAATCATATTTCGGTAATTCGGCTCCTGGAAGGCGGTACTTCGGTTAATACGCTTGAAGAAAATCTCATTTTGTTAATTCTCCTCCGATCGTCTCTGGATATCGTTTGGTTATATATTGATTTGATGACAAACCGAGGTAAAACACTGCGCTAGGTTGTTCAAATTATGATATGCCATCATTAATTCTTCCGTTAATTTTGTTTTATGCAAAGTCATCCTAAACGGGATGATTGATGTTTGTGACGTCATGTAAACGCACATGCGAAACAACGCGCTATCATGGCTACGCCCGTATCATTCAAGAATTAATCAGACTCTTGTCATGTCAATTTTTGTAGGTGAAATCGCGATTTTTTTCCTTACTATATTTTATTTTGAATGTACATGTAGTTGTGGATCTCATCCTAAAGTGATTTTGGAACTTTTCGTTCATTTTTGTTCGAGCGAGTGTTTGTTATGAATGAATGGAGCGCCGAGTGATGGATTTAGAATGGTTTTGATTGAGATGAATGTAAATTTCACTAAATGTAATACCTTGCTCGGCATGCATGTCGACGCTCAAAGCGGGGTCTTATTTTTTAAAGGTTTAGTGAGCCTTTCTTCATCTTGAACGATCTACATTTCAAATGAAGAAATTTGCTAAACGTCTAAGAAATATAACCAGACTCATGTACAAACCGGGAAACCATTATCAAGCGTTTGCAAACGCTTTTGCAGTCTGAGCGCAGGGTTTGTATACCTGTCTGTTCTAATAGGGCCACTGTCAGTCGCAGTTTTTGATTTGGGGGATGAGGAGGGGGGGGGGGGGGGTGAGTTAAAGGATCAACAAAGCCAAATTCATTGATCAGTTGAGAGTTTAATACTCATATTCAATAATTGCCACAACATGGTAAAGGGGTTGTAACTGTAGGAAAAGCGATAACAGGATTTAAAAAAAAAAAAAAAAAAACAAAACCACATAATCTACTTATAAAATAGCAATTGTAGACTAAGTGTTTTATAATCCTAAATAGTTAAAAGTTAATTTAAATCGATTGGAAAATAAACTGACGAATAGTTTTGCTCAAGAGTCCTATTCACAATTTGATTACAAATATGTTTGATTTGCCTTAAATCAGCTTCACCTGGAAATTTCAGTATTTCAAAAATTGCAAATCCTTAACAAAACCCTTTGTCTACACCTTTAAAAAAGTCAGCTTTAATGGATTGAATGGGTATCCCATAACAAAAGTAGTGTATGCAATATTGAGTATTTTATCTTATTTATCTTAAAATCCATTCTACTTTTACAGAAAATTAGCTTTGTTGGCACGAAACACTATTTGGGTTCGTTTTGATACTTCACGATTTAACATCGTTTTTTCCACAAAAAATCGTAACTACAGTTTTACACAGAAAACCGACGATAAATAGTTTTGAGATTACATGGATACAAAGACAAAAATTTTTAAAGAGATTTTGTAAATAAGGTCAGAATAATGACTATAACGAACGATTTTCCCCTGGCAGGGCGGAGCCTAAGAAACGGGTCGATGCACGTAAGGTTAAAGTAAATCAGCATTAATTTTATTCATTGTTATTTACTTCTAAGGTTAGTCGACATAATGATCAACTTGACACCGTAAAACGTAGGTTGATAACCAAATCCTCGTAAATTCAGCTTGTCTGAGCTGAAGTTACGAGGCTATGGTAAACCAACGATGATATGTTCTCTTTCTTTAAGCACGTGAATCCTCTTGGTTTAAGGGTACAGTTATTTGCACGCGTTCTCGATTATTGCCAACTAACTTTCCAATTTTTCAAAGTTAAGTCGCAAAATTACGTCACGGCTAAGCCCCGTCCTGCCAGTTCATTGATAACGTAGAATAAAAGGCAAGCTTAAATATAATGTAAAGATAATTTCATCACAGTGTAAAACGAGTCCTGTTCATAAATGAAGTATATTTCTAAACCACCATCTGTTATCGGAGGCCCGACTGTTGATGTAGCAAACATTTTCTTTCTCCTGTCCTGGCCTCCGACCCCACCAACCCTCGAACCATGTTTGGCAAACTTGTCACTCGTTCTTGCACGTGCAATCGTCACCGCATTTACAGCTAGCGGGACCAGTGCAGCCTATTCCACAGGCGCAGCCTCCTAAAGGAATAAGAATGCTATTGTGAACAATACAGTTAGTTACATCGTGACATTGACATTCGCCTCAATCAAAACCATTCTAAATCGCTCACTCAGCGATCCATTTATTCATTCAAAAAAACGCTAAAACCCAATGAAAAATATAGAATCAACAACGTCATTCAAAATAAATTTGGAAAGAGAAAAAATGCGATTTCAATGACATAATTCAAATTGTAAGCGTCTAATTGGTTCTTGGAGATTTAGGAAGCTATCTGTAGAACTTTTACGCATATTCTATTAAAGGGAGGTAATCAATATCGCTCATTTTGTTCATCCTGAACGAATTTGCGATATCGGAATACCTCCAATTAAATTCATTCAAAATTCACTCCACATACTCATTCAATTTCATTCATTTATCATTCCAAAATCATTCACATTGTCAATTTCACGATGTTGTTAACTGTAATACCATCACAATTGTGTCTTTGGGTCATCGACACATCGAGCGAAATGGGACCGTCATAATTTGAATATAAATGTTGATCCCAGTAATTAGTGTCGAGACTTTTTCGATTTGTTTGTTTGAATGGTTTTTTTCGCCGCTTTCAATATTTTTTAAGTTATATCGCGACGGCTGTAGCACCTTACAATGGATTTCTGGTATTCTCTCACCAGTATTACCATTACATCTTTTCCTAGCCGCCTAACTTATTAATATTACCTTTTATGTTAATACATTAAAAGTAGTATTAAAACATAATTACGGCTTTAATCTCAAATTGAAATTTGAGAAAATTCTGAATTGAGAATGAGAAAAGTTTTATACCCTCGGGCCCAGATGTTGTGAGAACTCATTAGAATAGTCTGCAATGATATTCGAAAGCACAGTGTTTGATTTCACAAAACTTTGCCATGTACACTGAGCCCCAAAAATGAGATGCTTTCCACACTAACAAACAAATACTACATTTAATAGTCTGAACTTAAGAAATAACGAATCGCAAATGACAGTTAAAAGTCGATTGACTAATCAAATCATTTTTCGAAGCTATTTCACTAAAACTGTAGTTTTTTCTTAAAAAAATGAGAGTCAGAAAACGGTTTAATGGGTTATCCCCTTTTTGACGATATTTTAGAACATGGAATTTGGAGAAAAAATAAAAAAAAGAAGATTCTGACTAGCTATTTATTTATTCTGATATAATTAAATTTTGGTTATAAATTACATCGATTATTGTGTTACCGATTGGCTGAAAACTGGTTTTATTTTTCAATGAATACAATTTTGCGCAATTTCGAAATGGCTAGATCTGGTTGAAAGTAAAGTAGGAAGTTCGAATACATACCGGTGCCCTCGCAATTACAGAAACCGGCCATTTTCATCTGCGTTTTCTGCCCACATTTGATACATTTCGGACCACATCCGCAGGATCCCGCACTGCCACAATCTAGTGGGCATTTGCATACGCCACCTGAAACGGACAAATTTAAATCCATGAGGTATTCGATACTCGTAGATATTTGTAAACATACTTAATAACTTTTATTTGACATTATCACAGAAAGAGGGGGAAGCCGAAAATTCATTTAGAGCAAATCGCCGGTTTTTTGGTTGAAAAAAAAAAAAAAAAAAATAATAATAATTATTATAATATCGTGGGATATACTCGGAAAATTGTCGAAATATCTCACACGTACAAAATATCACTCGCCAATAACATGCTTATTTTACTCGCATTTTAGTATGACACGGACTGATTATGTGTGGCCCTCTCCTAATCGAAAAAAGCTATCGCATTTTTTTTTTTTTTTGGGGGGGGGGGGAGGGTGTAAAGAAAGAAACTAACTACTAAATACATTACTCAAAACTCATATACTTGTATGATGTACTTCTACTTTTTTGTCCATGTTAATCAAACAAAATTTTGGTATTGCTTTAAATATATCTAGTTTAAGCTGTTTTCACTAGTTAAACGATTAAGATAAACTTATATGATAAGAAAAAGACAAACGTACCCAATTAACATTTTATTTATATCCTTTGTACTGTGACAAAAGCGAAATTCGTATCAAATGACCATTTTAATGTAATCCTTTTCAATCACGGACATTAATGAAATAAATATATACATTCGAGATGGCAGAATCCATGAAAATGTGAGCGAGAATATATACACGAAACTATGACGTACAGCGTTAACCGCCACCTTTCACTATCTGTCAAAGTAAATTAGTTCCCGTGTATTAGGCGTTATTATAATATGACCTACGTCGCCGGAGTGAAATAATCCCGTTGAATTTTTTTGATATTACACGGGTGTTATTACACTAGTGGAATAACTATGCAAATTAGCTCGGAGCGAATAGCAACGCTATTTTGTAACCGCGAAAATGACGTCATAATCTACGTCATTTTTAAACGGCGTTATAACTTTCGCGGAAAATTGAAACGTTGAATTTCAAGAATTTTGACGATTTTTCTGTAAAATTCGGGTCATATTATAAACAGAATATAAAATTTGTGCTCATAAAATACAGAATTTATTAAACTCGTCATCTAAAACAGATAAAAACTCGGCGCAGCCTCGTTTTTATCAGTTTATAGATGACTCGTTTAATAAATTCAGTATTCAATGACCACTCATTCAATATCCTCTATTTTTTCAACTGACAGGGCGAGGCTTATCCGTGGAGTAAGTTGATCAGTTTACTCTTCAATATTTTGGGTTCTTTCGAAAGTAAGTCCGCAAATTATCGGTAATGTGTGCAAAAAATGCATCCTAAAACCCAAAATGAGCAGAGAAAGTGGTCACATTTCACCGTTTGGTTACCAAAGCTCCATAGCTTAAGCTTGAACAAGCTGAAGTTACGAGGGATTGGAAACCAACCTATGATATAAGGTTAAAGCTACTCTTTCAGAGATTGGGAAAATGTGTTTTTTGAAAATTTTCGTAAAATCAATCGGTAGTAACGACCTCATCATATTGAAGCATGGAATGAAAGACAGACATACCAAAATTCATTCAGAAAAAAAAAAAAAAAACTTCTAACGCCTAAAAAATTATTCTTCAATTTCGACAATCATTTACGCATGTGCATTCCGTATTATTGCCAGATTCAATAAAATATTAAGGTAAAAGTATTTGACAGTAGGAAATTTCATAACAATACAAGCAAAAATGAAATATTATTCACGGAAAGTAACGATTTTGTAATTTATAGACGGGAACTACAAAGATGGTTTCTTAACTGATCTTTACGCTTCGAACAAATTATTTACAAAATTATTGAAATATGTTGTTTTTAGCGCTAATGACCTTGGGCCATTCCAATTAATATATATTAATCGTCTAAAGAGACACACACTTCCGAATCTAAGAACTAGTTTTGTATTTTTCTATGAAAAATTGTAAAAGAGGAGCTATATTATGTCAACTATTTATATAAGTAAGTAGTTGTGAATAACAGCAAATCTACCTAAACCTTAAGTGCAACGACCTGAAAATTAGGCTCCGCCCTGCCAGGGTAAAAATCATGGATTATAAAGACAAGAAATGTGTTAACAAGATTAAGACAGAGTCGGTGAAGGCCGAATAAATACCTGTTTGTACCTTCTGACAAGTTCACTGACCGAGTTTACCCTTTTTGCTTTTCCTAAGGATTTGCTTTTTTACTTTGATTCATCTTAAAGGTAAATTTCATGAGAGTTAAAGCAATTTCAATTAAGGGTTTGAAAAAGATATATGAATCGCGTTATTTTTCTTCAATAAGAACCAACAACTCTTCTCCGTTTCAATCTTATTCGTATGGGTTTCTTGTAAAAAGAATCCTAACTCTATGTTCGGTAATTACAAATAACTCAACCTATACCCGAATCTTTTGTCTCAATCGTTCACAGACAAATACAAAACGTTATAAAAAATAAAATATATACAATTTAACGACCAATCGAAAAATAAAATATATTAAAATCATAACCACACACATATTTAAACTTACATTAAAGAGTTGATATTTTCCCTTTTTTCTTCATTTTTTATTATCCGGTTGTTTAATACCGTAATAGAGAATTGGTTGATATTGTAATTTTTAAAACTCTTTGGATTGAGGGATTGAAATAATTGTTTTCAAAAACCTAAAATAAAGTTTATTGAACAATTAAACCAAATGATTTATGGAAAATTTATATCATATTCGAAATAAAATCGATTGTTAAGAGTACCTACTTTCAACACAGTTGCAGTTGCATAAATCACTCATTTTCGATTTTTTCTTTTGGAAATTACTTCGTCGTAAACGTTGCGAATTGTTCGAGTATGAGTTGTTTTGATAAATTATATGCTATGCTTCAGGTTTTATTATTATAGGTATTCTTAGTTTCGTGTGGAAAAGGTGCCGTGTGAAAATGATAAAATTTGTACCGTGTGCAAAATTCCGTTGACTGGCATAATACTTACCTATTTTCTATTATACGGTCGGTATATATGACTTGTTTACCATAAGTACTTGTCACTATCAACCCGATAATCCAATTTCGTTGTCATTGACCTTGCATATATGTTGTGCCCATTTTTTACAATATTCTCATTATTAAGAACGCGAAACTTGTGTTTGCTACATCTTAAGCACGAGCAACCAATCTTGAGAACGGACAAGTAGGTATATCGAAATACATAAAAACATTGATTTTGATATACGAACAGTATTTTACAAATTGAAATGTATTATTGGATTAACGTCCAAACTAAATTACCCACTTTAACTACGATATTCACATACTTTTCCTTGCATCCATTCTGTTAGAGGCAAGCAGGTCTAAACAGCAAAAGAAACTTGCATAAATTGTACTAAATTTTCACGCATATATAGCAGGCGCTCCAGCTTTGCGATCCAACCGGGCTCGTACAGGTGCCAAATGGACCTCAACTTCTTGCTACGTTCTGAGTTTCAATTTGGGTCAAAAGCAATCAAAAATGCCATTTAGGGGCTTTCACGTACGACGTACGTGCGTATGGCTGAGCAGTCCGACCCGCACATGTTACAAGGAGACCTAATTGACTTGCCACATTCTAAGTTTCAAGTTGTTCGGTCAAGGGTAAAAGGGTCAAAATCACAATTTAAAATGGGTTGTTTTTGCCCGCGAAAATGTCATTTTCGGGGTTGTCACCCGTGGTAGGTTCGCACTTTGTCTGAGGATCCAACCAGGGCTCGCGCCTGTGGCCAGGGGACCGTCTCGTCCGAATCGCAACGTTTCAAGTTATTAGTCAAGGTCATGCAGGTTTTTGTTCTTGATAGGAGTACGCATTATAACGTTAAGTCATCACTACGAACTTTGTACTGGTAACAGTTCCTTTTGTAGAAAATATTGACAACTTGTATAAATGAACGGAGTTACTACGAACAAACTTAGATAAAACAATTTTGCTACAATTAATATCTTGGTGTGATTATGAGAAGTCATAAGCGGAACTTGCGTGACTTGCCGGTTTGTCGTTTCCTGTTAACCGGAAGTTGAACGATTTATGGAACGTGGTATCGTGTTCCGTGGTATTGGGGATTTTTCTACTAAATCACCTTGGTTTTATATCTAAATTGATTTGATTGTTTACAATCGAATGAATGGATATAAAAATTTTCACACATAATTGCCCACGAGTGTGTTTGTTTTCATGACAAAAAAGATCATCCGTCCATTCTTAAGAACGGGCAGATAACCTTTTTAAACGTTTGCCCGTTCTTAAGATTAAGCATTCCCAAGATAAATTTGCAACCCAAACCACAAAACTCAGCATACCTTTTCGGCAGGTATTATTGTGATTATCTAATTTAGTAATTTTCTGAATGAGCAAAACTCCAGATCAACATTATTGACAATCAATTATCAAGAAACCAGCTTTATTTTGTGTAAGGAAATGGAAGGAAATGAAACAGATAGCAAACAACGAATCAGCATTACCTTTAAAACAACCTACCAGGGGATAAGACCATGAGATGAATTATTAGAAGAGTGAATCTTCAGGCATTGCTGACTAATTGTTTGTCCGCCAGATATCAGCTCTCACAAAACAACCACAACAACAACATCAATAGCATTTTTTCAAAATACATAAACCCTTAACAAATAAAGATAATAAAGTTGCTGCCATGTACAGCAAAGTAAATGTGTCGCCCTTTGAAAAATGTTTGCCAAGTTATGGAAAAATAGATAGACTTAACTTGAGTTCACAGCATGGTTGTTTTTTTTTTGTGCATGAAAAGCAAATATAAAATGAAGATATATGTTGAACAACAAAAGAAACGTCGCATTATTTAGACATGAAGAAAATAAAAGATAAAATCAAAGATATTTGATTTCTTCGGTGTCAATGAATTGAACTGGACTACAAATTAAAGATAAAATACCCATTCGGTCAATTTTTTGATAGGCTGTTAAATTGGATTATGCATAGCGTTGGTACTCTCTTCAATGAATAGAGGAAATTTACAGAAATCATTTTCGCGAGTATGTACTGGTGTTAAAACAACCTAATGATTATTGAGTTGCAGTTGCAATTTATTCACGAAAGCATCCGAGATTCCTTTCCAATTCAGAGAAAACTGCATTTAAAGAATTCTAGCAAAAGAATCAACTATGATTTTTGTGACTGATATCAGTTAATCAGGTAAAGCCCTTAGGACATTTAAATGACAGAAATAGCTCGTATTGGCAACAAAGAATATAAAATACACGTGTTTCCAAGAAAATTTGGTTGTTCGACAAAATCTTTTGAATTAGTCTCGGACAAAGCACAAAAAACCTGGAAACCATTGTCCTTACATAACGCATCCATTTGGAGACCACATCGTTGTTTACCATTGCCAATATTTGAGTAAATTTGGTTTTGCCATACATCCAGGGTCGTATTGCCGTTATCTCAATATTGCTAACGACGGAGCTCTACATTAATTTGGACATAGACACAGACATATTCTTAATTGACACAAACTTACATAAAGTTTCTGGTCAAATTACAAGTAACATGTATAATATCTAAATATGTGAAAGGTCAGCAACAATACCGTATGCTGAACAAATTCATAGCTACATTTATATTTTATGGAAGGATACTTACTCTTTTCTGAATTTGAGTGAAATCGTGGTGTTCATTCATTTGCGAGAATGAGAACAATTATTACAACAGCAACCACAACTGTAATTGTTATTGTAGCAACCATCATCATTACTGGCAAGATTGTAATACGATAGAACATGTGAGATGAACATCTTATACATCTGAAAATAAGTGTGCTGTACGAGGAGGTAGAACAAGACTTTATGAAATAGTAAGAAGCTAGCATAACAAGTTACGAAGCATAAATGACTCACGAAAGAATTTTCCGAGTTTTTTAAAACGGATATTTTTCAGTACTCATTAATGTAACAAATTTGAAAATGCTTGGCTTGTTATAATAAAACTTGTCTATATACTTTTTCTTAAATATTCATAAATCGGACAGACCAGAAGAAAATGGTATTCGTCCTCTATATCCTGAGAGTCACAAAACAGACAGTATCTACGTGATGAATCAGTAAATTCGCGGTTATAACGACCATTTTCAATGCGTAATTTATGAGAAGATAGCCTCAATTTAGACATAGAAATTCTGCAATTGCCTGATAAATTGACTAGGTATCTTTCAAAACTAAACCTCGATTTGAATTCTTTGCACTGATTAAGTGTTCTACAAGAGTGCACGTTATTAAACCATGATTGTTAAAAACATCTATCAGTCTATTCTTAAAATCTTGTTGGAAAACCTTCAAATTATGTTTTAAAGGATTTTCCCAATTATTTTCCCGTAAGATTCCAAAATGTTTTTGATACCGAAGCACCAGTTATTGTTGCCACTTAAAGCATCTAGGCGAAGTGAATTATAAACGGTTTTTATTAAAATGTTTTTAGTATTATTTCACAGCAAAATTTTATTATTCTTACATATCGATTGATGTGTAAAGGATATCTCCCTAGTTCGCCGTATACCGCCATGCTTGAAGTTGATGTTTCAACTTGTAGAAGTTTTCTTTTTGCAAAATTTCAAATGGATTCTTTTTTTTTTTTTTAGTTTTTCTCTTACCAAACCAACCAATTTCGCAGCCAAAAGTAAGAATAGACCTGACAAAAGCGTCGAATAATTGCAACATTGTAGACGGTTTAAGCGGACCCAATTTTCGTGTTTTACTGATTAGAACATTCGGCGCTTTTAGTCCCTTACCTATCAAGTACTCTTGGTTAACGTTAAAAGTATCGATGTAATTAAAAACAGTACCCAAGTAATTAAAATAATCAACATTTTCTAAATCATTCCCATTATACGTCCAGTGATACGTCATCATTGTGAACAATACCCCGCTTTCTAAAGCCCATGACCTTTGTTTTTTTCTGAATTGACTTCAAGGCCCCACCTGTTACAATTGGAAAATAACTATTCGTTGAAAGCTAAAAAAATGCCTTTTCACCAAAATGATTATGTATAAACAAAATTGTTCTATTGTGAAGTTTCTTTTTGTGGTTCAGTATCCATAGTAAGAGTTCAAGAATGTCCACGTATACATGTACCCAGTTTAATCTTTACTTAGTTAGCAATTGTCTACCTCCCCCTTCTGTATCCCTTAATGGAACGTTTAAACTCCTGAATCATTGGGATTTACCATGTTTTACAAAGATCACATGGAAATGGAAATCACACGAGTTACATTAGTGTGATACCGTATGGCATTTGTTTTCTGTGTAGTATTATTTCTGATATATCTGCGATTATTGAAGTCATCGCAGAAATGAAATTAAAAAGTAAAAAGTGCAGACCTAATCCATTTTATTTCCGATTGTTAAGAAGACCGAAATACTGGGCCCTTCATGGAGAAAGACTATGATTTGATTATTTCTTAAATATAGAGAATAACTTGTTTGTGTCTTTAGATATCAATGATATCTGGTCGAGGTTGGTAGAATTTAGCAGGACGAGGCTTTGTCGAGTGATGATCATTTCTCGCTGCCGAGACTAGATAACATTAATATTTTAAGACTCTTACACGTAATTCTATATATCGTGCAATCTTTATACGCACTTGATTGTTATAACTTGTAAATCAAAGAAATTCAGGAGAGGATGTATGCAGATTGTTTCTAAAAATAGACTGCCGGATATCGCGTAATGTTATCAGATAGGTCATGTCAGTACAGGCGTCATTGCAGGATGAAATTTGAATGGTTTCTACTTACTCATTCGGGTAAAAACGCATTTTATATTGATATTGTTTGATAGAGAGAAAAGTGTCATTTCAGTTTAGTTTGATGGTTAGCTACTTTCACACTTACGAATGTACCACTCAAATGCGAAATAAATCGACAATAAAATCTTTCAACAAGAGCTTCGCAGAGCGGCGCATATACGCCCGATGGGGCTTGTCAGTGACCTTGGCTTGTCAGTAACTTGAGATTGAATGATAGCTAAAAATATTTTAAACAGACAGACAGACAACTGGTGCCATAACATAGTATGACCTTTTGAGTGTAAATTGAAAATGATTTTATGCACAACTATATGCCAAACAGTTATTTTGCAAGTTTCAGTTCATTCCAATTCAAAGTGTGACGAGTTGCTCACAAAAGAAATATAGTGAATTTCAATCAATTCAAGGGCAGATAATACAAGAAAGACACAAGCTTTTGGAATTTCTGGAGTCTTATGCTTAACCAAATATCAGGGTTACATAATGGCAAGATTTATTTCAATCCAATTAAATTTGTAGTTGTGCACACACACGCACAAAAAAATCTGTAAATTTAAACTATTTTGTGAAGTAAAGGGCAGATTAATCAGGAACTACTTTAAATATGAAAGTATATTTAGTCCTAAGCACAAATAGACAACCTACAGATTCATTATGGAAAGTTTCCTTTTATTCCCATCCAAAATGTAGGAGAAAATGAGCTGACAAGAAATTTTGTTTTTCATCAACTCAAGGGCAGATAATCCAAGATTACTCAAGAATGACTGGAGCATTTTGAATTCAAAAGTCTAATTCACAACTAGACATCATACAGAGTAATTGTGTCTAGTTTCAGCTCATTTCAATTGATAGTTAAGGAGGAGTTGCACACAAAATACAGTGATTTTGGTTATATTCAAGGGCAGATGATTCAAGATTACTCAGGAATGACTGGAGCGATTTGAATTTCAAAGGTCTTATGCACAACTAGACATCATAGAGAGTAATTGTGTGTACTTTCAGCTCATTCCCATTGATAATTTAGGAGGAGTTGCGCACACAAAAAACAGTGATTTTGGTTATATTCAAGGGCAGATAATTCAAGATTTCTCAGGAATGACAGGAGCGATTTGAATTTCAAAGGTCTTATGCACAACTAGACATCATAAGGAGTAATTGTGCCAAGTTCCATTCCCATTGATAGTTTAGGAGGAGTTGCGCACACAAAAAATTGCTAACGGACGGACAGACAGACGGACAGACGGACGAACAACCGAGGCCACAACATAATACGACCCTTCGGGCGTATGAAAAATGAAATGAATAGAGCATTGTTTTTAAAGAATATGGCCTAAACAGAACAAGATTTTACCTTAAAAAAACAGCAGAAATAAAACCTTGCAGAGACTAGGACCTGAGCGCAGAAATAAGTGCCACAGAAATGTAAGACTCCCAAAATTTGAAACTTCGTAGAATTTTGACCTTGCAGATATAAAGTGGTTTACGGTTCTTTCTGTCTTTTTGACTTCTTTAATTTCTTTAATGAAAGCGCCACAAAGCTGATAGAGTCGTGTGCAAAAATGTACTTAAGATTCCGCCTAAACAAAAGTTGAGTCATGTCAAGGTCGGTTTAAGGCGAATGTCTGATAACGCGCGACAAGAAATGAGTTCAGACAGACGACAGTCCGTTAATTAGAGCTTTGTCCTTTCGCCATAAACAAGTCAACGTGATGCGAACACAGATTATTCTCGCTCGTCTTTCGAAATTCATTCTAAGTTTTTCTTGTCCAGCTTTTAGTAGTCAACATCTTTTTAGTTTCATGGAATTAAAGTACACGTAAGAAAATCCCTACAATAAACTTTGAAAGAAAATATGATTTTTTTTTCAAATAGGAAATGATAACCCTGCATCCAATCATTTGAAGATCGTCTTTAAGATTGCCCATCTCTTTACATGTTCACTCCTGTGAAAAACGAGGTGCCATTTTAGAAATTTTCAAACTTTTCATAAATAGCATCCTGAATGCTGGACAGAATTTTTTTTAAATCTTCATTGAAGTGTACTCAAAATAGTTCCGCAAATTTCGGAACTCGTAATTATCTATCGGGAAAAGCTGCTTTTTAACAATCCATGCCTTTCTTGTTATTTTTGTATCCGTGTCAATTATGATTTTGTTCTACGTTCAAATATTATTTGTTTGAAGTCCACTTCAATTAGTGCGAAATGTGTATTGTGGCAACAAAATTGTAATATAACATGCTATTAAAAAATCAAATTGAATTGAACTTTATTATCACTAGATGCATGGGCGTTACTGTTATTACGCACAATACGCTAGTGCGTAATAGAAATAAATCCTCTTTCGAAAAATGTCGTTGATGAATGATCATAACATCGAAACTACAGCTTATTCAATCTGTCGTAAGGATGCTTTGATTATTCATCAACGCTCAAATCATGGAAAAGGGGAGTGGGCGCAGGACACATGATAAGTATATGTGAAACCAATCAAATCGAGTGCTTTTTTATAGGATTTTCTCATTAGTTTTCACGTTGATACAATAGGAAAAGTAGTAATGCTAAATTGTGATTCCAAGCAATGGACGTATTTCTATAGAAGCGTGTTATTTTTTTTGCCTGACGCAGAGCCTGTAGGGCAAAAAAAAAAAAAAAAAAAAAAACAGCCCTGTGTTCAGGATGACATAACTGTACTACCGTTTGCCAACCCAATTACTTCCGAAACGTTGTGAAAATATTACGGATCCACTACCTTAATCAGTCAATAAGGAATTTGATTGACTGCTCAATGATCCGTCAATTGTCATGTTAGTCAGTGAGCCACTTATCACACAAGTTAACGTGTATCAAGTAAAGACTCGGATCGGCCTATGTGCTTGAACAGTCTGGTCAGAATCTTCACATTGCACTCGGTAGATTAATACAATGTAGGAGATCATTATTGATTTAAAAAACAACCACTTTCATTTAGTAACAACTATCTAAGCCAATTTACAAAAGCTTACTCTCTTACTACGAAAGTTTGTTTCAATCGAGATTTAGCAAAACCAGAGGTGCGGAAATACAGATTTTCTCAACTTGTCCCTGGACAAACAAACATGGTTTGACACTAAGGGAGTCCGAGACTCCTTCTTAACCAGTTTGACTCCTTTGATTTGCAAGTAAGGAGTCTGCTTGACTCCAAGGGTTGAAAGGAAATATTTTGAAAAACAATGCACACAACTTGTTGAAGAAAACATTTGCTTGCATCCTGTATTGTTTTGAGAAAAAAAACTCTTCTATGGTAGAACATCTGTGGAAATTAATAAATTGCTTATAACAAGCAATTTCTTCTTTTCCACAATGATCTCCCATTATGAAAATTTGGACTCCTTCTTTTTTGAGCTTGGACTCCTTGATTTCATGTGTTGGGAGTCCATATGACTCCTTAATCTCAGGAGTTGATGTTGGCCCCTGACAAACTGATTATATTTTCAATTTATTCAGGATCAAAATGATCAACTTGTCCGCTAGAATGAGAATAAAAATATTCTGAGAAAAAAATATTGCTTTTGGGAAGAATTTCTTTATCAAGAACACTTTTTTCTTTGGTTTGATATTAAAAGAGAACAGCCTAAGGGTGCAATGCTCGGCTACAGGTGCTGGATAATGAAACTAGAAAGCCATGAATGACTTGGGTTGCTCCACAGGCTTGAATTTCATGTAATAGCATATCAAAGTTTTGACTAGATATTCCGATATATTGGGTTCTAAAGACTTGCCCACATTTACGTTGATTGACGTGGTTGGCCGTAGTTATGCATCAACGTAGTCAGCCGTAAAATTTACGTAGCTGGTAGTATACTGCTCAGTAAGTCGAAGTAAGCCGTGCTTAAGCATAGTGAGTAACGTGGTGCAAACTCGTGAGTTTGACTGTAGTGTCTTATATATTGTAAACAAGAGGACAATGATGGTCCTATATTGCCCACCTTCGTATCTTTGTCTCTTTAATGATAAGCAAATTTTCAAATGTCATAATTTTACTTTTTTCTGTGATATCGCACTGATCCTTCCCATTTTCAAAAGGGTTCGTCATTGTGACCTGACAGACAATCTGACCAAGTTTCATGAAGATTGGACAATATTTGTGGCCTCTAGAGAGTAAACAAGAATATTGTCATTAAGGCCCCTTTTCCCCTTATATGGCATGGATCCTTCCCATTTTCAATAGGTTTCATCCTTGTGACCTGACAAACATTCTGACCAAGTTTCATGAAGATTGGACTATATTTGTGGACTCTAGTGTATTAACAAGAAAAATGGCATTAAGGCCCCTCGTGATATGGCACGGATCCTTCCCATTTTCAATAGGGTTCGTCCTTGTGACCTGACAAATATTCTGTCCAAGTTTCATGCAGATTGGGCCATATTTGTGGCCTCTAGAGTGAAAACAAGAAAGTTGTCATTACTTGGACGTAATAAAGGATATGTTCTGTTCTGTAACTGCAATACTTTTGAAAAGCGGCGTAAACCCCAAATCAAACGAAATAGCAAAGTAATTTTTTATTAGTTTCAAAAGACGCCTCAAATCCAATGAAGATAGTATCATATACGTAAACATGTTATGAAATTTATATATTGAAATCATCAATTTTCAAGGAGTGAAAAGGGTATTTTAATTGTAAGTTATATATGTATAAACATGCAGTCCCTCATACACTTTTGACACGAACAATACGAACTAAGTTTCTCGCAATAACAAAATATGTCGACCCTTTTCAATCTGTGCTTTTTGGTGCAGCTTCAAAGGTGCAAGCAAAATTACCATTGTAATGGGGTTCATCCTTGAGACCTGACAACTTTTCTGTCCAAGTTTCATGAAGATTGGACAATAATTTTGGCCTCTAGTGTCAACACTTCAATTGTTGACGCATGACGACACACGACGGACATTTAATGATCACAAATGCTCACCTTGAGCACGATGTGCTCAGGTGAGCTAAAAAATGTTCAAAAGTCTATTCACGGTATAGTACGTTATTTTGTCCCTAATTTGGCCGTATTGTCACAGTAGTTGATCCCTGCTTATCCGTAAATCGGAACTAGTAGCACGCTATGATATCGTAAACACTCGTCCCCTATACTACGGTTAACCAAGGTTGAACTAGCGATTCACTTCTCTTGCAGTACGTGTATCTAAATTTTTCTACGGTTAGGTATGGCAAAAGTACGTTGTAAAAATCGCGGTCACATTTCACGTTGTAAACTTAATCTCGAGGTAGTGAAAGAATGCTGTACTATAACGTGCTCTACCGTAGACCGCGCAGTTTAACCTAGTGACCCGTAGATTCTGAGAAAATGATTTTCAAAATTTCTACTATATGACATATAGAGAAGCGACCTCCACCCATAACATGCATATTTTTTATCCAGTCACATTAATTTTGTGCAGACAGATAAAGGGTCATCCCAGGATTATTCATGTAAAACTTAATTGTTATCCATCTATTATGTTCTGAGAAAAGTCACTTTTTACCATATTTGGAAATTAGCCAGCCCATTAAATCTATGTTTTTCAATAGACGGACGCATGACGGACACAGCGCTTTGACAATAGCTCCAGTGGCCTTTGGCCATTGGAGCTAAAAGGTCTTAGGCGTAAAATGGGCATACCTTTTAGGAAAATGTTTTCAGAGTTATACCCTATTATATTCTGGATAACCCTTGTGTTGGTGAACACACATGCCAAGTTTCATGAAGGTATCTTCAATAGCAACAGAGATAAGACCAAGGTTAAGTTTGTCACTCAAGCGTCAATCCAACAACAAATTCAACGCGAACGACGCCAAGATGTCAAATAATAGAAATTTGACTACATAATTTTTTTACATCTGGTAATTTCCATTCCAAGATTTAACCTGATATCTAAGTGCCCACAGTTAACTTGCCAAGAATCATGCACTTGTCAACAGGAAGAAAAACCAGTGCTGGACAAGTCAGGTAATAGGGATTTCACACCCCTGTCAAAACTGTATCTTACGTGGTTGAAACTCATAAAGAGCATTTTTGACGAATCCAATGCGTCCAAAGACCATAGGACATGGTGTGAATCATGCGTCACGATATATACATATAGTAAACTTTGAAATAAGCGACTACTTATGGGATATCAAAAGGGGGGGGGGTCAAAGAGAATGGTCGATAAGTACATGCTTTGTTTACAAATTAGAAAACATAATTTTAATTGAATATGTATGTCTTTGCGAATTTATCAATAATCCTTTGTTATTAAACCTCTGAAGAATTGTCTTATTGACGATTGTAATGAGCTTTAACAACATGGGATTCATTTACAATATATTTTTAGACCAATAATATCTACTTCTTTAGATATTTTGATTTAAAGAAGGGGATTTTGAAAACAGTCTCTTTATAAAAAACGGTCGCTTTATAGACGTGGTCGCTCGAGCAAGAGGGACTTTATATGTTATCAGTCACTTGATTATGGTCAACTTTGGATAAATTTGGACATTGATCACATTGCATAGATTGCACAGGCTGACCAGGGTTGAAACCCTTTGTTTATGAGAATATCCTGATTGAATATAACAGTCATTCTACCTTCCTGTATAATCATTTTCGAAATGCAGACTCTGGTTAACCTCTGCTGAATCTAATCACTTTTTGAAATGTTTTTTGATGCAGTTCTCAGATTTTGATATTTCAAGGACTGGCAACACAACGCAGTAGGAAGTACCCCTTTTCATCATGTAAAAAGTCTGTACTAAAAAAGTCTGTTTTATTGATCAATTGATTAGTATGTTCTGTAGACCTTAGTCATTTAGCCATTTTATTTCAAACATTTTATTGTGGTAATAGGCAACTTAATCATGTTTTAACAGCTAGAATAAGTTGTTGTTATACCTTCATTTATTTGACCAGAATTTGACCTCTGTTGAAAAGTACTTAGATAAGAATTTCCGACATTTTTTATCAATTAACAAATTTATTTATTGAATGGAGTTTAATGCCGCTTTCAAAATTTTTTTTCAGAGGCTGGAGCACCTAACAATGGTTTCCTGGTATTTCTCTCACCAGTACAACCACCACATCCTTTCCCAGCCTCCAGCTGCTATCTCACATAGGTCTACGATTATCAACCCATTGGTGAGAGACAAAAAGTCGGAAAGAATGAGTGCGCCGTCCGGATCAATTAAAGCGGCTCTTGCTCAGAATTTTAACAAAAAATACAAATTCGGTTGTAAAATGCGTAAATATGTGTATCTTTATAGGCTAAAGAATAGTAACGGAGCTTTAGCACTAACTGCTACTCATTTCGTCAAATAACATGTCGAAAGTTTCGAAGCGACGAAGTCCATGGGGTATCCCTTCTATTAATAGCGCGTCTATAAATTGCAAAATGAACACACCTCCACGTGACAGTGTCACATGACTTACTAAAATGAAAACAAACGAGCATGGCGGACAAGTAAATTTGGGTCACGAAACGCAGGTAAAAATCGCTGAGTTCATTAAGAACAAACTGATCGGGAGATTATTTAGTGTGAGGAAGAAACGAATGGTGAAAACGGCATCATTATATGTCTTTAAATCATGAATATTAACTTCAGTTGGCATAAATGGCCGATAGCAACGGAACATTTCAAGATTGGTGATACCCGGACCTATCTTGGTATTACCAAATTATTCGATGATTACCAAATTAAACCAAACTATTACCCAATTCATCCTAATCATAATTCGTGTTAATTATTGGGTTTAAAAAAATTTAATTCTTTTTGAATTAAGTATGCAAAATTACCAGATGAACGATTTTTTGTAGATTGTTATTGTATGTTTACAACATATTTGGTAATTCTAGGTAGCTATACCAATTTAAAGAGTAATCCGGTAATGGGTTGATTCTCACAATAATTTGGTAATTTCCTCACTCAGCTGAATGTAGTTCATGGTTTTTCATAATGAATAATCCGGTATACCAAATTAATGAGAAATGTTTGAATATGATTAAACAATAATTTGGTAGATCTAATTGTCTCACTTTGCTAATGCAGAATGCATAGTTCAGTATACCAAATTAATGAGAAATCTTGGAATGATCGAGTTGATTTTCACAATAATTTGGTAATTGTCATCATGGATTATCAGACGGTAAGATGTGTACATTACAGAGGGAAATTAGACAAAAATTTATTTTAAAGTAAATATTTCAGTTAAATAATAATCATACATCCAATTTTACGGCCCAAAGATAAAGGTATAAAGGAATATATTATCAAATAATTTAAAAAAAAACAAACAAAAAAAACCCACACCTTTAAACCTTACAGTAATCATGATCAAAAAGTTAATTTTGGTAATAGTTTGGTTTAATTTGGTAATCATTGAATTATTTGGTAATTCCATGCACCCATCCTTCAACAATGTTTGCATATTGATTTCTAATTTGGGGTGATAAATTCACAGTGTGGACATGTTACTGACATCGATTGTAAGCTTTTGTGATATGTTTTATTGGTAACGGGTGTAATGGAGCTGTTTAAAAGGTGACCGGCCAACTCTGCCCATCAGTAAATCGGTCCAACGTATAACTCGGCCAAAAATCATTTTATACGGTCCAGGGGTCGACACTAACACAAGTCCTGGGGCCCTAGACCTGTGTGTTTTAGGGAGGACTGGTAGATGTTTTAATGCTGCAGGTCTTCAGGTCCATTGTGAAAAGAAGAACTAAGAATTTAAATCCATCCATTTTTGAAAAATAATTGCCTTTTGCAAATTTGCATTATCATTCGGAAAACATTGTGGAAAAAGAAGAAATTGCTTGTCAAAAGCATTTTCTTCTTTAACAACAATGTTTTAGGGTGTTGGGGTCGAAACGTCTATGTACTCTTATTCTTTTATTTTCATGTTGAATTTCAAAATTGTGTAATAGTGGTCTAAACCATATTTGAAAACTTAAACCCCTTAAATAACAGAAATCCTAGATCCATCTGATCATGATCAGAAATAGGTCCCTATTTTCCCTATGTGGCAAGGGTTATCAAAAGAATTATTTGATCAGGGAAAGGAAAAGCTTTGAATTGCTCTATCAACTGTAATTTTGGCACTTTATCCCTTTGTTCTGCCAACTTTTCATCTAACATAAATTAAATGTCTCCACCAAAATTATATGAATGTGGTAGATGTATGTCTAAGTAGCTGCTTGCTTGGAAGGAACATTGTGTTACTATATGGATTTACTGGTGTGAGAAACAATAGGAGACCATGAGTAGATATCCGCCCCCCAACCCACCACCACCACCAAATAACACGCTGCTACAATTTGGAAAGGAAAAATTTTCATTGTTGCAGAGTGAAATTCTATTGTATTGTGGTTGGGTTGATTATTTATTCTTTTTGGGGGAAGTTTACATAATCATGACTTTCTTCTGAATGAATTTTGATGATTTTGTGGCCAATTTAGGGTGAAAAAAGGCACAGGATTTTGTAACCATGTGTTTTTGGTGTTGGGTCAAAAAGGCCCAGTGTCAGAAAGGCCCGGGTCAGAAAGGCCCGGGTCAAAAAGGCCCACTATCAGAGTTGACCAAAAAGGCCCTGTCCAAAAAGGCTAACTCTTGAACCCGACAAGAAAAGCTGATTTCAACTGACCTGCCTGCAAGTTGTTAATTGGTATACATGTTTCTCATAAACATTATTTTTTAATTATCCTATATGTTCAGACTAAAAAATCATTTTATTTATCATTTTAATTTCACCTTGTTCAATAGATGTATAAAATAATTTTACAATTGTCAATGAGGAATTGATGTTATCATATTCAGACCAATGAGAGTAATTTTTAGTATCATAAGTTCAAATATCTTAGCGTATAAATGCAGTTTGATGTATGCCTCAAAAGATTAAGTTGTTGATTAAATTGTATGATTCTTCTAAGAAGAGGACATGCCGCCCCAGCCTGAAATGAAATAGTACAGCATCATTTCATAATACTTGTAGCTATAACATCTGTTATTTGAGCAAAGTCAAGTTGATTCTCTTTGACTCACATAATGACTCCCTTAGTGTTACATTTTGATAGTGGGCCTTTTTGGTCATTTTTCATAGTGGGCCTTTTTGGACTGGGCCTTTTTGACCCGGACCTTTTTGTCACTGGGTCTTTTTGTACACTGGGCCTTTTTGTCATTGGGCCTTTTTGACCATAAGCCGTGTTTTTTGGAGTATTTTACAGATTGTATAAATTTTTTATTTAATGTGTCTTTCGAAAAAATGCTGAATGGAAAATTTGATCTTGTTAGGTTGAAAAGAGTTACAAATCAGTTCCAAAGTATCTATCATGTACAGAGCCCAAGATTCCTTACCAAACAGTAGCACATTTCCTTTCTAGCATTTGTTCCCATCCAATGAGTAGATAATCATAACTTTTGATAGGTAACAGCTGGGGGCTAGAAGGCTAGGTTTTGAAGGGATGAAATGGTAGTACTTGTTTGACAAATATCAAGGATACTTTGTTAGATGATCAAGATACTAGTACACCGATGTGACTGAAGGATTGTTAAAATTTGGGGAAACCCCATTCAAACAGATAAACCTTGTGTTATATTTCAAAAGCTGGTGCACCTACAATGGCTAACAGTGACCCCTACTACCTTTTATTTACTCTTTGGTGAATGTGTTTCATGTCAAAAAAAATGCAGTAAAATTCAATCAAAATTGATTTACTACATGTACATCTTGTTTTTTTCAGAATTGATATGCAGCTCTTTTGACTTATGGACAGTAGCAATCAATACAACACAAGAATGACAGAGGAATTTCTGAAAGCAGTAATTCAATGGGCATGGAAGTTATATATAACCAATATTGAATATTCCTTAAGACCCATGGAACAGTTTATAATTTAATCCTATTTACTATCTTCTCTCCACATAAATTCAACTCCAGCAAATAATTGTTTGGTATCATAAGCATCAAATTACAGCTTGCAAGCCCAGGACATACTCAAACGTGCACAGAAAAGAAAGCATTTATGGGTTGACTATCTAACAAGATGATGTACCAAATCAATGTAAAAATAAATAGATGTAGACCAAACCATATGATGTAGTTCAGAAGCCACAGAAAGAAACTTTTGTCCCTTTATCAAGCCAAGTTCTACAGTTCACATGCATCATCCAAGTTAACAACTTGTCATACACATCAGATCTCAACAAGATACCAGTACTTTGAAATTCAAAATTCAAGGATAAATGTGTTTATTTGCTGAGAATCCTCAACATAGCAGTGTCGGAAGACAATGGAAAAAATGTCAATTGACCTTTCTTATGCAATAATTAGTCATATTTTTATATCCACTGGCTGAAAGCCACTGAGGATACTATCATGTTGCTTTGTCCATCATGTGTCCGTGTGTCCGGCAAATGCTGTCATAAACATTTTCTTTGAAAAATTTCTTATCAGAAACAAATGAATGAATTTCACTTAAATTTCACAGAAATGATCGTTTTTTGACTTTGAATCAAGATTGTTCAAGAAATTGATTCAATGAATGACACATCTTACTTTGGAAGGTCATATGATAAGAAGCAATTTTTCTCTGGGATTAAGATATGGAATTTCTCTAATTTCTACTTAAAACTTCAGAAATTAATTTTCATTAGATGAAAAATACACACATGTATTACTTTTGGATGGAGGAGGTGTTTTCTATATGTTATGTAATTGTATGTAAGCTTTTAAAAACATTTTCTCAGAAACTAAAGAATGAAATTCAACTAAATTACATATGAATTGCCCTAAGAAAACCCTTTATAACAGTTCTTAAGCACTGCACTTCTCCTCATGAGATCTATCCGCCCATAAAGTTCAATGACTGGATACATGTACATACTTTAAGAGAAAAGCTAAGGACAAAAATCACGATATAAATTGAACAAAGTGCAAGTACAAAATATGAAGAGTAGAGTTATGGTCCTTGTGCACTGCACTTCTCCTCAATGAGATCTGTGTACCTGCAAAGTTTCATGGCTCTTGCTTGCATACTGTAAGAGAAATGCTCCTTACCAAAGGTTAGTTAAAATTTAACAAAGGGCTATCATTCTAGATATATGGTGAGTGGAGTAATGGTTTTTAAGCACTTCACTTTTCCTGCAACCTGTAATATTTCATAATTCTGGCTTGCTTACTTTCAGAGAAAGGCATTTGATAAAAATCAAGTTATACATATATATAAAAGGGCAATAACCAAAATGATATGAAGAGAAGAGTAATGGTTCTTGTGCACTGCACTTCAAATCAATAAGATCTATTCACCTGTGAATTTTACTTTACTAACTTTCAAACTTTTGGAGACAAAAATCAAGTTATATATTTAGCAAAGGGAATTAACTTAAGTTATTGTCCAAAAGGTCTTGAGTTTGATTCTTGGGAGCAGCTCTAAAATTTTGGTTCTTTCTTTGTCCAACACATTTGGGGCAGGTACTTGTGCATGTCCATGAAGCAAAATCAGAAGTGATAAATCAAAGCTGTAAGAACTTGTATCCCAATCAAGGTAATTAATAGGTTTGAGGGAACAATAACTCAAAATATGAAGAATAGATTAACAGTTCTTTCTTGTGCACTATACTTTTTCTCAAGGAGTCTGGATATCTATCAGATTATCCACATTTTATTTTCGTGACTCTAGTTTACTTACTTTCTGAGATATGCTCTGAACAAATTAGTCTATGGAGGAATAGACTGACCATCAGAGGATTGCAAAGCAATAAAACCCTCTTCTTTTAAGCGAGCATGAATTTATAGTGAAAACCTTGAAAATCATTTTCTCCATAACTGAATGATGGATTTCAACCAAAATGAAAATGTGCAGAAATAATCATTACCAGAGAAATTCCAAAAGGAAATTGCTTCAATCAGATTGAAACAGGTCTTTTAAAGTTGAAATTTGTGAAAGTCACCAGGAAGTTTACATTTGATTTCAATTCAATTTCTAATGAATGTTCTTGGGTGTACAGGTATTTCTAAATAATGTTGCAGTTTATTTTGCATGGGAGATGCTTCCTTTGTTTTAAAATAAAAGCCTTATTATCCTGAAAATCAGATCAGAAGATTCAGGCATGTGGAGCTAATCAGGCGCTCAAGCACGTCTAGTCAATTGTGCCTATAGATTATCATATCTACAAAAAGTATTTTTGATTTATCAAATTGTTTCATTGCTATAAATTTGGTTTGGTAAAAATTAATAAATATTTTCAACTATTTGTTTTCTACATTTTTCTTTTTTTTTCTTACTGTCTAGACAATCTGTCTAAAGTACCAAATAACATAGAAACAAATACAGTAAAAACGTGTTTTAATAGACCACTTACAGGACCACCAAAAAAAACGGTTGTTATAGAGAAAAGTCGCTTGGTACACTTTTTGTTTACAAATTCAAAGCATAATTTTGTTTGAATATGTATGTTATTGAGAATTTACAAATATCCTATATTGATATAATCATCTCATTGAGTTTAAACAAGATATAATTCATTTCCAATAATTTGTTACGATATTTATATTAGATCAAGAAGATTTTGAAAACTATTGCTTAATGAAAATGGTTGTTTAATAGACATGGTCGCTAGAGCAAGATGGACTGTATTTGAATATTACTCAAGTTCAAGGGCAGAATTTAACTATAGAGCAAATTTTGCCTAAAATTGTATTACATCCCTTGAATTTCACTTAAAACTTACTCATTGCACTTAATTGAATTTCATTCCAATTTCATTTCAAAATCATTCACTGTCAATTTCACGATGTTCCTAACTACACTGATTGAGAAATAGGCCTTCAGCACAAAGTGTTAGCAATTAGCACGTACGGTCAATCATTGTGACCAGTATCTGCTTTTTTCGTCTTTCCATCAATCATTACATAAGTGTGTTTATTCCTGGGACTTTGTAACTTTTCGTTGTAAATAAGTTACAAATTGGAGTCTTGATCACCTTTACATTGCTCTCTGATTTTATACCCCCCCACCTATGAAGTGGGGGTATATTGGTTTCACCATGTCTGTCTGTCTGTCCATCCATCCATCAGTCTGTCCGTCCATTCGTAGGCCTTTTCGTTTCAGGACTCTTACTCAAGAACCAAGTGACCTACAATCATGAAACTTTATGCAAATGTTGCTTATGGCACAAGGAAGTGCTCTATCATTTTTGGATCACATAGCTCAAAGGTCAAGGTCACAGTCAGACTTTTTTAATTTTCGTTCTGGATTCCAAATCGGAAACCAAACCACCTACAGTCATGAAACTTTATGCAAATTTTGCTTATGACTCAAGGAAGTGCCCTTTTGTGTTTGGGTCACATAGGTCAAAGGTCAAGGTCACAGTCAATTTTTGTTCAATTTTCGTTTCCAGACTCTAACTTAAGAACCAACAACAACCTAGAATCATGAAACTTCGTGGAAATGATGAAGATTACCTCAATATTTGTTACAAATACATCCTGCACAATAGCACATGCATTTTGATAAAGTGCTTGTGGGGTGTACAAGTCCGCTCTGTGACAGTTCTAGTTTTTAGACACATAAAACAAAAGTCCATCTAAGGAACAAGTCATTCTGCATACTTGGGCTGTTCTTGAGTTATAAAGGCGTAATAATTATCTTAGTCTTTTATTTATTTTCAAAACCTCATGCTGTGTGAATCCATACATATTTTTAGCTCAACTGAGCACAACATGCTCAAGTTGGGCTTTTATGATCACCTTTTGTCTGTTGTGCTTCGTCCGTCGGAAGTTGTCGCAATCTCCTCAGTAACCATTGGGCTGATTTCAACCTAACTTGGCAGAAATATTCCTTGGGTGACCCTTCTCAAAACTTGTTTTTTAAAATTGATTGACCCCCAAATATTGGTGTGGCAGGGCGGGGCAGTTTTTGACCCTGATATCGTTAAACATCTTCTCAGTAACCATTGGGCTGGTTTCAACCAAACTTGGCAGGAACATTCCTTTAGAAACCCTTCCCAAAACATTGTGCGTGAAATTTTGATTGACCCCAGGATGTGTTTGTCACATTTCTGCCAAGTTTGGTTGAAATCAGCCCAATGGTTACTAAGGAGAAGATGTTTGAAGATTTAAGGGTCGAAAGCTGCCCGGCCCTGCCACGCCCATATATGGGAGTAAATCAAACTTTCACAAACAGGTTTTGAGAAGGGTTACCCAATAAACTTTTCTGCCAAGTTTGGTTGAAATCAGCCGAATGGTAAATGAGAAGAAGATGATTAAACATTTTAGGGTAAAATCTGCCTGACCCATATTTGGGGGTCAATCAACCTTTCCAAAACAAGTTTTGAGAAGGGTAACCCAAGAAACATTTCTTCCAAGTTTGGTTAAAATCGGCCCAATGGTTTCTGAGGAGAAGATATTTAAAGAATTGTTGACTTCCGACGCACGACGGAGGACACTCATCAGATAAAAGGTGATCACATAAGTTCACCTTGAGCACTTTGTGCTCAGGTGAGCTGAAAATATCTCTTTTATGGACAAAAGTCATTTCCCTATTTGTTACTGTAAAAATTCTTAAGAACCACAGGTTGTAATAGAATTATTCTATTCCCATCAGAAAGGGAGGAGCTTTGATTACAGGCCACCCTACATATGAATGGCTCAGTGCAAAATGATTGTAACTGAATATAAACATATTTGCAGTTGCAGCAGTTTTGCAATAAACCATCAATATTTGTTATGACGGTGGAGAAATTGTCAAATAATAAACATAATCCACACAAAATACTAACATTTGATAGGGGAAAAGGACCGTAAAACCTCTGTTGAATTTGTAGTGATATTGATTTTGTGGGTATGGGCATTTATTACAGGCTTCAATTGATGGTAAAGTCACATCAAAGATGGTCAATTTGAACCTTGGAAAAGGGGGATGGGGTAAAAAAATGCTTTTCCCATATTTTGGGGTCAATAAAAATTTCTCAAACAAGTTTTGAGCAGGGTCTCCTTATGAACATTCCTCTCAAATTTGGTTGACATCAGCTCATAGTTTACTGAGGAGAAGATGTTAGAACAATTATTGACCACTTGCAATGACTGATACACACACACGACAGACAAGAGGTGATCTCAAAAGCTCACATTTTGCATGGTGTGCTCAGTTGAGCTAAAACCCTTAAATCTTCTACTCATAATATCAGTAAATTCAGGCTTCTCAGGTGGCTCTTATTGCAGTTATATATCGGATACTGGTGCACCTACACATGGCTTTCTGTTGTTTCTCACACCATTATAACCTCAACATTTCATCCCAGCCACCAGCTATCTATCCCTTTCCAAGCCGGAATTCATACTCCTGATCCCAGGATTGACCGCCAAACAGTAACCAACTTAGCTAGCCAGGCTAGGCCCCTACTTGGAGCTCTGTTTATACCCCCCCCCCCCCCCGACCTACAAAGTAGAGGGGGTGGATTATTGGTTTCACCATGTCTTTCGGTCCCATCAGATTATGCTGTTGTCTTTCCACCTATTCCAATACTCTGACTCAAGAATGAAGTGACTTAGAATCAAAGAACTTTATACAATGGCTGCCCATGAACCTAGAAAGTTCCCTTCTTATTAGTGGTGAAGAAGGTCTTTTAATCCTATTTGTTTTACATCGATTGGGAAACAAGTTATAACAACTTAGATTGATCTGTTTTGATTCTGCTTACTGGAAAGTTCACCAGTATATGTGCTGAATGAATATGCCATTGAAATATTCAAGATTGATAGCCGATCCCGGGAATGGTTTGTGAGTACAAATGTATTAGGTTAGCCACTTTCAACAGTTTTTAGCTCCACTGGCTGAAAGCCACTGGGGCTATTGTCATGGCGTTGTGTCCGTCGTGCGTGCGTCCGTCCGTGCGTCCGTCCGTCCGTAAACTTTTCTTTAAAAATCTTCTACTATCCATACTTTCCACTATTTAACATAGACAGAAATGACCTCTGCCCATAAAATACATTTTTTTCATCCGATCACAAAATCTTTTGGTAGACTGAAAAAGGGTCACTCAAGAATCATTTCAGTGAAATTTGGTTTAAACCAATCACTTACATTCAGAGAAAATGATTTTTGAAGATTCCACTATTTAACATAAAGAAAAATGACCTCCGCCAAAAAATACATTTTTTTCATCCGATCACAAATTATTTTTTTGTAAACTGATAAAGGGACACCAAAGGGTCATTCATGTAAAATTGAATTGGAATCCATCAATTAGAATCTGACAAAACTCCCTTTTTACCATATTTGGAATTTAGCAATGCCCATAATCCTTGTTTTCATTGGATCAAAATTTCTTTAACAACTTTGAAAGGTGGTCACCCAAGGATTATTCCTGTTAAGTTTGGTTGAAATTCATCCAGTAGTTTCTGAGGAGAAGGTTTTTAAAGAAAAAGTTTACAACCGGACACACGGATGCACATACGGATGGACGGACACACAATGGACACAACGCCATGACAATAGCGCCAGTAGCCTTCGGCTGGTGGAGCAAAAATTGCTGTTTTTGATTTTCCATGGAAGACAGATTTGACTCGTGATTCAGTTGGTGTTGTTTAATTCTATACATCTAAATGCATAAGATTGTGTTTTATCTAGATGCTAAAATGTATCTATAGTTTGCTGCCATTTTATCATCTTTATGCTGAAAGTCTTTTGAGTAAGAGTAAGGTCCACTAGCTGTCACACAAGTTCAACACAATCTGAAAGAAAACAAGATATGTTTGTGAAACATGAATGCCCCCCCCCCAAACAGCAACTTTTAGGGAACTTTGACCTTGTCACTTGTTGGTAGGGGCACATGTGTATCAACAAGATCTATCATAATGCCCATTATGAAGGATGGAATGATTGCCACTTAAAAGCTTTTTTGTTCAGTTTTTCAGCGCCCTTAGCCAAATTTTGACACCCCATTTGACCCAATTTCAAACTTGACATTCTGACCAAGTTTCAAGTCATTTGGGCCAAAAATGTAGCCTCTACAGTGCACAATAGGCTTTTAAAAGAGTTGACCCCTTGACCCCATTTTTGAACCCGCATGACCCAATGTCAACTTGACCGAGAATTGAGACAAACATTCCAACCAAGTTTCAAGACATTTGGGGCAAAAATGTAGTGTTTTTTTTATTATACTTTCTTAGATATGCTCCAGACAAGAATGTTCTACAGACGACCTGACTGACAGACCTACTGACCGACAGACTGATTGACAAGTGCAGAGCTATATACCCCCACTTCTTTCAAGGGTGGGGGCATAATCATTTCACAAACTTCATTTCAAATACTAGTTGCTTTGATTTTCAGCTGGACAGCTTATATTCTATTTGCTAAATTGGTATATCCACTCATTTTAATCACAAGGCTAAATGGCTACCTTCAACCTGGACTTTTACTATTTGTGTTTATTTTGGTAAGTTCTCTGTTAAGTAATAACAGATGTTTGGATCCCGAATCAATTCTCTCTGACATTTCCAATTGAAGAAATAGTCTTGTTTTTATAATTTTATTTGGACAACCAAATGTATTTACCTTTATCATACTGAACACTATAAAAAAAACATTATTGCGTAGAATGGAAGTATAGTCAAAGATCAGTCTGAACATATCTGCAGGCTGAATAAAATCTATACCACCCGATACATCTTAAATCCGATATTTATAAGGATACATTTCCAAAATAAATAATGACTCATGGTAAAAGCATTCAGTACTTTCAGTACTTTGATTTCAATGCAACTTTGCTAATGATTCTATTCAGTATGACAAGGGTTATATACAACTGTAGTTACAACATTTCCAGGGATCAGCTCAACACTATTGTTAGTGCCAATAAATATATAGGCACTTACAAAAGTGTTGCACTGACCCCTAGATATGTTTGTCTGGTGATCAAATGATATCCAGTGTTTTTCAGGAAGAGGGTCTGGATCTCCTATCCCCACCCGTAGACCTATGCATTATTCTATTTCCCTGCAAACACATAAATTCATAGCAGAGCACAGCATGTTACTTTTCAATATCAAAGCCCAAATGGTGGTGCTTGCTAGTGGATATGCTAAGTCAAACAAGAGCACTGCATCCAGATGTAATTGCAAGGGCTTTATAGCCCAAAAAGTTCAAGTTGTAAAGAGGCAACAATTCTTGCAAAACTACTTTCACAGTTACTTCCCTTTAGATGTCTATAGAGAAGGGGGTCCATGTAACTAAGACACAAAAATATTACCAATATTTCTGATAAACCTATGTTGTTGCCACACACTTTGTCTCAACACATGATCTCTGTATCTTTTATCTGAAAATTGAAATAAAATCAAATATACATGTAGCACATATTTGAGATGATGAGAATATAGGTTGTTCTTCTCCCTTACAGAAATTAAGTTTGCTGCAAATTTACCACTAACTAATCTGTTTGCATGAAGAGTAAGCAGCAACTAAACTTGTGTTTGAGAACATCCATTTACTGCAAACATCCTGCAAACTCCTTGAATTAAAAAAGATGTGTAACATGTACAGCAGACTATTTGCAAACAGGTTCCTGTTTGCGGTAAGTTTGCAAGAACACATTTTTTATTAGTTAGATCATGCACTTAGCCGGAAGTTTGCAAGAAGATGAATTTTGGAAAAAAAATTAGTTTCATTCAAACTACAAACAGCTATTTTTTGTAATTATTAATCCTTCCCATGCTGATCAAAGTATGTCCTGCTGTAGGCCTACACGAGGCTTCAGCAAACAGTATAGACTAAGCTCAGCCTGAAAATATGTGCATTCTGATCTTAACATGCACTGTACAATGTTTATAAGTGTGAAATACTAGTGGAAGAAATACAAAGAATTTATTCTCATATGATCCAGTCACTGTATTATTACTGAAATAGTGATTACAGCAGTGGAATGCTTGTCTCAAACTAATATATCAATTTCATTAAACTAATTAAAGATATATAATTTTTTAAAACACAGGCTCAAGGAATCTTACTTTACATAATTCATATGCCATTCCCAACATGAAAATTTGCTATCTTGGTACAGTATAAAGTGAATATTTAAACAAGAGGGTCAGAATTGCCCTAAAACCCTCTCCTGAATTTCATTGGTCCAGTGGATCTCATCCAAGTAACTTTCTGGCAAAGTTTAATTCACATTTGCCTAATTTTTGAAGAGGAGTTGTTATTCAAAGAATTGAAAGTGATAATTGACCCTTCCCACACATTCATTACTGAGGAGGCTCAAAATAAGCTCCCCCTACCACGCCCAAATTTATGGGTTGATCAAAATTTCACAAATTTGAGAAGGGCCACCCAAGGAGCATTCTGGTAAAGTTTCATTGAAAGCAGCCCAGTAGTTTAGGAGGAGATGTCGTTCAAAGATTTTGAGCTCAAAATAAGCCCCACCCTGCCAGGCCCATATTTATGGAAAAATCAAAATTTTGCTAACAATTTTCGAAAGGGGTCACTCATGGAACATTCAAGCAAAGTTTCATTGAAATCAGCTGAGTGTTTCAGGAGATGTCATTCAATGATTTCAGACTTAAAATAAACGTCAACCTGCCACGCTCATATTTATGGGTCAATGAAATTTTGCAAACAATTTTTGAAAAGGGTCACCCAAGGAATATTCTGGTAGAGTTTCATTGAAATCATCCAAGTGGTTCAGGAAGACATGAAAAGATTTCAAAGTGAAAAAAGTGCTACATTGAAATTTCAATTATATTTTGCTGACAATTTTTGAAGAGGGTCACCCAATGAACATTCTGGCAAAGTTTCATTGAAATTGGTCCAGTGGTTGAGGAGATGAAGAATTTTTTAGATTGTTTACGATGCATGACAGACTCTGGATGATCCTAAAATTTCCCATTGAGGATATTGTGCTCAGATGAGCTAAAATGGCAAAGGCAAACATTCTTTCATGCCAGCCTGCCATGCCTACTTTTATGCCTACACTTATGAATATAGATTGATGACAGTAGATCTTATCTGGGGCATTTCTTTTTCAAAACATAAAAAAACAAAAACAAAAAAAATAAAAGTCTAAAGTTTGTCAGGACAACAAAGCTGACTGCCTAGGTGATAGCAACGGCTACAGGTTTTGTTAAAAAATTCCTTAGAAGCTTAAATGCGTGTTGAATGTCTTTTTTTTTCCCCTGTCAATTTTTTCCCACTTAATTTAAAAAGGCAATTACCATTGATTTCTGGTATTCAGTGTCCCGTCATGTAACTCTTCTTCTGTCAGTCTTCAACATGTTGCATAAGCAAAACAAATCAAGCCTAAGTGTGTCTCAAATCTATTTACTGCTGTCTTCACTGTTGAACTAACCATGGATCTTCCCAATTAGTGTTTGTGACCTATAAAACAAACTAGAAAGCCATGAATGGCTTGAGTCGCTCCACAGGCTTGAAAATCTTGTAAAAGCAAATAAATGTTTTGATTAGATTTTTAGATATTTGGGGTTCTACTGATGTTGAAAATGATTTTCAAAGTTTCAACTATATAACAGATAGAGAAATGACCTCTGCTATTAAAAGACATATTTTTCATCAAATCAAAATAATTTTTGACTGCATGATAATGGGTCACCCAAAGATCATACCAAAAATGTTTGATTGATATCCATCATTTACATTCTGAGAAAATGTTTTTCATAGTTTCCACTATTTAACATATAGAGAAATGACCTCTGCCCATAAAATGTATATTTTTCATCCAATCAAAATAATTTTTGGTACACTGATAAAGGGTCACTCAAGTATCATTCCAGTGAAATTCAATTGATATCCAAAAATCAAATTCTGAGAAAATGATTTTCAAAGTTTCCACTATATAACATATAGAGAAATGACCTCTGCCCATAAAATGCATATTTTTCATCCAATCTAAATAATGTTCGGTAAATTGATAACGTGTTACTCAAGGATCATTCCAGTGAAATTTGCATGATATCCACCACTTACATTCTGAGAAAATGATTTTCAAAGTTTCCACTATATAACTTTTAGAGTAATGACCTCCGCCCATAAAAAACATATTTTTCATCCAATCACAATAATTTTTTACAGACTGATAGAGGGTCACTCAAGGATCATTCAAGTGAAATTTAATTGATATCCATCATTTACATCCTGAGAAAATGATTTTCAAAGTTTCCACTATATAACATATAGAGAAATGACCTCCGTCCATAAAATACATATTTTTCATCCAATTTCAATGATTTTTTGTAGACTGATAAAGGGTCACTCAAGGATCATTCAAGTGAAATTTGGTTGATATCCATTAGTTAAATTAAGAGAAAATGATTTTCAAAGTTTCCACTATATAACATATAGAGAAATGACCTCCGCCCATAAAATGCATATTTTCCATCCGATCACAATGATTTTTTGTAGACTGATAAAGGGTCACCCAAGGATTATTCATGTAAAATTCAATTGGTATCCATTGATTAGAATCTGAGAAAACTCACTTTTTACCATATTTGGAAATAAGCCACGCCCATTAAATCCATGTTTTTCATTGGATCAAAATTTCTTGAACAACTTTGAAAGAGGGTCACCCAAGGATCATTCCTGTGAAGTTTGGTTGAAATCCATCCAGTAGTTTCTGAGGAGAAGATTTTTAAAGAAAAGTTTACGACCGGACGCACGCACGCACGGACGGACGGACGGACGGACGGACACAACGCCATGACAATAGCCCCAGTGGCTTTCAGCCAGTGGAGCTAAAAAATCTAAAAAAAACTTGCCTCCATGCATAAGTTATCAAATTACATACTACTGTTGAAGAGCCTTGGTGGCTTCTTGGAGTGATAGCATCCCCATGAATAATTTCACAGGAATAGATATAAATTAATTACTGGAAATTTTGTTGTATTTTACTCAAGGATATTTAATATGATAAAGGGTCAGAAGATTCTTATTCAATGAAGGTCCGAACCCATACCAGATTTTATCATGCATACCGGTATGTAATAGAGAGGCAATTGATTCTACCCACTGCTACCCATATTTTACAGCTGTGTCAACTGTGGCTCCTTCAGTAAAGTGTCATGCCCAAATAAACTACCTGCCTCTGGTGGGGCTCGAACATGCAGCAACCAGATAACAAGTTGAGCACACTTACCACTTGCGAAAAAAGCCAGACAAGTCTTCAAGAATACCCTGAGTGAAGAAATTCCAACAGACCCATCCATGTATTACAATATTTGGATTACTTTCAGTTTCATGGTGTCTGGTCACCAAAATTTATCCTTTATTACAGTGTCATTCAGATGTGTAAAGAATTTTGTCCATTTGAATATATTTGCTCAAACCCTACAAAATGAATTGTCTTAGGACAACAAAACTGTAATTTACACAATTAATGGTTTAGTATAGGGTAAGTACTCCCTTACGGGTGTTTGACTCTGATTTTATTTTTCATCTAGGTCCCTAAACTGGCTCTATTCAGTGTTTTACTCTGATATTTTATGTTTTTTCGACTAGTCTTGATTGAGACTAGGCGAAACAAAAAATAACATCCAGATAGAGGGCAGTGTCAAATGACTAGCATACCAGTGGCCAATCCAAAGGGGGGTTGGGGGGGTTCAATGAACCCCCTCTGTATCCAAATTATTTTCATTGTAGTGGAAAAATTCAATCAAAACTTTGCAACACAAGAAAATAACTCTTTCTGTAGTGTTCGAATCACAGGCACTTGAAATTTTAAGAATAAAATATATTAGAAATGTACATGTTTGAGCATAGGGATACTTTGGGCAAATTACTCAAATGCTACACCGACACCGAACCTCCTATATAGAAACCCTGGGTCCGCCACTGCATACAGACCCCATATCTCATGTTCAAACATTCATTTTAGAGATACCCAAACAAATTTCAACGTGTATAATTACACCAAATAATAAACTACAAAATTAAAACATCGGTTGGGTATGAATTGAGAAGAGTACGAAATAAAAAGTGAATCTATGAGACCATGACTCGTGGGTTATAGCAATTATCATATTAAGTAAAGGTAAAACAGATTGATATATTCGAAAATCGAGCATTATCACTCTAAAAGCTAACGGTATTTACTCGTTATTGATCGGTTTTTGATCTCGCTTAAGTGCGGATTGACAAACGCCTCGACAGTCTGAATATCTAGATAGATCTACGTAATTAACAATTTACCTGCTGTCCCCATTTCGATCCATACGCAGTAGGCCTACCACATTCGACTGATTTATCCATCTATTTCGTGCTTCGATCATTTTGAAATCGTTTTATTTTTCATGGCGTGTTTCAATCTACGAGGTCCCTCAGCTGTCAAAATTAATCGACCTTGACATTCTTAGACAAATGTAATACGCATGCGTGAAAGTACTTGGCTCGAAATTTAAAATAGTTTTTTTGACGTTAGGAGACACTGTATTTTTTCGGAGGGAATTCCTCTTAATTCAGGATTATATGTCTCTATTCCGATATAATACCAGATCAAATCTAATTTTTTTGAAGTCATTTAAGCGACGAAGTCATGACTTGCAATAATTTTACAAAAAGTTTTAAATTTCGCATTTTCCCGTTCTGTGAAGGAGCCGCTTTAAAGAAATATATATAACAAATAATACTGTTTGTTATCAATTCCTATGAAAGCATGTGCGAATCTAAGTAGACTTTTATGCCCCTAAATAGCAGGGGTCAGATTCGGGTCAATAATTCCTTGCTATACCATGTTTGGGTTGCCTACCATCAATATGCCTATTATTTCATGCCTCAGACCACATGTTTATAACTAAAAATATGTGTACGGAGCTAACCAATGACAATCTTAAAAATCATGTACCCACAGTTTCATCAGCAAGTTACCATTGATTTCAGTTTCTAAATGAAACCCTACATTGGTGGTACTCATTTTAATTGTTTCAATGACAAATTCCAACGAGTACAAACAACATAGGGTTTGGGCTTTTAATTGTTTAAAATACTTAGATATAAAATCCAAAATACCCGCTCTATCTGAAGCTCTTTTCATAATGCACCTGACCTTAGTTTCTATGCTAATCATATTATGTGATATCATATGGTGCTTAAGATAAAAAGACTGTTCTTATTTCTTTTTTTACAGATTACCTTGCATACAATTTCTGTTTACCTAAAGCCTAAGTAAAGCTAATTTCCACCACTGAAGAAATGATACAAGATAGGCAGAGTTACTGCCCCTATAGCATAGATTAAAGTTACAGTGCCTAGAGCCTGTATCTTCATTTTCCACTCTAACCGTCTCTCTGAGTCCTTCAGTATTGTCTCTATTTCATCGCCAACAAGGATTTCCTTGCCACCTTCACTTATAACAGAGGTCTTTCTTGAAACTAATGCTTGAATGGATTTAATCTCCTCTTTAAGGTCTTTGTTTTGCTTCTCTATCAACTTAGTTAAGTCAGGGACTTGTTGATTAGAATATATTTCAGACACATTTGATCTTTTGTTTTCAGAGTTTGATGTTGCACCTGATTGTGTTCCGACGTTTGAAAGACGAGTCCTTAAATCAGTGTATTGATCATTTACAGTTTTATAAAGTTCTAAAGTCTGTTCTGAAGATGACGAGACAATTTTACGCAGTTCTTTCATTCTCAGATAATTATTCACAGTAGTTCCAAGAATCCCTAAAAAGGCCCCTACAACAGATGCTGATAAGCCCCAGTATTTCACTCGTTCTGCCCTGGCCCTTTCTTTTTCATGGCTTTCCCTAACTGCTGATGACAGAAGTCCAAAATGGTGTTTTTCAAGTTCATCAAGCTCGTTTAGATTGTCCAACACTTCCTTCTCTTGCTTGATTATTTCATTTTCTCTTGTTACCAGTTCAATATATGAATCAGTTCCTCTCTGGGCCTTTTCAATCTCTTGCGCCACAACCTTTATCTTTCCTTGAACAGTTGTAAGAGCTTGTTGTGTTGCTCGCCTCTTTTCTTGTATTAGACGATATTCTGTTTCAGCCTTTAAATAAAGGACAATAAGTTGATTATACAATTGATCGATGACACCTAAAGAAATTGAATGCTACGCATGCATGGTATGTAGTAAAGCTCGTCCTTATACTTGGACTTGAAAACATGTAAATAGATTTTGGAATCTGTCTATTTCAGAAGACTACCATTTTTAAATTGAGAAACTCCAAACATTTTAGATAAAAGAGCAATTACATGTATGTTGAATTTTGATGGACCAATCTCGTTTTTCAAAGCAAATTTGATCAAAACATATGAATAATGCATTCTCAGAATAATCTTTTAAGAAATTTAATGTTTCCTATATTTGTTCAATATTCTTTTTAATGGTTCACAGTCAACTCGGCCTGTGAATAACTCGGCCCGTCAACTCAGCCCGTTAACTCGGCCCGTCAACTCGGCCAGTTTATATTATATAGGCACATGTATGACGATGCAATGTAAATATTTTTTGGATCTTATGTGCTTTTTTAAGATTAATAATCACTGGTTAAAAAGATTTTTTATAATAAAAATAATCTTATTTTACTATTATATGGCATTTGTGTAAATATGAGATAAAATAGACATAATTAAATACTTAATTCACCTTTTATTCAAATTTATTTTCAAACTATTTTTTTTTAAGCACAAAAGAAGATGACAAGTTATATGCGTATTAAATATGAAGATCACAGATTTTAATCATTAGCTGCAATAATGTACCACTCTCTCTGATATGCTGCCGGTCGAGGGCTACAATTTCAACCCTATTCAATATTTGTGTTTTGTTGCAGTTATCAAGTTTATGTTTTTCAAACTGAGAGGTCATTTAAGAACTAATGTCATTCTTACCTAAGTTTTGAAAGCAAATAATGTTACAGGAACCGATTCATCACTAATATTTTTCTTAAAAAAGTGTTTTCTTTTTCAATTGATCAAATTTTCGAAGTTTGGAGGCCATGACAGTTATGTTGATCATGTGATTTATTTTGACGTCACTTTGTTTACTAATTCCATGCTGGCAAAACAGGTGCTGGGTAAAAAGTATAGTAGCTATTTTTACCTACCTTTCAAAACCTTAGCGAATTTGAAGCATCTAGTAGCCTTTATCTATCTACTTCCTTACCAATTTAATTGACTTTACAAAACTTTTCATTTGATTTTCATCTTTTATAATGATCAAAGCGAGTTTGTTTACAAAAAATACTACGACTCCCAAATATGGTGACCTGATTTTTCATTAGCTGAATTTTGGCGGGAAACGGGAGAACTCACGAGACTTTCAATAACATCAACCCAAAATGGCTAACTTTGAAGGGAAAAAGTACGATTTTCAGACAGTGAAACTAATTAAAAGTGAAATTCTTGGGATATTTAAATTTGTGCCGATAAATTTTTATTGGGACTAATAAATAAACTACCAAGGTAGGTTTAGATTGTAAAATGTTGTTTTTAGAATTAACACATATTACAAAAATTGACCTTAAAGTGCCCGGAGTGAATCATGCCGGGCGCTGCAATATAGAACAAAGAGGGAACGCGTCTTAACCCCATCCAACATCAGACTATCAAAAGGGGTGGGGGTACGTTATCGCAACTATTTAATCATCAATTGTAAATTTGCACCTCCTCTAAGTACATTGCAATCAATGATTATAGTCCAACCGCGGTATTCGAAAACGCAGGAAAACTTAGTTTAACCAGTAGTAGGGGTGAACTGAACTGAATTTAACAAGCGTGAGATAACGGTACTTAATTACCAATGAAATCACCTATATACTGAAAGATTAAGAAACTCTTCAAGAAAAACACTTTTTTCTTTCTATCGATATTCAATGCTTTTTGTCGTTTCAACATTAGTATCTTCATGATGAAGTCGGTTTCGAAAGCATGTTACTTTTACGCTATTACCAATGACTTTTACAGATGTAATTCAAAGGATGGTAGAAAAAACAGTAGTTTTGCGTTTCTTTGACCTTTCAGTATATTAAGATACCCTGACAGCGAAAACATTGTTGGTCCCAGTTTATCGAAATTAACTCGTCGAAAGTATGTTTATAAACATTCAGATAGCATGGTTTACCTATAACTATCTAATAAGTGTGCTTATATATCCGTTTACTAGGCTAAACACTATACAGGCCGAGTTGACGGGCCGAGTTTTTAACAGGCCGAGTTGACAGGACACCCTTTTTAATGGCCATGGATAAAAGACATCCCACGGCTTTAGGCATATCAACCATATATCTAACACTGCTAGTAGCAGGTATTTGAAGCATTGCAGGTCAGTATTTGTGGGCATATTAGTCCCATTCATAAGTTGGCCTTTTTGATCAACTCTGAAAGTGACCCAGGCCGTTCTGTCCCAACACCTGGTAATGAGTCTACCCAATGTCCTCTTTAGCCTGTCGTCTTGAGTGCAGGATATTGAGTATGAATTAAAAAGAGTCAAAATTATGTTATAACAAGAGCTTTTCGTAAATTCTCATCTTTGAATATATCATTAACAAACCTCTGTGACAAAACTTTGAGCTTTCTTGACTTCTGTCAATCCCACTACATTTTCATAAGCGTCTAACCACTTGAAGATTTTTCCGCCGGTCACAGTTTCAAGGGCGTCATCAGCTGTTTTGTATCCCGTGATTGACTTGTTACCACGAAAAAGGAAGAGGATTTGTTCATGTCTGTAAATAAGACAGCGTGGTAGTTTTCTACAAAAGGACATATTCTATTTTCAATAACAAAGTGTATTCATTTGTCTGCTGTCAAATCTTCACCCATGTGTAAACAAAGCGCCTGCGTGACAAGATTTGAATTAGATTAGAAGCTTCGGCTGCTAGTTAGTAGACTGGTTACTAGTCCCATCTATGCTATCCTTTATATTTTTGCAAACCCTCTGCAGTAAAATAGATGTCCAAGGGATAATGAAGACTGATTTTCGTTAGCAAATATTAATTGGACTCATACAAAATTATACTCACACAAAGATGTCGCTTTCTGATTCAACATGGTATAGTCCAAGCACCTATTTTGACGCCCTAATTATTTTAATCTCTCTTAGATGAAAATTTTCCCCATTAGATAAAACATTGTCAATAACTGTTAATCAACATTTCTTCCATCATTCAGAAATGAAATACTGACAATAAGGAATGGCGAATATTGCCACATTGAGTTTAATTTTGTGAGGTCTTTTTTTTCTGGGGGAAAAAAATGAAACTCAAAAATATCCGTAATTAAGCAAGAAAATGGATATAAAACAATCAATATTGTTTGTGATGGGGAGCAATGGTACCAAATTAACAAAATGTAGTGACTGCCGCCTGAACGAAATTGATATAAGATCCTCAAAATAATTGTCAGAATGGTTCTACTTGCTTTACGAAATAGACAAGCTGTATCTTTATAACATTTTTTAATACAAGCATTTTATGTTATTGTAATTCATCAAATAAACCATTGTGCTTTATAATATAATATATTTCTGTTAAACATATCTTTTGCAACTATTATGAATATTTCTTGGCTTTTTATAATGTGATGGCTTTATTTTTCGTTCACTTGTTAAGCCCAGGGGGTAAACCTGTATATCATTTCAAGAAATTATTTAATTTTACCCCCATCTGTAAGAAAATTTGAAATTAAAAAAAAAAAGAATATCATGTTATAAATACTTAGGTAAAGTAATTTATATTTCAAAATAAAATTATTAAAAGATAATAATTTCAGCTTGGTATTTTATTCACAATAAAAAAATAAAGAGCTGTATTATCTAGGGCGTCAAAATAGGTGTCTGTCAAATTAAGTCTATGCCAAATGGACGGGAATTTTTGCTTCAATTTCAATAAGAAGAACATACACAACCTATATTTTTCAGTGATTTAAAGTCAAATTAACCTGTTGCAACTTTTCACTCAAGAGTATTAATATATTTTCTTTTCCAAGTGAGAATTTCTTATTTTTTGTTTATGGGCGTCAAAACTGGTGTCTCGAGGATAATCACATCCTCACGAGTCAAGGGGTATCGAAGCGATAGCTTCTTCTCGAATACCGATAAAACGTTCGTAGCCCTTGGCTCGACAAGATGGGATAATCAGGTAATCCATGGAATCCAGTATCTGAGAACTTATTAGAAGACCGCTGAAACGAAAACTAGGCTATGCACCGCACGTTTTCAGTCCCTAGTAGGCTACATATTGAATTGGAAGTATCGGTGTTGAATCGTCATCTCATTAACGGACATAATATGAAATTATGCAAAGCCTAGTAAACAGTCGAAAGAAGAAACATTTGTAATGAGATATTTACTGACTGATGATCATGTCTTGCAGCATACCATTTCTTGCAAATTAGATGGTTTCAGAAATGGTATGCACTGAGAATCTCTCTCAAACCAGTAGGACTAGGTTTTTTCTGTCTTTTCTGTTAAGGGTGCCTGTAATTTTGCCATATCCACAAATCCTGTTGGTGTCTATGTGGCAGCTTACAGTGTCCATTGAATTATCACACAGTTTTATTGGTGTAATGGACAGTGTCATTTAGATGTTATTAAGTTTAATTTTAAAAAGAAGCACTTTTTTGTAAATTGCAAGGCTTTAAAGAGACGGCACCATGTAGATGCAAGTTTATCTCATTAACATTACAGAGACATCACACTAAACCATGCAATATTTTTCTTGTATACACTCCTCAAAACTCCTAAGCGGCCACTTGTTTTTTTGTCATATGTTGTAAATGTCGCATGGTTTCTGCCCGTTTTCACTTGCATAATGTAGCTAAGTCATTTAGGAAGTCATCAAGAAAAGTCAGCTGAGAAATTCGACACGAAAATGTTTTAAAATTAAGCGAATGTAGGAGAACCCTCGATTTCAACGTTAACATTGGTGGGTGGGGTATTTTTGACATTTCTTGTTGGGGTAAGAAAAGTGAGGGAGGTTGTGACATTTCTTTTAATTTTTTGAGGTTCACATGCGTTCAACCATTGATATCGGTACTTAAAATTTATAGGATTTGCGTTTTTCAGGTGTCGATTTCTCTAAAAATTGTCATTTTTGTGACTTTTGAATTTGAGGGTACAGGCACTTGATTTCGTTTTTAGGATTTGCTGGTGCACGATTTTACAAAAGAATTAGACAGGATCATGTCTAAATGGCTACTCCTTCAAAAGGCGAAGTAAACATTTCGAAACAAAAGCGAAAAATATGTGAAAAATCGAGAAATGTAAGGTGGCCGCTTAGAACTTTTGGGTAGTGTATATTCGAACAACCTATAGTCCCTGTACATCGGTAGTTATCTTAAGGTTGCTGAATTCTCTTATTTAGATCTGGATTAATAATCAACATATCTGTGTATTGATTGACCACTAGATTACCTTGTGAATGTTGTGCAAACACATCAAGAGCACCTAAAATGAATTATAATAAGATAGAAGTTATTGTTCTTGATAATTATCTGGTGAATGGTGGCAGATCTACGCCACAATAAGAAAAGGAAAATGTCTTGTGGGTGGTGGCACTGCTGTGCCAATATAAGATGAGCATGTCAAATTACAAGACTTGGCAAACATATCAAATTTGCTTTAAATGAAGCCACAACCATCTGTTTATGAGTATAAGCACACTAACAACTCAGTAAGAAATACAGCAATGTGGTAACACAATTTTTCAAACAAGAAATGTAAATATATATCTATAGTATTTTGAATTGCTATTTCAGATTTATAAAAGAAGGAAACAAACATGTTTATTAGAAGAGACTATTTTGATAAACAGGATAACATTTTATTTCTTATTAATAAATGGCTTCAAACAAAGAATAATTGACCATAAATTCTAGAGGTTGTTTACTATATTGTCACATTGAATCAAGAAAGTAGTGAAAAGGAAGCCTCAAAGTAGTTGGCTTCATCTATAAATAGTTGTTCACCAGTATGTCTGTCTTTCTGAGTTGTTCTAAATTTCTCCAGAGTTGTCAAAATGGATAAATTTGTTATCATCCGCATTAAAAGCTAAGATTAATGTATCTTCTTGGTTTTGTTCCTTTTTATGAGAGTGCCAGTAATCACATTTGAGACTCTACTCTTTGGTGTTGATGTTGTGTTTTTTGGTACCCATATGCAATGCTCTTGTTTGATTATTCCAGTACATGTATACATTTTTCATGGTACCTTCTACATAGTTGAAATTTGAAACATAAAAAAAGAGGGGCAAATTTTTCTTTTATCAGATTTCTAGGTAAACTTAAATGATATTAAGCAATGTCTATCGATTCTATTTGCATTCTTTCCTTTAATTGGATTTAACCCTAACCTACAAAATACTGCTTTTTATTACTATCTAGCATAGTAATTAAAATCAGGAGAATGAGAAAAAATTAAAATATACAATTTCTTTATTTTCTTTAAGAAACTGTGATTAAAAATATATCTGTATGTTTTTGCAAGTCTGCATCTTCTTCTAATTTGAAAAAAAAAGGAATTTGCTCGTCTGTAAATGGACTCATACAGCCCTTTTAAACAACATCTTATTTTAAGTCAATGCTTATTTGTCCATGTTTATGGCTAAAACTCAGTAGATATTTTTCACAAGGTTACTAGAAGCTTAAGCCTTAAAATTGCCAAGATCAGAAGCAATGCAGAAAGACTTTTAACTCATGGCCATAGCCCATACTAGCTTCCCATGAAAACTTTAAGAAAGACCACAACAAAAAAATCTTTTCATCCTTTGTAAGTACATATATACTTTGGTTTCCTTGAGGAAGCAATTTTCTCTTTCTAACATTTTTCCAGGCTTTATTGCCTGTTCTAGATATTCAAAAAATGGAAAAAAATCTAAGCCCAATCTAAATAAAGTATAGGATAAATTTGTTTTCTTAATCTTTAATTATAGATCAGTATTGAAATTTATGAATTTAATATTGTTTGAAAATACTAAAATCACCTTATTAATGGGCGATTAAAAATTTTATTGAGGACAGAAGCTGTCATTTTTGTCAAAATATGCATAGACTGAAGATATGTCTTCTAGTCTAAAGGTTACCTTTCTACCTGGAAGTACTGGAATACTGGAGTGACACCTCTGCATCAATATTTAGAATGAGGCTCAGTGACGTCACTGTTTTAAATGTAAACATTTTTGAACTCGAATTTACTGCCGTCGAAGAGGTTACAAAAAAATCCTTTTTGATGAAAATCTAAATAAATGACTGCTAAATTTTATTTTCCTTATATAGTAAGGATTTTCTTGGAGGTAGGTCGACTGTATCGTACGATTTCTACCTAAAAAAAATATTCTTTAAAGTATTTTCTTATAACCAGTCGGAATCTTGTTGTTGTTTTTGCAAAAAATTTGACTGTGTCTTGAAACATCTGTTCAGGGTATACGAAAGTGAGTGACCGGAAGGAGATAAACGGACGCGACCCGAGCTTTTTATGGGGAAATAAAAATAGACGATTTTGCTTGAACAGTATATGAGTTCTGATTTAACTGTTTGTTATTTTACTTCTGTTTTCTCTATATATACCTGTAAGCTATAGGCGGTCTTCAGACCGGGCCTTTCGCCCGTATGAGTCCTTGCAGCTCGCATTAACTTTTAAATTCCAAGGATCATAGGAGAGAGAGATGTGTCTGCTCTTCTTGTCGGCACTGACACAAACTATCTGGAATACTGCTTTGGATCTGGGATAATGTTTTTTGTGTGTTTTTCTTTTGTTTTGCTTTTGAGTTTTTCCCCTTAGACTTTTGTTTTGTTTTCTGCCCTTTTTCGCCTTTTCATTTGTATGCTCTCATTTGTTGCTTATCATAATCTGCTTTATCATTTTACAGCATGATAAATGAATTTTCTGATTGCATAAATAGTTTTTTTTAAACTTCTAATAAGGATGGTCTTTGCTGGAAATGTCAGAAGGGATGGGAACACTATCTGCAGTGTTGATCATGTAGATTTTGTCCCCTGAAACGATAAAAATGTGCAATGCAGTTTTCAAGCATGCAAGTATTTCTACAATGAACGATACCCTCTGGGATTTACCCTTTAAAGAATGTAATTTCAGCAATGTAACAAATCATATATCAATTTCACACTCTAAATCTGTGATCGATATAAAGGGCAAGGGAGAAAACAGGTGGATATGTCTGACTTATGCATCTGTGCTAAAATAATTCTTAAACAAGTCTTTTTCCTTTTTTAAAGCAGTATTTGCCTGATCAATTTGGTGCTGTCTTTTAGGTATCATATATGTAATGTCTTATATGTTTTAAATTGTCAAGTCGATGTTAAAAGCTCATTAGAGATTGTGTTATTTGTTTTGACTCTCGACTTTTTGTAAATAAATTTTACTTGACTGGACTAAACTTGTCTGATGGTCAGACCCCACCGGATTTTCGGCCTTCTTTGTTCTATATGAAATTGCACTCTTTTCTGGTGATGTGGTAGGTCCAACAGAAAGGTTTGACATTTGACCTTTTTAGGCCTTCGTCTTCATTTTATGTTTTACCTTTACGTAAAAGCAACAACAAAAACAACAACAAAAAAAAAAAAAAAAAAAAAAAAAAACCCACCCAGGGAAACCCCCTTCAACTTTCGGACTACCCAAGCTTAAGTAGAGGTAGCGTCTTTTTTCCAACTATGAAGAGGACTGTTACTTTGGATAAGACTCCCAACCAGCAACAGACCTCGGATGTATGTAAGGCAGATGGGTATGTAACAAAATCGAGCATTTTGTTAGGCGGAAACAGTGTAAGAAAAACTGGCACTGTATATTTTTATCTTTTACAGTAAATAACGGCTGAAAAATCTTAACTTTTGAGAATGACGAATCATTCTCAAAAATTAAGATTTTTCAACCGTTATTTAAGAATCTAAAGATATTTATATTAGGATACGATGGTTTCACGTCAGTGACTTTTAAAAACGACTAGCGTAGGCGACGTCGAATGGATTCACTCTCAGCTTCGAGGGCTAACGCCATTTTAACTGACGTCATTGAATTTTTCCAATGTTGTCCAGTAATTTCGTAAAAATAGTCCGTCTATGTACATCCGAGGTTGATCGTGAGATTTGCCGAGTGGTGTTCCGAATGTCCGAACCAGTTATTCGTCCTTTCGTAAAGGAAATCAGTGGACAGAAAAGGGCATCTCAAGCGTTAAATCAAAGAAGAAATGCAAAACTAGATAAAATGTCAAAAAGAGAACACACTGGTTACTATTTTACAGTTAAAAACATCGTGATATTGACAAGGTGAATGATTTTGGAATGATTTGGGAATGAAATTGAATGAGTGCGTGAAGTGAGTTTTGAGTGAATTTAATGGGAGGTAAACCTATGTCGCAATTTTGTTCAGGATGAACAAAATTTGCGATATTGATTACCTCCCATTAATAAAATATGCATTCAATTTCATTAAATAGCTCCCTATTTCTTCAAGAACTTATCAGACGCCTACAATTTCAATTAAATTAGTGAAATCCCGATTTTTTCCCTAGCTATTATTAGTTTGAACGAAGTTGTTGTTATATGTTTTTCAGTGAGTTTGGAGTATTTTTGATCGATTTGAGTGAGTGTTTTGAATTAATGAATGGAGCGCTGAGTGAATGATTTAGAATGATTTTGATCGGAATGATTGTCAATTTCACGATGTTATTAACTGTACTCTCAAAAATAACGTTTCAATGTCGCACTACTTTTTCTAAAGGATCTACTTTTACAATGACCACCGGAAGAAAATTCCAGTGAGGTCACTCCAGATAATACGATGTTTCGATAGGGCAACCATTTTTTTATTGAGAACAGCGATCAACTGATAAATCCTTTGAAACAATCAAGCGGCGGATCCAGGGTCGATGTCGGCCTATTATTCGAGTAATTAATCCCGTAACATCCCTACCCATGTATAGATAGGAATCCTACGTCTATGGGGCTTATTGCTAAGATCGTCTATGCCTGCGCCAAATCAGATTTTGACACATTGCCGGGCTTTTACTAAGATAACGTGTTTATCTTCATCTCATATGAAACACTGTCCGAAATCATTTAAATCATATTTTTTTTCCTCTTTAAGTTTGGTTGCATCTTATTCTTTTTACCATTTTCCTCAATAATTTCGCCTTCCATTGATCAGTTCCAACTATTTGTCTCTAACCAATGGGTTGATAATCGTAAACCTATGTGGGATAGCAGCTGGAGGCTAGGAAAGGAAATGATGGTAGTACTGGTGTGAGAAATACAAGGAATCCATTGTTGTGTGCTCTAGCCTCCGCGAAATGACTGAAAAAAATGTTAAAAGCGGCGTAAACCCCATTCAATCAATCAATCAATTAACGCACCATTCGAACAAATTTAAGACAGATCAACAACAACCATTTTGTTATGTAGAACAAGAGAACAAGAAATAACGGTAGATTATCACTTGATAATCTCACCGCAAAAGCAGTGAAATTATCAAAAACTTATACTCTGCTTTGGTACATTTCATCCTATCTTACGTCGTCTATGCGGGGCGAAATAAGTGACGTCACAAGGAACGTTGCATGGCAATCACGCACAAAATGACGTGCTTTACGAAAATTTGTCCTAGAAATGTCACATTTTGTCTCATTTTGCATTAAAGAAATAGAATAATCGTTTGTTTTTCGTGTAAAATCGATAAATATATAATCGATAATGGCTCTGCCACTCGTGAAAATATCGCTTTTGTTGTTCACTCAATGAAATATAAATCGATCTTACACTGAAACAAACTGCCATTTCACGAAAATAATTGTAGACACTACTTACTTTTACTTCTACAGAACCAAATTCAAATTATTTACGGACTACCTTTTTAAATTGTCAAGTTCAAACTGTTTGTTATGGTTGATTGATTGAATGTGGTTTAACGCCTCTTTAAACTGCAACTAAATATAAAAAGAACTTTGACATGAAGGCCGCTTTTTCCATGACGCGGCTGAAATTCACTTAACTGCAACAACATGCACAAATTCAGGTAACAAGGAGTATTTCGTAGAATTTTCTTTAAAATAGTCTATATTTAAAGGAGGAGTTGAGTTAACAAGAATTTTGCGTGAAGGCCCATTATTCCATGACGCAGCTGTAATTCACCAAACTACGACTATTTAAGCATGGTCCGGTGACTAGGAACATTTTGTGAAAGTTTCATCCAAATCATTCCATAAATGGAGGAAAGTTGCGTTCGAATTGTTTTTTTTACAAGAATGCCCCTTTTTCCATGGCAGTGCAAAAATTCACTAAGCCGTGACAATATACGCTAGGTCAGTTGACTTGGAACATTTTGTGAAAGTTTCATTGAAATCGGTCCATAAAAAAGGGAGGAGCTACATTCACAAGAATTTTTACGTGAAGGTCCCCTTTCCACGACGCGGCTAAAATTCACAAAACCGTTACTTTAAGCACTATGTCAGGCGACTAGAAACATTTTGTGAAAGTTTCATTCAAATCGGTCCATAATTGAGGGAGGAGTTGCGCTCACAAGATTTCTTTTTTTATCACGAAGGCCCGTTTTTCCATGACGCGAATGAAATTCACCATACCGTAACAACATGCGCTAGGTCAGGTGACTATGAACATTCTGTGAAAGTTTCATCCAAATCGGTCAATAAATGAGGGTGGAGTTACATTCACAAGAATCTTTTTTAAAGAAGGCCCCCATTTCCACGACTCGGCTGAAATTCACCAAACCTTGACTTCATGCGCATGGTAAGGTGACTATGAATATTCTGTGAACGTTTCGTCCAAATCGGTCCATAAATAAGGGAGGAGTCGCGTTCACAAGAAAATTGGACGGACAGACGGAAAAGATGACGCCAATATACGACCGCCTCCGGCAGCGTATAAAAATAGGGGGGAAAATAATGATAAAAAAGTTCCTGTCTTCATTTTATACAATATTTTCCCAAAGACTTATCCATTAGATCGGTACATAAACTGAAAAATAGGTGCTAAATAAACATGTTTTAATACTAATTTCTTAACAATGTGTTGGTATCAGGTCTCACTCGTACATTACACTCGTCCTGTACGCAGCAGTATGTACACTCGAAATCCTGAGTATAAATGTTGTTCGAGCCAAAATTTGTGCATCTATCGTTATCAGAGGAACCCAGATACCAATCTTGATAGCACGTTGACCGATTTCCACAACTGTAAATAAAAACAAATTATAATGCATGGTTTTTGCCCTGGCAGGACAGAGCCTAAGTAACGGGTCCTTTGGTTTAAGGTAGTGGAACCGTAATAGTTTTGCAACGTCTCAGAGGTAATGAACTTGAACGGTGATAACTTAGGTTTCCCAATGATTTTCATTAGGAAACCTCGGTTATCATTGTAAAAGAATACGTTACATATGTGATCCGAAATGTTGCGGAATTATTACGGGTCCACTACCTTAAACCAAGTTTTACATTGATTTGGAAACAAGTTCTTACAGCTTCGATTAAGCCCTCTCGTTTCTGCTTCCTTGAAAATTCACCAGTCCTCGCGCCGAATGACCAATGAATGAACCAAGATCGATAGCCGCACCTGGGAATTGAACTCAGGTTCTTTAGGTCAAAAGGCCGACGCTCTACCACTAGACCACTGACACCACGTTGCATTTAATGTGAAGGTAAATCAGATTTTTTTGATAGACACTCTTTTCTATAAATAGTCGACAATATAAGACGTCGCGCACGGTAATGTGTCACTTTTTTTTTTAAAAAAAAGTCACCCCTTGTGATTACAAGACCCCTTAATCTCACCATTCTTATATCTTATATCAAAATAACGCTGAAACCCCGGCCAATTTATACACCAACAGTTTATTTCAAACTATATTAGAATAATTTCGTTTAATGAATTTTCATTCGTAATTTAAGCAAAAAAACAAACAAAAAAAAAAAAAAAAAACACGCGTGTAATATGTAACATGAAAGCATCACCGAAAGATAAACATCTTACAAATAAGAAAAATATTGTCTTATGTTTAAGAAAAATTGAGGCGTAACACCAAACATTAAGACGCAGAAAAAATGGCGACTTTCTTTAATATTTTCATTAAGAATGGTTTAATTGCAACCAAGCTTTACATAAAAAATAATGGAAGGAAATAACAAGAAATAAACAAAGGGGTCAAAATAGCCTGAAATAGCACATCTTAATTTGATAGCAATATTGATTATTCAAAACTTTTTTCGCGAAAATATGTATTCTCAGACTGTAACTCGCTGTTCTATAGACCCAAGAAAAGTCAGTGAAAAGCAAGCTCAGCAAGTGTAACAACTTTTTAAAAATACACACCGTAAAATAATGTTGGGATGCGTTATATATCTTCCACAAATAGGCGTGTAATGATGACATCACTATATAAACAAACTACTGTTGATTCGAATTGATCATCGAAATAACAATTTACAATTTCAGATTTACCTCTGCATAATATCTTTAATGATGTTCAAAAGAAGCGTCCAACCAATGACATATAATTGCAATTAGAGTGATATAATCACCGATTCTACGGAATGCCTAAAGCGACCATCCAGTAATCACATTTCTACACATGTATGCAAAGTTGAAAATCATGACACATTTTTTTCATCACTCGCGAATAGGGACGATTGTTTTTAATAAGATATAATAGAGGATAATCGTTTGTTTCAGTGTAAGATCGATTTATTTTTCATTGAGTGAACAACAAAAGCTATATTTTCACGAGTGTGAAAATAAAGCTTTTGTTGTTCACGAAATGAAATAATAATCGATCTTACTCGAAAAACAAACGATTATTTTATTTCTTTATTGCATAAATGAGACAAAATGTGAAATTTCTAGGACATATTTTCGTAAAGCACGTCATTTTGCACGTGATTGCCATGCAACGTACATTGTGACGTCACTTATTTCGCCCCGCATAGATGACGTCAGATAGATTGAAATGCATAAAAGCAGGGTATAAAATCTTGATAATTTCACTGCTTTTGCGGTGAGTCTATCAAGTGATAATCTACCGTTATTTATCGATAAATCACCAAAAAGCATGAAAGATAGCTATCTATTCTGAAATCACTATTGCTGTAGAGAGAGTGAGCAATATAATAGTTACGTTAACTTTTTTCCGACCCCCGACCCCCCCCCCCCCCCCCTGCCCCCAAATAAAAATTATTTAAAAAAAAAACCTTAGACGCTTACAATCGACGTCCGCTATTTTGACGTTACATTTTAGTGCCGCATTAACGTGCGCGACGTCATAACTATAAACATTTTAGTTGTTTGTAGGTATCCAAATCCTCGAACATTCAGAAGTTACTATAATTTGGTTACAAACGACGAAATGTGTTCACATTTGCAAAGCACCTCACCTGTTTGGTTTTAGAATAGTTATTTGCATGCTTTAACGATAATTGCTGACTATCTTTTGGGGTAAACGCAGAATATGTCCCTGCAAGATCGCTTAACTCTTAACGCTCTCACCGACTTTGTATCAAACGCTTTCAAGGTTTGAAAGAAGATCAAGTACTTATATTTCTCTAGGTCTTGTTAACTGTCGTCCGTTAGAATCCGAAATAGATTGTCGTAGGTTAAATTTCCTGGGCCAGTCATGTCAAGTACAAAATGACTCGATTTTGCGATAAAAAATGTTGTTGATTAGTTTAGCAGCTTACATGCAAGAATTTGAAACTGTCGGCTTTTTTAATACCGACGGACATATATTGCAAAAATACGATGTAGTAAATATCGTTGGTCAATATGTGAGAGACGGTTTCTTCCCATCTAAATCAAACTGGTCTCATCTTTATTCGACTAGAATAAAACTTATTTACAGAGAAATGAAAGTCAAGAGAAAAGTATCTTTGTCTTGATGCTGATGTTATGGTCAGAAAAGCATGTGCAAAGTTTCCAAATAATAGCTTAAGAAGAAATAGAATTATAAGTGATTTACAACACTTACACTTAAAAACTCAACTAAGAATTTCTAAGTCCGAAAAAGGTTAAAATTCCATTTAAGTCCATATCAGAATAATGAATTTGTGTCTAGAGGCTCATATTAAGGTCACAGAAGCAGGTGCTAGGTTTTCAAGCATTATATATAATACATACTTATTAACTTGTATGAAATGAAATATCTAACGAGGTTGGGAGAATTGATAATTGTCGAGGCTCTGCCGAGACATTTATCAATTCTAACAACTGAGTTTGATATTTTTTAATACAATACACTAAGTATGTATTATATTTATCTTATAACCTCTTTTTGTCTTGTTTTCGTCAATGTTTCTAACCGAAATGCAAGTTTCTAAAAATAGCCACATTATATTATTGTTCAAAAAATAACTATGTGATATCATAAAAAATATCATACAAGTTGTTATCACACAGATACTTGTATAGTCATAAGATAAATAACTGATATACAACATTTGCACGTTAAATCTTAAACAGGAATTTCTAAGTCTGAAAAGGGTTAGAATTCCACTAAATTCAATATCAGAGAAATGAATCTTTGTCTGGAGGATGATATTAAGGTCACAGAAGAATGTGCTAGAATTTCAAGCATAAGATTAAGTAGAAATCGTGATATAATTGATATATAACATTTGCACGTTATAACTTAACAAGGAATTTCTAGGTCCGAAAAGGTTACAAGTCCACTAAATATAATTTCAGAGTATTGAATCTTTGTCTAGATACTGATATTATGGTCAAAGAAGCATGTGCAAAGTATCCAAGCATACTCTTAAGAAGAAATAGAGATAAACTGATATACATCATTTGCACGTAAAAAATTAACCAGGAATTTCTAAGTCGGAAAATTCAATATCAAATTCAATAATTCAATATCAGAACAACGAATCATTGTCTAGAGGCTGATATTATGGTCAGAGAAGCATGTGCAAAGTTTCAAAGCAATAGCTTTAGTAGAAACAAAGACTTCAAACACCTGCACGGAAAAACTTAACACAAGCATTATGCCGACGCCAAGGCAGCCGCCAAGGCCGACGCCCGGGTGACCGGAATAGCCTCCCCCCCATTCTACGAATAGTCGAGGTAAATATCAACACCAGCCCAAAAAAGAAGCACTTAAATGGCCGTTTTAATGAATTTGTGCTCATTTTAAACGATTTTTTTAGCGGTACTGACCGATTTTAGGAACGTTTTTGATGGATTTGAGTAAAGACATACGTGAAATGAATGAATGAACAAATGGGACACTTAGTGAGTGATGAAAATTGGTTTAAATCGGATCGGGAATCAATTTCACGATGTGTGTATTTCCGATTATTTATCGTCGCTACCGTAACACATGCCCATATGAGCGACGCCCCCAGATGACGGTTAGTTGTTACTGGGGATAGTGCAAGGATACATTACGAAACTACTGCTGAGATCCGCGATGGTTTTTTAACGTACTCGGTGTAAAGCACCGTCTCACGGGACCTCAGTTTAACGTCTCATCTGAAGGACAATTAGTTTGTTAGTGTGCCAGCCCGGGAATTGAACCCATGAGGTCGAACTTCAATAGGTTTGAAGTCCGGTGCTCTACCAACTGAGCTAATCGAGCTGATGAATTTCAAGATGATGTTAACTGTACTATATGTACGTACAGCATGAATGATGAAATATCAAATATCATAGGCGTATCTAGGACTTTGAAATTTATACGCACTCAGAAGGAGACAACCAAGAATATATAGGGTAAAGGCGGTACGAAAAATGTGACAAAAGATGAATGCCCTCCGTCCGCCCCCTTCTTATGATTTGAGCGTAGGTGAATGATAAAAGCATCGTAACTACAGCTTGAATAAGCTGTAGTTTTGATGTTATGATCATTTATTAACGATTTTTTTCAACAGCGGATTATTTCTTTTACGCACTTGCATAAATTGCGTAATGAGTGTTACGCCCTTGAATATGGCTAGATGACTACTAGTCTTTGCATCTGGAAAGGCATACTTACGCTCTCACAACAAGTCTTGATCCATCGGCATGGTTCTGAACGTGATTTATACAATAATTATTTGGAGCTTGACACGTCTGAACCTCGTACAGTTGTTCGCATAATTCTTGTGGTCCTATACAAACTGCACACCTCGCTGTAATAGAATGAACAAGAGCATAAATTATGCTAGAGATCTGCCCTGTGCTCAGAATGTTTAAACGTTGCAACCAGTTTGCCTATTTTACCCCGCTTTGCACGTGCACCTACGTGCAAAGCGGGGTATAATTGGTAAGCAGCAAGCAACATTTTGCCATCCTGAACTCGGGGCAAAAGTCTTGCTTAGTCTTCAAAAGAATACAGAAGGCTTTGGCGATCTTAATCTTTTATTTTTGACCGATCTTGAAGAAAGGGACCATCTTGGAAGCGAGAAACATATAACGTGTATAAGCTTGTAAGCGAAAGTGAAAGCGAGTGCTGCAAGCAAAGAAAGTACGGGAACATAAAGGCGAAAAAACATTACAGGATTGTATTCATGCTTCTGATAAATAGAAACAAATATGAACCGCCTAAAACACGCTCTGGAAAAGGAGCATTTTTCCTTTAATATGAACATGTTTTGTCTTCACGCACATCAGATACCGTAAAAACTCTTTACAACGACCTTGCAATTATAAAGTGCTCAAATCTAACTAGGGCTGACACTCCACGCACTACCTAGATAGTTCCTTTTCGCGAGACTTGTCACAATTATTTAAAACTTTGAATTATGGTTGATAAACAAGAATACTAATTTGAAGACTATGAAGAATTCTCAATTCTGTTATTGTTTGCACCTTCTATAAATTAGGGTTTAAGGTAGTAGACCCGTAATAGTTCCGCAACATTTCGGAACGCATGCTCTTTCGCAATGTTGACCGAGGTTTCCTAATGAAAAATCATTAAGAAACCTCGGTTAATACTGTTAAAGTTCATAACTTCCGAAACGTTGCGGAACTATTACGGGTCCACTACCTTAAGCTACACTTACTAGGTGTTGAGTCTACTTGATGTCCTTTTGTAGTCGTTGTGAAAATTGAAGGTGTTGAAGGTTTCGTCGATGACGGTGTCAATACGGTTGATTTTGTGGTTGAACTAGGTCGTGTGACTACAAAAAATTGAAAATACGAGTAATTGCATTATTTCTTTTAATTTTATTTTCATATAATTTCAAGTTCAGATAATAGCGTTACAGTTATATAAGCCAAGCACTTCTGAATGGCCCTTTTGACAATTTGGAGCAATCCCCTTTTCAAAAGTTTCATTCTTGTGATATTTTGAACAAATAATAAAACAAAAAAATGAAAATGAAATAAAATGATTATAATGACGAAAATTGGGTCAAAATTGCACGGCCTCTTGAGTGTTATCGAGGAAATTGTCATCTAGACCCCTTTTCCTTTTATTTCCGACTGAATATTTCAATCTTCAATAGGGTTCACCCTTGTGACCAGACAATTTTCCTGAAAAAGCATCATGAAGATTAAACAATACATGTGACCTATAAAGTATACTCACGAGCAATGAAAACACACCACCTGAGTTTTTTCTCGTACTTTTATTTAATGTACAAAAACCTCAGACATTAATATTACCAAACTGAATAAATTTGTAATGGAGCATTTACTACGCAATAATGCTAGATTAAGCTAAGAAACGGTCGAAGGTTTTGGAACCAGTGACTTAAGGAAAAAGTTAAAAATCGTTAATCTTATATCTGCAACGTATGTATGCAAATCATTTCTGTCATTCGGTTTTTGGTAACATACTATCTTACTCATATCCAAATGCTGACCATGACTTTGTAGAACGGCTTCCATAGTCTAGAAAGTTGATTCGAGCATAGGCTAACGCTATTTAATTTCTATGTCTACGCCGTACATTCGATGTCCCCTGATGGACCTTAACATGTTGTTTGGAGTCCAAATTACTCGAAAACACAAGTACCAAAAGGCTATTTACGATTCTTTGATTTTAATGAAAAATTACATACTGTTCTTTGTAAATCCCATACCATATGTTAGTTGTGATCACTTTACTGCTATCTGCTTAGAACAATGTGAAACAGTACTTTAAATTATGCAATTAAAAGCTTGTTTCAAAAATACAAATAAATGAGCAAGCCAAAAGGGCATTTTTAATGCCCATCAAATAATCAGCGACGTCTTAAGGTTGGTGCTAAGACATGCAATGTCTACATGTTCCTTTATAGGTTGAAATATGATAAAGACGGTGTCGATTCAAAATTTTATAATTTAGGGCAGTTTGTGAAAGAATGTAGGGTGGTGCGTTTCCATTGCGCTTGAGTATATTTAAAACGAAGTAATTGTTGCACACGGATAAAGGACGACGAACGACATACATTAACTGTTCACAAATGCTCACGTCGTGCACGATGAGCTTAGGTGCGCTAACAAAAGGCAGTGGCAAGAGCGATTAAACATTCCATCATAGAGACAGTTTAGTAATAATGACGGAAAATAATTGAGGCAAAGATAAAATTCACGGTTTTAATGTATGATTTGCTTTATCTATCATTTTAATGGATCGACAAGGCGTGTCTCAAAATGTTAAAAAGTAATCAATTCAAATGCATTTTATGACTGGGGTGCTCGATGTCAGCACATCATGGGCTTGAGAATCTTTTGGCAAATGGCAACCGGAAGATATTTCTATGTCTTTTGTGTAGAGTCGTTGCATAGGATAATTGACATACTACATCCAGACATTCTAGATTAATTAGACTTACGACAATCGTTTTTACGACAATTTTGTGAGAAATCTGCGATAGGTTGAACGAAAAGTCGTAAGTTTATATGATCTGATTATTCTCATCTCATTACCTTCTATAGCTACTATGACGTTACTCACGTGACCGAGAATTTCAATAGCGGGCTTCAGGTCTGAAATCGAAAATCGTCTTTTTTACCATTATCGTAAATATTTTTTTCACTTTGAATATCGCATCTGATTATTTTAGCATTTCTCTTTATATTAATGTTAGGTCAAAAGAGCTTTTCATTTGACCTTTAATGTCGAAGCGGAGAGATCTTAGTAACGATCAGTAGAAATTTGTGCTTACCTAAATGTGCATTGCATGATTCCAATTTTAAGGATGGGTCGTCACATCGTGCCTTTGCAAACATGCACCTATATAATATAATGAAATTATTTGCGACCCGTCACGCGGAAAGGGACCGTCTGGGAACTTGGTAAAATTAACCCTAGTCATGCTAAATAAAAATCTGGACAAAAATGAATTAAAATCAAAGTGATGAAAGCACTGTTTGTCAAATTTGTGAGAAAGTATTTATTTTGGAAATACAAATTCTAAACTTTTCTGGTTTAAAAAGGAAAATCAGGTGGTATTGACTTAGATCAGACTGCATCTATGTGCAGGCTGATCTTTGTTCATACCTCCTGCAAAAGTAGGAATATTCCGGGATCAGCATGACAAGGGTTTATATTTGGAAACAGGAATTTTTTTGCGTAATTCAAAAATTAAAATTTCTTCTACAGTAGTATTTAAATATGAAATTCTACCATGCATCATCTCATTGTAATCGTCTTTAGAAGACGATTACAATGAGATATTGCAAGGCAGAACCAAACAATGAGTGAAAACGCAAGACACAAATTAAAATTTGACAGTTGATTTTTTTTTTTCGTAGGTTTAGTAAAACGGGCCCCTGGTCCGTCTGCGCAGATCGACACTTTACTACGCATCTCCCAGATGGTCCCTTTTCGCGTGACGGGTCACATTTATGTAATACAGCAACCGTGGTTTGGCCGATATCGGGATTCCTTGGGTTGACTTTGTAGCATTTCATTCTCAACAAATATCTTTTTTGACGTGTATTTACTTTCCCAATCTTTAGATGGACATAACAGTAATTATCAACACAGAAAAAAAATACATTGTTTTGTAATATTTTTTTAGAACTATCATAAAAGATTGTTTTCCTAAGTAAATTTTTTGTAGTTCAGTTACACTTGAATGAATTCGGATGTTTTATGACTCTCAATTTCAAACTAATAAAATTAAAGGATGTTACTTCGCCGATTCCTGCTAAATCATACTAATAACAACTCAAAAAAAAGCTTCAAAATCATTAAAACGATAAATTGATCTAAAAGAAAAGGATTTTATCTTGTCACAAGCTATATTTTTAATAAAAATATCAGTGGAATTATCCAATAGAGTAATGCTGCAGAGAATAAGAAATAAACAGTTTGAACTGCCCTGAAAATCTTCTTGATCTGAATGAACTATCATGTATCTGTATAGTTAAAAATTTGAAACATAAAAAAAGAGGGGCAAATTTTTCTTTTATCAGATTTCTAGGTAAACTTAAATGATATTAAGCAATGTCTATTGATTCTATTTGCATTCTTTCCTTTAATTGGATTTAACCCTAACCTACAAAATACTGCTTTTTATTACTATCTAGCATAGTAATTAAAATCAGGAGAATGAGAAAAAATTAAAATATACAATTTCTTTATTTTCTTTAAGAAACTGTGATTAAAAATATATCTGTATGTTTTTGCAAGTCTGCATCTTCTTCTAATTTGAAAAAAAAGGAATTTGCTCGTCTGTAAATGGACTCATACAGCCCTTTTAAACAACATCTTATTTTAAGTCAATGCTTATTTGTCCATGTTTATGGCTAAAACTCAGTAGATATTTTTCACAAGGTTACTAGAAGCTTAAGCCTTAAAATTGCCAAGATCAGAAGCAATGCAGAAAGACTTTTAACTCATGGCCATAGCCCATACTAGCTTCCCATGAAAACTTTAAGAAAGACCACAACAAAAAAATCTTTTCATCCTTTGTAAGTACATATATACTTTGGTTTCCTTGAGGAAGCAATTTTCTCTTTCTAACATTTTTCCAGGCTTTATTGCCTGTTCTAGATATTCAAAAAATGGAAAAAAAATCTAAGCCCAATCTAAATAAAGTATAGGATAAATTTGTTTTCTTAATCTTTAATTATAGATCAGTATTGAAATTTATGAATTTAATATTGTTTGAAAATACTAAAATCACCTTATTAATGGGCGATTAAAAATTTTATTGAGGACAGAAGCTGTCATTTTTGTCAAAATATGCATAGACTGAAGATATGTCTTCTAGTCTAAAGGTTACCTTTCTACCTGGAAGTACTGGAATACTGGAGTGACACCTCTGCATCAATATTTAGAATGAGGCTCAGTGACGTCACTGTTTTAAATGAAAACATTTTTGAACTCGAATTTACTGCCGTCGATGAGGTTACAAAAAAATCCTTTTTGATGAAAATCTAAATAAATGACTGCTAAATTTTATTTTCCTTATATAGTAAGGATTTTCTTGGAGGTAGGTCGACTGTATCGTACGATTTCTACCTAAAAAAATATTCTTTAAAGTATTTTCTTATAACCAGTCGGAATCTTGTTGTTGTTTTTGCAAAAAATTTGACTGTGTCTTGAAACATCTGTTCAGGGTATACGAAAGTGAGTGACCGGAAGGAGATAAACGGACGCGACCCGAGCTTTTTATGGGGAAATAAAAATAGACGATTTTGCTTGAACAGTATATGAGTTCTGATTTAACTGTTTGTTATTTTACTTCTGTTTTCTCTATATATACCTGTAAGCTATAGGCGGTCTTCAGACCGGGCCTTTCGCCCGTATGAGTCCTTGCAGCTCGCATTAACTTTTAAATTCCAAGGATCATAGGAGAGAGAGATGTGTCTGCTCTTCTTGTCGGCACTGACACAAACTATCTGAAATACTGCTTTGGATCTGGGATAATGTTTTTTGTGTGTTTTTCTTTTGTTTTGCTTTTGAGTTTTTCCCCTTAGACTTTTGTTTTGTTTTCTGCCCTTTTTCGCCTTTTCATTTGTATGCTCTCATTTGTTGCTTATCATAATCTGCTTTATCATTTTACAGCATGATAAATGAATTTTCTGATTGCATAAATAGTTTTTTTTAAACTTCTAATAAGGATGGTCTTTGCTGGAAATGTCAGAAGGGATGGGAACACTATCTGCAGTGTTGATCATGTAGATTTTGTCCCCTGAAACGATAAAAATGTGCAATGCAGTTTTCAAGCATGCAAGTATTTCTACAATGAACGATACCCTCTGGGATTTACCCTTTAAAGAATGTAATTTCAGCAATGTAACAAATCATATATCAATTTCACACTCTAAATCTGTGATCGATATAAAGGGCAAGGGAGAAAACAGGTGGATATGTCTGACTTATGCATCTGTGCTAAAATAATTCTTAAACAAGTCTTTTTCCTTTTTTAAAGCAGTATTTGCCTGATCAATTTGGTGCTGTCTTTTAGGTATCATATATGTAATGTCTTATATGTTTTAAATTGTCAAGTCGATGTTAAAAGCTCATTAGAGATTGTGTTATTTGTTTTGACTCTCGACTTTTTGTAAATAAATTTTACTTGACTGGACTAAACTTGTCTGATGGTCAGACCCCACCGGATTTTCGGCCTTCTTTGTTCTATATGAAATTGCACTCTTTTCTGGTGATGTGGTAGGTCCAACAGAAAGGTTTGACATTTGACCTTTTTAGGCCTTCGTCTTCATTTTATGTTTTACCTTTACGTAAAAGCAACAACAAAAACAACAACAAAAAAAAAAAAAAAAAAAAAAACCACCCAGGGAAACCCCCTTCAACTTTCGGACTACCCAAGCTTAAGTAGAGGTAGCGTCTTTTTTCCAACTATGAAGAGGACTGTTACTTTGGATAAGACTCCCAACCAGCAACAGACCTCGGATGTATGTAAGGCAGATGGGTATGTAACAAAATCGAGCATTTTGTTAGGCGGAAACAGTGTAAGAAAAACTGGCACTGTATATTTTTATCTTTTACAGTAAATAACGGCTGAAAAATCTTAACTTTTGAGAATGACGAATCATTCTCAAAAATTAAGATTTTTCAACCGTTATTTAAGAATCTAAAGATATTTATATTAGGATACGATGGTTTCACGTCAGTGACTTTTAAAAACGACTAGCGTAGGCGACGTCGAATGGATTCACTCTCAGCTTCGAGGGCTAACGCCATTTTAACTGACGTCATTGAATTTTTCCAATGTTGTCCAGTAATTTCGTAAAAATAGTCCGTCTATGTACATCCGAGGTTGATCGTGAGATTTGCCGAGTGGTGTTCCGAATGTCCGAACCAGTTATTCGTCCTTTCGTAAAGGAAATCAGTGGACAGAAAAGGGCATCTCAAGCGTTAAATCAAAGAAGAAATGCAAAACTAGATAAAATGTCAAAAAGAGAACACACTGGTTACTATTTTACAGTTAAAAACATCGTGATATTGACAAGGTGAATGATTTTGGAATGATTTGGGAATGAAATTGAATGAGTGCGTGAAGTGAGTTTTGAGTGAATTTAATGGGAGGTAAACCTATGTCGCAATTTTGTTCAGGATGAACAAAATTTGCGATATTGATTACCTCCCATTAATAAAATATGCATTCAATTTCATTAAATAGCTCCCTATTTCTTCAAGAACTTATCAGACGCCTACAATTTCAATTAAATTAGTGAAATCCCGATTTTTTCCCTAGCTATTATTAGTTTGAACGAAGTTGTTGTTATATGTTTTTCAGTGAGTTTGGAGTATTTTTGATCGATTTGAGTGAGTGTTTTGAATTAATGAATGGAGCGCTGAGTGAATGATTTAGAATGATTTTGATCGGAATGATTGTCAATTTCACGATGTTATTAACTGTACTCTCAAAAATAACGTTTCAATGTCGCACTACTTTTTCTAAAGGATCTACTTTTACAATGACCACCGGAAGAAAATTCCAGTGAGGTCACTCCAGATAATACGATGTTTCGATAGGGCAACCATTTTTTTATTGAGAACAGCGATCAACTGATAAATCCTTTGAAACAATCAAGCGGCGGATCCAGGGTCGATGTCGGCCTATTATTCGAGTAATTAATCCCGTAACATCCCTACCCATGTATAGATAGGAATCCTACGTCTATGGGGCTTATTGCTAAGATCGTCTATGCCTGCGCCAAATCAGATTTTGACACATTGCCGGGCTTTTACTAAGATAACGTGTTTATCTTCATCTCATATGAAACACTGTCCGAAATCATTTAAATCATATTTTTTTTCCTCTTTAAGTTTGGTTGCATCTTATTCTTTTTACCATTTTCCTCAATAATTTCGCCTTCCATTGATCAGTTCCAACTATTTGTCTCTAACCAATGGGTTGATAATCGTAAACCTATGTGGGATAGCAGCTGGAGGCTAGGAAAGGAAATGATGGTAGTACTGGTGTGAGAAATACAAGGAATCCATTGTTGTGTGCTCTAGCCTCCGCGAAATGACTGAAAAAAATGTTAAAAGCGGCGTAAACCCCATTCAATCAATCAATCAATTAACGCACCATTCGAACAAATTTAAGACAGATCAACAACAACCATTTTGTTATGTAGAACAAGAGAACAAGAAATAACGGTAGATTATCACTTGATAATCTCACCGCAAAAGCAGTGAAATTATCAAAAACTTATACTCTGCTTTGGTACATTTCATCCTATCTTACGTCGTCTATGCGGGGCGAAATAAGTGACGTCACAAGGAACGTTGCATGGCAATCACGCACAAAATGACGTGCTTTACGAAAATTTGTCCTAGAAATGTCACATTTTGTCTCATTTTGCATTAAAGAAATAGAATAATCGTTTGTTTTTCGTGTAAAATCGATAAATATATAATCGATAATGGCTCTGCCACTCGTGAAAATATCGCTTTTGTTGTTCACTCAATGAAATATAAATCGATCTTACACTGAAACAAACTGCCATTTCACGAAAATAATTGTAGACACTACTTACTTTTACTTCTACAGAACCAAATTCAAATTATTTACGGACTACCTTTTTAAATTGTCAAGTTCAAACTGTTTGTTATGGTTGATTGATTGAATGTGGTTTAACGCCTCTTTAAACTGCAACTAAATATAAAAAGAACTTTGACATGAAGGCCGCTTTTTCCATGACGCGGCTGAAATTCACTTAACTGCAACAACATGCACAAATTCAGGTAACAAGGAGTATTTCGTAGAATTTTCTTTAAAATAGTCTATATTTAAAGGAGGAGTTGAGTTAACAAGAATTTTGCGTGAAGGCCCATTATTCCATGACGCAGCTGTAATTCACCAAACTACGACTATTTAAGCATGGTCCGGTGACTAGGAACATTTTGTGAAAGTTTCATCCAAATCATTCCATAAATGGAGGAAAGTTGCGTTCGAATTGTTTTTTTTTACAAGAATGCCCCTTTTTCCATGGCAGTGCAAAAATTCACTAAGCCGTGACAATATACGCTAGGTCAGTTGACTTGGAACATTTTGTGAAAGTTTCATTGAAATCGGTCCATAAAAAAGGGAGGAGCTACATTCACAAGAATTTTTACGTGAAGGTCCCCTTTCCACGACGCGGCTAAAATTCACAAAACCGTTACTTTAAGCACTATGTCAGGCGACTAGAAACATTTTGTGAAAGTTTCATTCAAATCGGTCCATAATTGAGGGAGGAGTTGCGCTCACAAGATTTCTTTTTTTATCACGAAGGCCCGTTTTTCCATGACGCGAATGAAATTCACCATACCGTAACAACATGCGCTAGGTCAGGTGACTATGAACATTCTGTGAAAGTTTCATCCAAATCGGTCAATAAATGAGGGTGGAGTTACATTCACAAGAATCTTTTTTAAAGAAGGCCCCCATTTCCACGACTCGGCTGAAATTCACCAAACCTTGACTTCATGCGCATGGTAAGGTGACTATGAATATTCTGTGAACGTTTCGTCCAAATCGGTCCATAAATAAGGGAGGAGTCGCGTTCACAAGAAAATTGGACGGACAGACGGAAAAGATGACGCCAATATACGACCGCCTCCGGCAGCGTATAAAAATAGGGGGGAAAATAATGATAAAAAAGTTCCTGTCTTCATTTTATACAATATTTTCCCAAAGACTTATCCATTAGATCGGTACATAAACTGAAAAATAGGTGCTAAATAAACATGTTTTAATACTAATTTCTTAACAATGTGTTGGTATCAGGTCTCACTCGTACATTACACTCGTCCTGTACGCAGCAGTATGTACACTCGAAATCCTGAGTATAAATGTTGTTCGAGCCAAAATTTGTGCATCTATCGTTATCAGAGGAACCCAGATACCAATCTTGATAGCACGTTGACCGATTTCCACAACTGTAAATAAAAACAAATTATAATGCATGGTTTTTGCCCTGGCAGGACAGAGCCTAAGTAACGGGTCCTTTGGTTTAAGGTAGTGGAACCGTAATAGTTTTGCAACGTCTCAGAGGTAATGAACTTGAACGGTGATAACTTAGGTTTCCCAATGATTTTCATTTGGAAACCTCGGTTATCATTGTAAAAGAATACGTTACATATGTGATCCGAAATGTTGCGGAATTATTACGGGTCCACTACCTTAAACCAAGTTTTACATTGATTTGGAAACAAGTTCTTACAGCTTCGATTAAGCCCTCTCGTTTCTGCTTCCTTGAAAATTCACCAGTCCTCGCGCCGAATGACCAATGAATGAACCAAGATCGATAGCCGCACCTGGGAATTGAACTCAGGTTCTTTAGGTCAAAAGGCCGACGCTCTACCACTAGACCACTGACACCACGTTGCATTTAATGTGAAGGTAAATCAGATTTTTTTGATAGACACTCTTTTCTATAAATAGTCGACAATATAAGACGTCGCGCACGGTAATGTGTCACTTTTTTTTTTAAAAAAAAGTCACCCCTTGTGATTACAAGACCCCTTAATCTCACCATTCTTATATCTTATATCAAAATAACGCTGAAACCCCGGCCAATTTATACACCAACAGTTTATTTCAAACTATATTAGAATAATTTCGTTTAATGAATTTTCATTCGTAATTTAAGCAAAAAAACAAAAAAAAAAAAAAAAAAACACGCGTGTAATATGTAACATGAAAGCATCACCGAAAGATAAACATCTTACAAATAAGAAAAATATTGTCTTATGTTTAAGAAAAATTGAGGCGTAACACCAAACATTAAGACGCAGAAAAAATGGCGACTTTCTTTAATATTTTCATTAAGAATGGTTTAATTGCAACCAAGCTTTACATAAAAAATAATGGAAGGAAATAACAAGAAATAAACAAAGGGGTCAAAATAGCCTGAAATAGCACATCTTAATTTGATAGCAATATTGATTATTCAAAACTTTTTTCGCGAAAATATGTATTCTCAGACTGTAACTCGCTGTTCTATAGACCCAAGAAAAGTCAGTGAAAAGCAAGCTCAGCAAGTGTAACAACTTTTTAAAAATACACACCGTAAAATAATGTTGGGATGCGTTATATATCTTCCACAAATAGGCGTGTAATGATGACATCACTATATAAACAAACTACTGTTGATTCGAATTGATCATCGAAATAACAATTTACAATTTCAGATTTACCTCTGCATAATATCTTTAATGATGTTCAAAAGAAGCGTCCAACCAATGACATATAATTGCAATTAGAGTGATATAATCACCGATTCTACGGAATGCCTAAAGCGACCATCCAGTAATCACATTTCTACACATGTATGCAAAGTTGAAAATCATGACACATTTTTTTCATCACTCGCGAATAGGGACGATTGTTTTTAATAAGATATAATAGAGGATAATCGTTTGTTTCAGTGTAAGATCGATTTATTTTTCATTGAGTGAACAACAAAAGCTATATTTTCACGAGTGTGAAAATAAAGCTTTTGTTGTTCACGAAATGAAATAATAATCGATCTTACTCGAAAAACAAACGATTATTTTATTTCTTTATTGCATAAATGAGACAAAATGTGAAATTTCTAGGACATATTTTCGTAAAGCACGTCATTTTGCACGTGATTGCCATGCAACGTACATTGTGACGTCACTTATTTCGCCCCGCATAGATGACGTCAGATAGATTGAAATGCATAAAAGCAGGGTATAAAATCTTGATAATTTCACTGCTTTTGCGGTGAGTCTATCAAGTGATAATCTACCGTTATTTATCGATAAATCACCAAAAAGCATGAAAGATAGCTATCTATTCTGAAATCACTATTGCTGTAGAGAGAGTGAGCAATATAATAGTTACGTTAACTTTTTTCCGACCCCCGCCCCCCCCCCCCCCCTGCCCCCAAATAAAAATTATTTAAAAAAAAACCTTAGACGCTTACAATCGACGTCCGCTATTTTGACGTTACATTTTAGTGCCGCATTAACGTGCGCGACGTCATAACTATAAACATTTTAGTTGTTTGTAGGTATCCAAATCCTCGAACATTCAGAAGTTACTATAATTTGGTTACAAACGACGAAATGTGTTCACATTTGCAAAGCACCTCACCTGTTTGGTTTTAGAATAGTTATTTGCATGCTTTAACGATAATTGCTGACTATCTTTTGGGGTAAACGCAGAATATGTCCCTGCAAGATCGCTTAACTCTTAACGCTCTCACCGACTTTGTATCAAACGCTTTCAAGGTTTGAAAGAAGATCAAGTACTTATATTTCTCTAGGTCTTGTTAACTGTCGTCCGTTAGAATCCGAAATAGATTGTCGTAGGTTAAATTTCCTGGGCCAGTCATGTCAAGTACAAAATGACTCGATTTTGCGATAAAAAATGTTGTTGATTAGTTTAGCAGCTTACATGCAAGAATTTGAAACTGTCGGCTTTTTTAATACCGACGGACATATATTGCAAAAATACGATGTAGTAAATATCGTTGGTCAATATGTGAGAGACGGTTTCTTCCCATCTAAATCAAACTGGTCTCATCTTTATTCGACTAGAATAAAACTTATTTACAGAGAAATGAAAGTCAAGAGAAAAGTATCTTTGTCTTGATGCTGATGTTATGGTCAGAAAAGCATGTGCAAAGTTTCCAAATAATAGCTTAAGAAGAAATAGAATTATAAGTGATTTACAACACTTACACTTAAAAACTCAACTAAGAATTTCTAAGTCCGAAAAAGGTTAAAATTCCATTTAAGTCCATATCAGAATAATGAATTTGTGTCTAGAGGCTCATATTAAGGTCACAGAAGCAGGTGCTAGGTTTTCAAGCATTATATATAATACATACTTATTAACTTGTATGAAATGAAATATCTAACGAGGTTGGGAGAATTGATAATTGTCGAGGCTCTGCCGAGACATTTATCAATTCTAACAACTGAGTTTGATATTTTTTAATACAATACACTAAGTATGTATTATATTTATCTTATAACCTCTTTTTGTCTTGTTTTCGTCAATGTTTCTAACCGAAATGCAAGTTTCTAAAAATAGCCACATTATATTATTGTTCAAAAAATAACTATGTGATATCATAAAAAATATCATACAAGTTGTTATCACACAGATACTTGTATAGTCATAAGATAAATAACTGATATACAACATTTGCACGTTAAATCTTAAACAGGAATTTCTAAGTCTGAAAAGGGTTAGAATTCCACTAAATTCAATATCAGAGAAATGAATCTTTGTCTGGAGGATGATATTAAGGTCACAGAAGAATGTGCTAGAATTTCAAGCATAAGATTAAGTAGAAATCGTGATATAATTGATATATAACATTTGCACGTTATAACTTAACAAGGAATTTCTAGGTCCGAAAAGGTTACAAGTCCACTAAATATAATTTCAGAGTATTGAATCTTTGTCTAGATACTGATATTATGGTCAAAGAAGCATGTGCAAAGTATCCAAGCATACTCTTAAGAAGAAATAGAGATAAACTGATATACATCATTTGCACGTAAAAAATTAACCAGGAATTTCTAAGTCGGAAAATTCAATATCAAATTCAATAATTCAATATCAGAACAACGAATCATTGTCTAGAGGCTGATATTATGGTCAGAGAAGCATGTGCAAAGTTTCAAAGCAATAGCTTTAGTAGAAACAAAGACTTCAAACACCTGCACGGAAAAACTTAACACAAGCATTATGCCGACGCCAAGGCAGCCGCCAAGGCCGACGCCCGGGTGACCGGAATAGCCTCCCCCCCATTCTACGAATAGTCGAGGTAAATATCAACACCAGCCCAAAAAAGAAGCACTTAAATGGCCGTTTTAATGAATTTGTGCTCATTTTAAACGATTTTTTTAGCGGTACTGACCGATTTTAGGAACGTTTTTGATGGATTTGAGTAAAGACATACGTGAAATGAATGAATGAACAAATGGGACACTTAGTGAGTGATGAAAATTGGTTTAAATCGGATCGGGAATCAATTTCACGATGTGTGTATTTCCGATTATTTATCGTCGCTACCGTAACACATGCCCATATGAGCGACGCCCCCAGATGACGGTTAGTTGTTACTGGGGATAGTGCAAGGATACATTACGAAACTACTGCTGAGATCCGCGATGGTTTTTTAACGTACTCGGTGTAAAGCACCGTCTCACGGGACCTCAGTTTAACGTCTCATCTGAAGGACAATTAGTTTGTTAGTGTGCCAGCCCGGGAATTGAACCCATGAGGTCGAACTTCAATAGGTTTGAAGTCCGGTGCTCTACCAACTGAGCTAATCGAGCTGATGAATTTCAAGATGATGTTAACTGTACTATATGTACGTACAGCATGAATGATGAAATATCAAATATCATAGGCGTATCTAGGACTTTGAAATTTATACGCACTCAGAAGGAGACAACCAAGAATATATAGGGTAAAGGCGGTACGAAAAATGTGACAAAAGATGAATGCCCTCCGTCCGCCCCCTTCTTATGATTTGAGCGTAGGTGAATGATAAAAGCATCGTAACTACAGCTTGAATAAGCTGTAGTTTTGATGTTATGATCATTTATTAACGATTTTTTTCAACAGCGGATTATTTCTTTTACGCACTTGCATAAATTGCGTAATGAGTGTTACGCCCTTGAATATGGCTAGATGACTACTAGTCTTTGCATCTGGAAAGGCATACTTACGCTCTCACAACAAGTCTTGATCCATCGGCATGGTTCTGAACGTGATTTATACAATAATTATTTGGAGCTTGACACGTCTGAACCTCGTACAGTTGTTCGCATAATTCTTGTGGTCCTATACAAACTGCACACCTCGCTGTAATAGAATGAACAAGAGCATAAATTATGCTAGAGATCTGCCCTGTGCTCAGAATGTTTAAACGTTGCAACCAGTTTGCCTATTTTACCCCGCTTTGCACGTGCACCTACGTGCAAAGCGGGGTATAATTGGTAAGCAGCAAGCAACATTTTGCCATCCTGAACTCGGGGCAAAAGTCTTGCTTAGTCTTCAAAAGAATACAGAAGGCTTTGGCGATCTTAATCTTTTATTTTTGACCGATCTTGAAGAAAGGGACCATCTTGGAAGCGAGAAACATATAACGTGTATAAGCTTGTAAGCGAAAGTGAAAGCGAGTGCTGCAAGCAAAGAAAGTACGGGAACATAAAGGCGAAAAAACATTACAGGATTGTATTCATGCTTCTGATAAATAGAAACAAATATGAACCGCCTAAAACACGCTCTGGAAAAGGAGCATTTTTCCTTTAATATGAACATGTTTTGTCTTCACGCACATCAGATACCGTAAAAACTCTTTACAACGACCTTGCAATTATAAAGTGCTCAAATCTAACTAGGGCTGACACTCCACGCACTACCTAGATAGTTCCTTTTCGCGAGACTTGTCACAATTATTTAAAACTTTGAATTATGGTTGATAAACAAGAATACTAATTTGAAGACTATGAAGAATTCTCAATTCTGTTATTGTTTGCACCTTCTATAAATTAGGGTTTAAGGTAGTAGACCCGTAATAGTTCCGCAACATTTCGGAACGCATGCTCTTTCGCAATGTTGACCGAGGTTTCCTAATGAAAAATCATTAAGAAACCTCGGTTAATACTGTTAAAGTTCATAACTTCCGAAACGTTGCGGAACTATTACGGGTCCACTACCTTAAGCTACACTTACTAGGTGTTGAGTCTACTTGATGTCCTTTTGTAGTCGTTGTGAAAATTGAAGGTGTTGAAGGTTTCGTCGATGACGGTGTCAATACGGTTGATTTTGTGGTTGAACTAGGTCGTGTGACTACAAAAAATTGAAAATACGAGTAATTGCATTATTTCTTTTAATTTTATTTTCATATAATTTCAAGTTCAGATAATAGCGTTACAGTTATATAAGCCAAGCACTTCTGAATGGCCCTTTTGACAATTTGGAGCAATCCCCTTTTCAAAAGTTTCATTCTTGTGATATTTTGAACAAATAATAAAACAAAAAAATGAAAATGAAATAAAATGATTATAATGACGAAAATTGGGTCAAAATTGCACGGCCTCTTGAGTGTTATCGAGGAAATTGTCATCTAGACCCCTTTTCCTTTTATTTCCGACTGAATATTTCAATCTTCAATAGGGTTCACCCTTGTGACCAGACAATTTTCCTGAAAAAGCATCATGAAGATTAAACAATACATGTGACCTATAAAGTATACTCACGAGCAATGAAAACACACCACCTGAGTTTTTTCTCGTACTTTTATTTAATGTACAAAAACCTCAGACATTAATATTACCAAACTGAATAAATTTGTAATGGAGCATTTACTACGCAATAATGCTAGATTAAGCTAAGAAACGGTCGAAGGTTTTGGAACCAGTGACTTAAGGAAAAAGTTAAAAATCGTTAATCTTATATCTGCAACGTATGTATGCAAATCATTTCTGTCATTCGGTTTTTGGTAACATACTATCTTACTCATATCCAAATGCTGACCATGACTTTGTAGAACGGCTTCCATAGTCTAGAAAGTTGATTCGAGCATAGGCTAACGCTATTTAATTTCTATGTCTACGCCGTACATTCGATGTCCCCTGATGGACCTTAACATGTTGTTTGGAGTCCAAATTACTCGAAAACACAAGTACCAAAAGGCTATTTACGATTCTTTGATTTTAATGAAAAATTACATACTGTTCTTTGTAAATCCCATACCATATGTTAGTTGTGATCACTTTACTGCTATCTGCTTAGAACAATGTGAAACAGTACTTTAAATTATGCAATTAAAAGCTTGTTTCAAAAATACAAATAAATGAGCAAGCCAAAAGGGCATTTTTAATGCCCATCAAATAATCAGCGACGTCTTAAGGTTGGTGCTAAGACATGCAATGTCTACATGTTCCTTTATAGGTTGAAATATGATAAAGACGGTGTCGATTCAAAATTTTATAATTTAGGGCAGTTTGTGAAAGAATGTAGGGTGGTGCGTTTCCATTGCGCTTGAGTATATTTAAAACGAAGTAATTGTTGCACACGGATAAAGGACGACGAACGACATACATTAACTGTTCACAAATGCTCACGTCGTGCACGATGAGCTTAGGTGCGCTAACAAAAGGCAGTGGCAAGAGCGATTAAACATTCCATCATAGAGACAGTTTAGTAATAATGACGGAAAATAATTGAGGCAAAGATAAAATTCACGGTTTTAATGTATGATTTGCTTTATCTATCATTTTAATGGATCGACAAGGCGTGTCTCAAAATGTTAAAAAGTAATCAATTCAAATGCATTTTATGACTGGGGTGCTCGATGTCAGCACATCATGGGCTTGAGAATCTTTTGGCAAATGGCAACCGGAAGATATTTCTATGTCTTTTGTGTAGAGTCGTTGCATAGGATAATTGACATACTACATCCAGACATTCTAGATTAATTAGACTTACGACAATCGTTTTTACGACAATTTTGTGAGAAATCTGCGATAGGTTGAACGAAAAGTCGTAAGTTTATATGATCTGATTATTCTCATCTCATTACCTTCTATAGCTACTATGACGTTACTCACGTGACCGAGAATTTCAATAGCGGGCTTCAGGTCTGAAATCGAAAATCGTCTTTTTTACCATTATCGTAAATATTTTTTTCACTTTGAATATCGCATCTGATTATTTTAGCATTTCTCTTTATATTAATGTAAGGTCAAAAGAGCTTTTCATTTGACCTTTAATGTCGAAGCGGAGAGATCTTAGTAACGATCAGTAGAAATTTGTGCTTACCTAAATGTGCATTGCATGATTCCAATTTTAAGGATGGGTCGTCACATCGTGCCTTTGCAAACATGCACCTATATAATATAATGAAATTATTTGCGACCCGTCACGCGGAAAGGGACCGTCTGGGAACTTGGTAAAATTAACCCTAGTCATGCTAAATAAAAATCTGGACAAAAATGAATTAAAATCAAAGTGATGAAAGCACTGTTTGTCAAATTTGTGAGAAAGTATTTATTTTGGAAATACAAATTCTAAACTTTTCTGGTTTAAAAAGGAAAATCAGGTGGTATTGACTTAGATCAGACTGCATCTATGTGCAGGCTGATCTTTGTTCATACCTCCTGCAAAAGTAGGAATATTCCGGGATCAGCATGACAAGGGTTTATATTTGGAAACAGGAATTTTTTTGCGTAATTCAAAAATTAAAATTTCTTCTACAGTAGTATTTAAATATGAAATTCTACCATGCATCATCTCATTGTAATCGTCTTTAGAAGACGATTACAATGAGATATTGCAAGGCAGAACCAAACAATGAGTGAAAACGCAAGACACAAATTAAAATTTGACAGTTGATTTTTTTTTTTCGTAGGTTTAGTAAAACGGGCCCCTGGTCCGTCTGCGCAGATCGACACTTTACTACGCATCTCCCAGATGGTCCCTTTTCGCGTGACGGGTCACATTTATGTAATACAGCAACCGTGGTTTGGCCGATATCGGGATTCCTTGGGTTGACTTTGTAGCATTTCATTCTCAACAAATATCTTTTTTGACGTGTATTTACTTTCCCAATCTTTAGATGGACATAACAGTAATTATCAACACAGAAAAAAATACATTGTTTTGTAATATTTTTTTAGAACTATCATAAAAGATTGTTTTCCTAAGTAAATTTTTTGTAGTTCAGTTACACTTGAATGAATTCGGATGTTTTATGACTCTCAATTTCAAACTAATAAAATTAAAGGATGTTACTTCGCCGATTCCTGCTAAATCATACTAATAACAACTCAAAAAAAAGCTTCAAAATCATTAAAACGATAAATTGATCTAAAAGAAAAGGATTTTATCTTGTCACAAGCTATATTTTTAATAAAAATATCAGTGGAATTATCCAATAGAGTAATGCTGCAGAGAATAAGAAATAAACAGTTTGAACTGCCCTGAAAATCTTCTTGATCTGAATGAACTATCATGTATCTGTATAGTTAAAAATTTGAAACATAAAAAAAGAGGGGCAAATTTTTCTTTTATCAGATTTCTAGGTAAACTTAAATGATATTAAGCAATGTCTATTGATTCTATTTGCATTCTTTCCTTTAATTGGATTTAACCCTAACCTACAAAATACTGCTTTTTATTACTATCTAGCATAGTAATTAAAATCAGGAGAATGAGAAAAAATTAAAATATACAATTTCTTTATTTTCTTTAAGAAACTGTGATTAAAAATATATCTGTATGTTTTTGCAAGTCTGCATCTTCTTCTAATTTGAAAAAAAAAGGAATTTGCTCGTCTGTAAATGGACTCATACAGCCCTTTTAAACAACATCTTATTTTAAGTCAATGCTTATTTGTCCATGTTTATGGCTAAAACTCAGTAGATATTTTTCACAAGGTTACTAGAAGCTTAAGCCTTAAAATTGCCAAGATCAGAAGCAATGCAGAAAGACTTTTAACTCATGGCCATAGCCCATACTAGCTTCCCATGAAAACTTTAAGAAAGACCACAACAAAAAAATCTTTTCATCCTTTGTAAGTACATATATACTTTGGTTTCCTTGAGGAAGCAATTTTCTCTTTCTAACATTTTTCCAGGCTTTATTGCCTGTTCTAGATATTCAAAAAATGGAAAAAAATCTAAGCCCAATCTAAATAAAGTATAGGATAAATTTGTTTTCTTAATCTTTAATTATAGATCAGTATTGAAATTTATGAATTTAATATTGTTTGAAAATACTAAAATCACCTTATTAATGGGCGATTAAAAATTTTATTGAGGACAGAAGCTGTCATTTTTGTCAAAATATGCATAGACTGAAGATATGTCTTCTAGTCTAAAGGTTACCTTTCTACCTGGAAGTACTGGAATACTGGAGTGACACCTCTGCATCAATATTTAGAATGAGGCTCAGTGACGTCACTGTTTTAAATGTAAACATTTTTGAACTCGAATTTACTGCCGTCGAAGAGGTTACAAAAAAATCCTTTTTGATGAAAATCTAAATAAATGACTGCTAAATTTTATTTTCCTTATATAGTAAGGATTTTCTTGGAGGTAGGTCGACTGTATCGTACGATTTCTACCTAAAAAAAATATTCTTTAAAGTATTTTCTTATAACCAGTCGGAATCTTGTTGTTGTTTTTGCAAAAAATTTGACTGTGTCTTGAAACATCTGTTCAGGGTATACGAAAGTGAGTGACCGGAAGGAGATAAACGGACGCGACCCGAGCTTTTTATGGGGAAATAAAAATAGACGATTTTGCTTGAACAGTATATGAGTTCTGATTTAACTGTTTGTTATTTTACTTCTGTTTTCTCTATATATACCTGTAAGCTATAGGCGGTCTTCAGACCGGGCCTTTCGCCCGTATGAGTCCTTGCAGCTCGCATTAACTTTTAAATTCCAAGGATCATAGGAGAGAGAGATGTGTCTGCTCTTCTTGTCGGCACTGACACAAACTATCTGGAATACTGCTTTGGATCTGGGATAATGTTTTTTGTGTGTTTTTCTTTTGTTTTGCTTTTGAGTTTTTCCCCTTAGACTTTTGTTTTGTTTTCTGCCCTTTTTCGCCTTTTCATTTGTATGCTCTCATTTGTTGCTTATCATAATCTGCTTTATCATTTTACAGCATGATAAATGAATTTTCTGATTGCATAAATAGTTTTTTTAAACTTCTAATAAGGATGGTCTTTGCTGGAAATGTCAGAAGGGATGGGAACACTATCTGCAGTGTTGATCATGTAGATTTTGTCCCCTGAAACGATAAAAATGTGCAATGCAGTTTTCAAGCATGCAAGTATTTCTACAATGAACGATACCCTCTGGGATTTACCCTTTAAAGAATGTAATTTCAGCAATGTAACAAATCATATATCAATTTCACACTCTAAATCTGTGATCGATATAAAGGGCAAGGGAGAAAACAGGTGGATATGTCTGACTTATGCATCTGTGCTAAAATAATTCTTAAACAAGTCTTTTTCCTTTTTTAAAGCAGTATTTGCCTGATCAATTTGGTGCTGTCTTTTAGGTATCATATATGTAATGTCTTATATGTTTTAAATTGTCAAGTCGATGTTAAAAGCTCATTAGAGATTGTGTTATTTGTTTTGACTCTCGACTTTTTGTAAATAAATTTTACTTGACTGGACTAAACTTGTCTGATGGTCAGACCCCACCGGATTTTCGGCCTTCTTTGTTCTATATGAAATTGCACTCTTTTCTGGTGATGTGGTAGGTCCAACAGAAAGGTTTGACATTTGACCTTTTTAGGCCTTCGTCTTCATTTTATGTTTTACCTTTACGTAAAAGCAACAACAAAAACAACAACAAAAAAAAAAAAAAAAAAAAAAAAAAACCACCCAGGGAAACCCCTTCAACTTTCGGACTACCCAAGCTTAAGTAGAGGTAGCGTCTTTTTTCCAACTATGAAGAGGACTGTTACTTTGGATAAGACTCCCAACCAGCAACAGACCTCGGATGTATGTAAGGCAGATGGGTATGTAACAAAATCGAGCATTTTGTTAGGCGGAAACAGTGTAAGAAAAACTGGCACTGTATATTTTTATCTTTTACAGTAAATAACGGCTGAAAAATCTTAACTTTTGAGAATGACGAATCATTCTCAAAAATTAAGATTTTTCAACCGTTATTTAAGAATCTAAAGATATTTATATTAGGATACGATGGTTTCACGTCAGTGACTTTTAAAAACGACTAGCGTAGGCGACGTCGAATGGATTCACTCTCAGCTTCGAGGGCTAACGCCATTTTAACTGACGTCATTGAATTTTTCCAATGTTGTCCAGTAATTTCGTAAAAATAGTCCGTCTATGTACATCCGAGGTTGATCGTGAGATTTGCCGAGTGGTGTTCCGAATGTCCGAACCAGTTATTCGTCCTTTCGTAAAGGAAATCAGTGGACAGAAAAGGGCATCTCAAGCGTTAAATCAAAGAAGAAATGCAAAACTAGATAAAATGTCAAAAAGAGAACACACTGGTTACTATTTTACAGTTAAAAACATCGTGATATTGACAAGGTGAATGATTTTGGAATGATTTGGGAATGAAATTGAATGAGTGCGTGAAGTGAGTTTTGAGTGAATTTAATGGGAGGTAAACCTATGTCGCAATTTTGTTCAGGATGAACAAAATTTGCGATATTGATTACCTCCCATTAATAAAATATGCATTCAATTTCATTAAATAGCTCCCTATTTCTTCAAGAACTTATCAGACGCCTACAATTTCAATTAAATTAGTGAAATCCCGATTTTTTCCCTAGCTATTATTAGTTTGAACGAAGTTGTTGTTATATGTTTTTCAGTGAGTTTGGAGTATTTTTGATCGATTTGAGTGAGTGTTTTGAATTAATGAATGGAGCGCTGAGTGAATGATTTAGAATGATTTTGATCGGAATGATTGTCAATTTCACGATGTTATTAACTGTACTCTCAAAAATAACGTTTCAATGTCGCACTACTTTTTCTAAAGGATCTACTTTTACAATGACCACCGGAAGAAAATTCCAGTGAGGTCACTCCAGATAATACGATGTTTCGATAGGGCAACCATTTTTTTATTGAGAACAGCGATCAACTGATAAATCCTTTGAAACAATCAAGCGGCGGATCCAGGGTCGATGTCGGCCTATTATTCGAGTAATTAATCCCGTAACATCCCTACCCATGTATAGATAGGAATCCTACGTCTATGGGGCTTATTGCTAAGATCGTCTATGCCTGCGCCAAATCAGATTTTGACACATTGCCGGGCTTTTACTAAGATAACGTGTTTATCTTCATCTCATATGAAACACTGTCCGAAATCATTTAAATCATATTTTTTTTCCTCTTTAAGTTTGGTTGCATCTTATTCTTTTTACCATTTTCCTCAATAATTTCGCCTTCCATTGATCAGTTCCAACTATTTGTCTCTAACCAATGGGTTGATAATCGTAAACCTATGTGGGATAGCAGCTGGAGGCTAGGAAAGGAAATGATGGTAGTACTGGTGTGAGAAATACAAGGAATCCATTGTTGTGTGCTCTAGCCTCCGCGAAATGACTGAAAAAAATGTTAAAAGCGGCGTAAACCCCATTCAATCAATCAATCAATTAACGCACCATTCGAACAAATTTAAGACAGATCAACAACAACCATTTTGTTATGTAGAACAAGAGAACAAGAAATAACGGTAGATTATCACTTGATAATCTCACCGCAAAAGCAGTGAAATTATCAAAAACTTATACTCTGCTTTGGTACATTTCATCCTATCTTACGTCGTCTATGCGGGGCGAAATAAGTGACGTCACAAGGAACGTTGCATGGCAATCACGCACAAAATGACGTGCTTTACGAAAATTTGTCCTAGAAATGTCACATTTTGTCTCATTTTGCATTAAAGAAATAGAATAATCGTTTGTTTTTCGTGTAAAATCGATAAATATATAATCGATAATGGCTCTGCCACTCGTGAAAATATCGCTTTTGTTGTTCACTCAATGAAATATAAATCGATCTTACACTGAAACAAACTGCCATTTCACGAAAATAATTGTAGACACTACTTACTTTTACTTCTACAGAACCAAATTCAAATTATTTACGGACTACCTTTTTAAATTGTCAAGTTCAAACTGTTTGTTATGGTTGATTGATTGAATGTGGTTTAACGCCTCTTTAAACTGCAACTAAATATAAAAAGAACTTTGACATGAAGGCCGCTTTTTCCATGACGCGGCTGAAATTCACTTAACTGCAACAACATGCACAAATTCAGGTAACAAGGAGTATTTCGTAGAATTTTCTTTAAAATAGTCTATATTTAAAGGAGGAGTTGAGTTAACAAGAATTTTGCGTGAAGGCCCATTATTCCATGACGCAGCTGTAATTCACCAAACTACGACTATTTAAGCATGGTCCGGTGACTAGGAACATTTTGTGAAAGTTTCATCCAAATCATTCCATAAATGGAGGAAAGTTGCGTTCGAATTGTTTTTTTTACAAGAATGCCCCTTTTTCCATGGCAGTGCAAAAATTCACTAAGCCGTGACAATATACGCTAGGTCAGTTGACTTGGAACATTTTGTGAAAGTTTCATTGAAATCGGTCCATAAAAAAGGGAGGAGCTACATTCACAAGAATTTTTACGTGAAGGTCCCCTTTCCACGACGCGGCTAAAATTCACAAAACCGTTACTTTAAGCACTATGTCAGGCGACTAGAAACATTTTGTGAAAGTTTCATTCAAATCGGTCCATAATTGAGGGAGGAGTTGCGCTCACAAGATTTCTTTTTTTATCACGAAGGCCCGTTTTTCCATGACGCGAATGAAATTCACCATACCGTAACAACATGCGCTAGGTCAGGTGACTATGAACATTCTGTGAAAGTTTCATCCAAATCGGTCAATAAATGAGGGTGGAGTTACATTCACAAGAATCTTTTTTAAAGAAGGCCCCCATTTCCACGACTCGGCTGAAATTCACCAAACCTTGACTTCATGCGCATGGTAAGGTGACTATGAATATTCTGTGAACGTTTCGTCCAAATCGGTCCATAAATAAGGGAGGAGTCGCGTTCACAAGAAAATTGGACGGACAGACGGAAAAGATGACGCCAATATACGACCGCCTCCGGCAGCGTATAAAAATAGGGGGGAAAATAATGATAAAAAAGTTCCTGTCTTCATTTTATACAATATTTTCCCAAAGACTTATCCATTAGATCGGTACATAAACTGAAAAATAGGTGCTAAATAAACATGTTTTAATACTAATTTCTTAACAATGTGTTGGTATCAGGTCTCACTCGTACATTACACTCGTCCTGTACGCAGCAGTATGTACACTCGAAATCCTGAGTATAAATGTTGTTCGAGCCAAAATTTGTGCATCTATCGTTATCAGAGGAACCCAGATACCAATCTTGATAGCACGTTGACCGATTTCCACAACTGTAAATAAAAACAAATTATAATGCATGGTTTTTGCCCTGGCAGGACAGAGCCTAAGTAACGGGTCCTTTGGTTTAAGGTAGTGGAACCGTAATAGTTTTGCAACGTCTCAGAGGTAATGAACTTGAACGGTGATAACTTAGGTTTCCCAATGATTTTCATTAGGAAACCTCGGTTATCATTGTAAAAGAATACGTTACATATGTGATCCGAAATGTTGCGGAATTATTACGGGTCCACTACCTTAAACCAAGTTTTACATTGATTTGGAAACAAGTTCTTACAGCTTCGATTAAGCCCTCTCGTTTCTGCTTCCTTGAAAATTCACCAGTCCTCGCGCCGAATGACCAATGAATGAACCAAGATCGATAGCCGCACCTGGGAATTGAACTCAGGTTCTTTAGGTCAAAAGGCCGACGCTCTACCACTAGACCACTGACACCACGTTGCATTTAATGTGAAGGTAAATCAGATTTTTTTGATAGACACTCTTTTCTATAAATAGTCGACAATATAAGACGTCGCGCACGGTAATGTGTCACTTTTTTTTTTAAAAAAAAGTCACCCCTTGTGATTACAAGACCCCTTAATCTCACCATTCTTATATCTTATATCAAAATAACGCTGAAACCCCGGCCAATTTATACACCAACAGTTTATTTCAAACTATATTAGAATAATTTCGTTTAATGAATTTTCATTCGTAATTTAAGCAAAAAAACAAACAAAAAAAAAAAAAAAAAACACGCGTGTAATATGTAACATGAAAGCATCACCGAAAGATAAACATCTTACAAATAAGAAAAATATTGTCTTATGTTTAAGAAAAATTGAGGCGTAACACCAAACATTAAGACGCAGAAAAAATGGCGACTTTCTTTAATATTTTCATTAAGAATGGTTTAATTGCAACCAAGCTTTACATAAAAAATAATGGAAGGAAATAACAAGAAATAAACAAAGGGGTCAAAATAGCCTGAAATAGCACATCTTAATTTGATAGCAATATTGATTATTCAAAACTTTTTTCGCGAAAATATGTATTCTCAGACTGTAACTCGCTGTTCTATAGACCCAAGAAAAGTCAGTGAAAAGCAAGCTCAGCAAGTGTAACAACTTTTTAAAAATACACACCGTAAAATAATGTTGGGATGCGTTATATATCTTCCACAAATAGGCGTGTAATGATGACATCACTATATAAACAAACTACTGTTGATTCGAATTGATCATCGAAATAACAATTTACAATTTCAGATTTACCTCTGCATAATATCTTTAATGATGTTCAAAAGAAGCGTCCAACCAATGACATATAATTGCAATTAGAGTGATATAATCACCGATTCTACGGAATGCCTAAAGCGACCATCCAGTAATCACATTTCTACACATGTATGCAAAGTTGAAAATCATGACACATTTTTTTCATCACTCGCGAATAGGGACGATTGTTTTTAATAAGATATAATAGAGGATAATCGTTTGTTTCAGTGTAAGATCGATTTATTTTTCATTGAGTGAACAACAAAAGCTATATTTTCACGAGTGTGAAAATAAAGCTTTTGTTGTTCACGAAATGAAATAATAATCGATCTTACTCGAAAAACAAACGATTATTTTATTTCTTTATTGCATAAATGAGACAAAATGTGAAATTTCTAGGACATATTTTCGTAAAGCACGTCATTTTGCACGTGATTGCCATGCAACGTACATTGTGACGTCACTTATTTCGCCCCGCATAGATGACGTCAGATAGATTGAAATGCATAAAAGCAGGGTATAAAATCTTGATAATTTCACTGCTTTTGCGGTGAGTCTATCAAGTGATAATCTACCGTTATTTATCGATAAATCACCAAAAAGCATGAAAGATAGCTATCTATTCTGAAATCACTATTGCTGTAGAGAGAGTGAGCAATATAATAGTTACGTTAACTTTTTTCCGACCCCCGCCCCCCCCCCCCCCCCCCTGCCCCCAAATAAAAATTATTTAAAAAAAAAACCTTAGACGCTTACAATCGACGTCCGCTATTTTGACGTTACATTTTAGTGCCGCATTAACGTGCGCGACGTCATAACTATAAACATTTTAGTTGTTTGTAGGTATCCAAATCCTCGAACATTCAGAAGTTACTATAATTTGGTTACAAACGACGAAATGTGTTCACATTTGCAAAGCACCTCACCTGTTTGGTTTTAGAATAGTTATTTGCATGCTTTAACGATAATTGCTGACTATCTTTTGGGGTAAACGCAGAATATGTCCCTGCAAGATCGCTTAACTCTTAACGCTCTCACCGACTTTGTATCAAACGCTTTCAAGGTTTGAAAGAAGATCAAGTACTTATATTTCTCTAGGTCTTGTTAACTGTCGTCCGTTAGAATCCGAAATAGATTGTCGTAGGTTAAATTTCCTGGGCCAGTCATGTCAAGTACAAAATGACTCGATTTTGCGATAAAAAATGTTGTTGATTAGTTTAGCAGCTTACATGCAAGAATTTGAAACTGTCGGCTTTTTTAATACCGACGGACATATATTGCAAAAATACGATGTAGTAAATATCGTTGGTCAATATGTGAGAGACGGTTTCTTCCCATCTAAATCAAACTGGTCTCATCTTTATTCGACTAGAATAAAACTTATTTACAGAGAAATGAAAGTCAAGAGAAAAGTATCTTTGTCTTGATGCTGATGTTATGGTCAGAAAAGCATGTGCAAAGTTTCCAAATAATAGCTTAAGAAGAAATAGAATTATAAGTGATTTACAACACTTACACTTAAAAACTCAACTAAGAATTTCTAAGTCCGAAAAAGGTTAAAATTCCATTTAAGTCCATATCAGAATAATGAATTTGTGTCTAGAGGCTCATATTAAGGTCACAGAAGCAGGTGCTAGGTTTTCAAGCATTATATATAATACATACTTATTAACTTGTATGAAATGAAATATCTAACGAGGTTGGGAGAATTGATAATTGTCGAGGCTCTGCCGAGACATTTATCAATTCTAACAACTGAGTTTGATATTTTTTAATACAATACACTAAGTATGTATTATATTTATCTTATAACCTCTTTTTGTCTTGTTTTCGTCAATGTTTCTAACCGAAATGCAAGTTTCTAAAAATAGCCACATTATATTATTGTTCAAAAAATAACTATGTGATATCATAAAAAATATCATACAAGTTGTTATCACACAGATACTTGTATAGTCATAAGATAAATAACTGATATACAACATTTGCACGTTAAATCTTAAACAGGAATTTCTAAGTCTGAAAAGGGTTAGAATTCCACTAAATTCAATATCAGAGAAATGAATCTTTGTCTGGAGGATGATATTAAGGTCACAGAAGAATGTGCTAGAATTTCAAGCATAAGATTAAGTAGAAATCGTGATATAATTGATATATAACATTTGCACGTTATAACTTAACAAGGAATTTCTAGGTCCGAAAAGGTTACAAGTCCACTAAATATAATTTCAGAGTATTGAATCTTTGTCTAGATACTGATATTATGGTCAAAGAAGCATGTGCAAAGTATCCAAGCATACTCTTAAGAAGAAATAGAGATAAACTGATATACATCATTTGCACGTAAAAAATTAACCAGGAATTTCTAAGTCGGAAAATTCAATATCAAATTCAATAATTCAATATCAGAACAACGAATCATTGTCTAGAGGCTGATATTATGGTCAGAGAAGCATGTGCAAAGTTTCAAAGCAATAGCTTTAGTAGAAACAAAGACTTCAAACACCTGCACGGAAAAACTTAACACAAGCATTATGCCGACGCCAAGGCAGCCGCCAAGGCCGACGCCCGGGTGACCGGAATAGCCTCCCCCCCATTCTACGAATAGTCGAGGTAAATATCAACACCAGCCCAAAAAAGAAGCACTTAAATGGCCGTTTTAATGAATTTGTGCTCATTTTAAACGATTTTTTTAGCGGTACTGACCGATTTTAGGAACGTTTTTGATGGATTTGAGTAAAGACATACGTGAAATGAATGAATGAACAAATGGGACACTTAGTGAGTGATGAAAATTGGTTTAAATCGGATCGGGAATCAATTTCACGATGTGTGTATTTCCGATTATTTATCGTCGCTACCGTAACACATGCCCATATGAGCGACGCCCCCAGATGACGGTTAGTTGTTACTGGGGATAGTGCAAGGATACATTACGAAACTACTGCTGAGATCCGCGATGGTTTTTTAACGTACTCGGTGTAAAGCACCGTCTCACGGGACCTCAGTTTAACGTCTCATCTGAAGGACAATTAGTTTGTTAGTGTGCCAGCCCGGGAATTGAACCCATGAGGTCGAACTTCAATAGGTTTGAAGTCCGGTGCTCTACCAACTGAGCTAATCGAGCTGATGAATTTCAAGATGATGTTAACTGTACTATATGTACGTACAGCATGAATGATGAAATATCAAATATCATAGGCGTATCTAGGACTTTGAAATTTATACGCACTCAGAAGGAGACAACCAAGAATATATAGGGTAAAGGCGGTACGAAAAATGTGACAAAAGATGAATGCCCTCCGTCCGCCCCCTTCTTATGATTTGAGCGTAGGTGAATGATAAAAGCATCGTAACTACAGCTTGAATAAGCTGTAGTTTTGATGTTATGATCATTTATTAACGATTTTTTTCAACAGCGGATTATTTCTTTTACGCACTTGCATAAATTGCGTAATGAGTGTTACGCCCTTGAATATGGCTAGATGACTACTAGTCTTTGCATCTGGAAAGGCATACTTACGCTCTCACAACAAGTCTTGATCCATCGGCATGGTTCTGAACGTGATTTATACAATAATTATTTGGAGCTTGACACGTCTGAACCTCGTACAGTTGTTCGCATAATTCTTGTGGTCCTATACAAACTGCACACCTCGCTGTAATAGAATGAACAAGAGCATAAATTATGCTAGAGATCTGCCCTGTGCTCAGAATGTTTAAACGTTGCAACCAGTTTGCCTATTTTACCCCGCTTTGCACGTGCACCTACGTGCAAAGCGGGGTATAATTGGTAAGCAGCAAGCAACATTTTGCCATCCTGAACTCGGGGCAAAAGTCTTGCTTAGTCTTCAAAAGAATACAGAAGGCTTTGGCGATCTTAATCTTTTATTTTTGACCGATCTTGAAGAAAGGGACCATCTTGGAAGCGAGAAACATATAACGTGTATAAGCTTGTAAGCGAAAGTGAAAGCGAGTGCTGCAAGCAAAGAAAGTACGGGAACATAAAGGCGAAAAAACATTACAGGATTGTATTCATGCTTCTGATAAATAGAAACAAATATGAACCGCCTAAAACACGCTCTGGAAAAGGAGCATTTTTCCTTTAATATGAACATGTTTTGTCTTCACGCACATCAGATACCGTAAAAACTCTTTACAACGACCTTGCAATTATAAAGTGCTCAAATCTAACTAGGGCTGACACTCCACGCACTACCTAGATAGTTCCTTTTCGCGAGACTTGTCACAATTATTTAAAACTTTGAATTATGGTTGATAAACAAGAATACTAATTTGAAGACTATGAAGAATTCTCAATTCTGTTATTGTTTGCACCTTCTATAAATTAGGGTTTAAGGTAGTAGACCCGTAATAGTTCCGCAACATTTCGGAACGCATGCTCTTTCGCAATGTTGACCGAGGTTTCCTAATGAAAAATCATTAAGAAACCTCGGTTAATACTGTTAAAGTTCATAACTTCCGAAACGTTGCGGAACTATTACGGGTCCACTACCTTAAGCTACACTTACTAGGTGTTGAGTCTACTTGATGTCCTTTTGTAGTCGTTGTGAAAATTGAAGGTGTTGAAGGTTTCGTCGATGACGGTGTCAATACGGTTGATTTTGTGGTTGAACTAGGTCGTGTGACTACAAAAAATTGAAAATACGAGTAATTGCATTATTTCTTTTAATTTTATTTTCATATAATTTCAAGTTCAGATAATAGCGTTACAGTTATATAAGCCAAGCACTTCTGAATGGCCCTTTTGACAATTTGGAGCAATCCCCTTTTCAAAAGTTTCATTCTTGTGATATTTTGAACAAATAATAAAACAAAAAAATGAAAATGAAATAAAATGATTATAATGACGAAAATTGGGTCAAAATTGCACGGCCTCTTGAGTGTTATCGAGGAAATTGTCATCTAGACCCCTTTTCCTTTTATTTCCGACTGAATATTTCAATCTTCAATAGGGTTCACCCTTGTGACCAGACAATTTTCCTGAAAAAGCATCATGAAGATTAAACAATACATGTGACCTATAAAGTATACTCACGAGCAATGAAAACACACCACCTGAGTTTTTTCTCGTACTTTTATTTAATGTACAAAAACCTCAGACATTAATATTACCAAACTGAATAAATTTGTAATGGAGCATTTACTACGCAATAATGCTAGATTAAGCTAAGAAACGGTCGAAGGTTTTGGAACCAGTGACTTAAGGAAAAAGTTAAAAATCGTTAATCTTATATCTGCAACGTATGTATGCAAATCATTTCTGTCATTCGGTTTTTGGTAACATACTATCTTACTCATATCCAAATGCTGACCATGACTTTGTAGAACGGCTTCCATAGTCTAGAAAGTTGATTCGAGCATAGGCTAACGCTATTTAATTTCTATGTCTACGCCGTACATTCGATGTCCCCTGATGGACCTTAACATGTTGTTTGGAGTCCAAATTACTCGAAAACACAAGTACCAAAAGGCTATTTACGATTCTTTGATTTTAATGAAAAATTACATACTGTTCTTTGTAAATCCCATACCATATGTTAGTTGTGATCACTTTACTGCTATCTGCTTAGAACAATGTGAAACAGTACTTTAAATTATGCAATTAAAAGCTTGTTTCAAAAATACAAATAAATGAGCAAGCCAAAAGGGCATTTTTAATGCCCATCAAATAATCAGCGACGTCTTAAGGTTGGTGCTAAGACATGCAATGTCTACATGTTCCTTTATAGGTTGAAATATGATAAAGACGGTGTCGATTCAAAATTTTATAATTTAGGGCAGTTTGTGAAAGAATGTAGGGTGGTGCGTTTCCATTGCGCTTGAGTATATTTAAAACGAAGTAATTGTTGCACACGGATAAAGGACGACGAACGACATACATTAACTGTTCACAAATGCTCACGTCGTGCACGATGAGCTTAGGTGCGCTAACAAAAGGCAGTGGCAAGAGCGATTAAACATTCCATCATAGAGACAGTTTAGTAATAATGACGGAAAATAATTGAGGCAAAGATAAAATTCACGGTTTTAATGTATGATTTGCTTTATCTATCATTTTAATGGATCGACAAGGCGTGTCTCAAAATGTTAAAAAGTAATCAATTCAAATGCATTTTATGACTGGGGTGCTCGATGTCAGCACATCATGGGCTTGAGAATCTTTTGGCAAATGGCAACCGGAAGATATTTCTATGTCTTTTGTGTAGAGTCGTTGCATAGGATAATTGACATACTACATCCAGACATTCTAGATTAATTAGACTTACGACAATCGTTTTTACGACAATTTTGTGAGAAATCTGCGATAGGTTGAACGAAAAGTCGTAAGTTTATATGATCTGATTATTCTCATCTCATTACCTTCTATAGCTACTATGACGTTACTCACGTGACCGAGAATTTCAATAGCGGGCTTCAGGTCTGAAATCGAAAATCGTCTTTTTTACCATTATCGTAAATATTTTTTTCACTTTGAATATCGCATCTGATTATTTTAGCATTTCTCTTTATATTAATGTAAGGTCAAAAGAGCTTTTCATTTGACCTTTAATGTCGAAGCGGAGAGATCTTAGTAACGATCAGTAGAAATTTGTGCTTACCTAAATGTGCATTGCATGATTCCAATTTTAAGGATGGGTCGTCACATCGTGCCTTTGCAAACATGCACCTATATAATATAATGAAATTATTTGCGACCCGTCACGCGGAAAGGGACCGTCTGGGAACTTGGTAAAATTAACCCTAGTCATGCTAAATAAAAATCTGGACAAAAATGAATTAAAATCAAAGTGATGAAAGCACTGTTTGTCAAATTTGTGAGAAAGTATTTATTTTGGAAATACAAATTCTAAACTTTTCTGGTTTAAAAAGGAAAATCAGGTGGTATTGACTTAGATCAGACTGCATCTATGTGCAGGCTGATCTTTGTTCATACCTCCTGCAAAAGTAGGAATATTCCGGGATCAGCATGACAAGGGTTTATATTTGGAAACAGGAATTTTTTTGCGTAATTCAAAAATTAAAATTTCTTCTACAGTAGTATTTAAATATGAAATTCTACCATGCATCATCTCATTGTAATCGTCTTTAGAAGACGATTACAATGAGATATTGCAAGGCAGAACCAAACAATGAGTGAAAACGCAAGACACAAATTAAAATTTGACAGTTGATTTTTTTTTTTCGTAGGTTTAGTAAAACGGGCCCCTGGTCCGTCTGCGCAGATCGACACTTTACTACGCATCTCCCAGATGGTCCCTTTTCGCGTGACGGGTCACATTTATGTAATACAGCAACCGTGGTTTGGCCGATATCGGGATTCCTTGGGTTGACTTTGTAGCATTTCATTCTCAACAAATATCTTTTTTGACGTGTATTTACTTTCCCAATCTTTAGATGGACATAACAGTAATTATCAACACAGAAAAAAAAATACATTGTTTTGTAATATTTTTTTAGAACTATCATAAAAGATTGTTTTCCTAAGTAAATTTTTTGTAGTTCAGTTACACTTGAATGAATTCGGATGTTTTATGACTCTCAATTTCAAACTAATAAAATTAAAGGATGTTACTTCGCCGATTCCTGCTAAATCATACTAATAACAACTCAAAAAAAAGCTTCAAAATCATTAAAACGATAAATTGATCTAAAAGAAAAGGATTTTATCTTGTCACAAGCTATATTTTTAATAAAAATATCAGTGGAATTATCCAATAGAGTAATGCTGCAGAGAATAAGAAATAAACAGTTTGAACTGCCCTGAAAATCTTCTTGATCTGAATGAACTATCATGTATCTGTATAGTTAAACCCGTCTAAATCTGTTTTTATTACGATTTAAAAGAGGACTGGATTGCGAAAATTTAAATAAAAAAGACAAAAGTCATTTTCCTGAAGTATACGGACTGATGATGTTTTCTATTGAGGTGAACTTATTAAGCTGATTAGAGCAGATACTACACTTTGATCTTAGCCAAAATGCCGAGAAGCGGCGTGGCATTCGTAGTCTAGAGGTAGAGTGTCGGCTATCGTCCGTTTGTCTTTCATTGGCCGACGCATTCGGCGCGAGTACTGGTGAATTTTCCAGAAAGCAGAGTAGAGAGGGGTTAATCTAAAGTGTAAGAACATGTTTATTAACCGATGTAAAATAAATAGGTTTATAATAGGCGAACCTATATTAATTCAAACTTATTTTTCACTTTTGTTTTAAATCTTTTTTCAATGAAACAAAACAGAATTTTAAATGCCTCTGGAAGAAAAGCAATCCTACATGCCATAGATAACGGTTGTTGACCCTCTGAAAAGAAGAAGTTCATTAATATCTGTATATGCATCTGACGGACGAGAGAGGAGTGAAGACTTCCGACCCTAGATAACCTAAGTAGTCGGCGCAGTCCTATGATAATCGACACTTTACTCACTACCAAGATGGTCCTTTTTCACGTGACAGGTCACATATGAGAAATAAAAACAGTTCGAGTTAAACTATAGCCTAGGGTTTGCCACAACGTACTAACTGATTTGAATATTGTTTTCCGTCAGAGGCGCATATAGTATAGCGATCTGTTGGACAGGTGATGGTGTTCTTATTAGCACAGAATACCGTCATCATAGGGTCAAGGGAAACTGTAGAAGTAGTTCTCGTAGTGGTGGGCGTTGAAGGGACAATTCCTACAAGTATATTAAGAATAAAACGCTGATTATATTCATGATATTTGCTTCAAACAAAATTTAATTTAATTCTAATTGCGATAACAAAGATTCGAGCATTCTGATTGACTGAAAAAAATGTTTCATTTCTCGATGATAATAATTTTGCTTACACAGATTTTGTGTAAGATTCCGCGGAAAGTACTGTTAACCTAGAAATGATTTCTCGCGATTTAAGTTCGCGGGAGGGATGAAAACGCGAACATAAAACGTCGCGAATAGCCCACTCATTATGAAAACGCGAACTTACATCGCTTTTGCAAATTTTCATTAAAGAAACTAACTAGTGACAAAATTATTTGCTGCTCCGTATACTTTTATATTTGTAGAAAACAACGGAAATATTTTTTTGTGCGGGTATCAACTTCTTTACCCAAGAGTTCTTCCGTTCTAGACTTTCAATATTCCCAAAAATCGTTATTTGAAAAGAATAGAAACTAGAAAACACTTTAGAGGTTGAAAATCTTTAAAAATGCACGTCGAGAATAAGTTTTATGACCTATGACAGACGTTTATCGCAACATAATATAATATAAGAACAGAAATGGATGTCACTGATACTGTCTGTTTCATTTTAGTGAACCCGAGCGACACAGATCACTTTTGATGATGTCTTTTTCTTGTATATTGTTTTTCCTTTTTTTATTTTATGTTTTTTTCAAATGCTGGTATGATTAATTTTGCATAATATTTATTTCTTTACAGAAAATGTAAGTCAAGTAAAGTGTATCGATCGAACAATTAGTATCAATAAAAAGCGATTTTATTTCGAGATTTAAATTGAAACAATGTATGCAAATATGTGTTAATTTTACATGACAGTTGACACAAACTGTTGAAATTTACAAGGGTGAAATTGATCAATAGATTAATTGAAATCGATTACCTATATAAACTGGTTGGTTGGCGACCATAAGGTCGTAACTGCAGCCCCTATTAGCTGGAGTTAGGTTGTTTTATTGAAAAAAAAAAAAAAAAAAAAAAAAATCCACATGTGATGATCATGTATTTAGAGTGCCTAAACATGCACATTTTTCGTAGCGTATTTTTTTGCGCGGCAATCGCGGGTAGTAATAATCGGCAAAATTAAATCGCCGCGAAAAAGCCTGATATTACGAAAACGCCAACATTTCTAGCCGTGAACTTTTTTAAGTTTACAGTAGTCCTATAAACAATACATGCAATTGAGGGTAATTGTTTACCTTTTTGTTTCAAGAAATAGAATTACAAGATATGAAGAGACTTTTCTTGGTTTCATGAAGGTATGAAAATAAAAACCTAATCACACTCATGTGTGAATCCGCTTTAAAGTTTCACACCTCCATGAAATCAACAAAGACTCTATTCATCTCTTTAGTTAGTTTTGAGGACATCAGGCTGGATCACTTTTTTTTTTTATTTTAACATGATGGCGTGAACGCATAGGTTTATATGGAATAAGAAATTACATAGAACTTTATTCCCAATAAAATTCATATGTCATGTGTTTTACTGTGTACACAGATAGCTCCGATTTAAGACATAATACGCCATCTATAGCGGGAACGTTGATTATTAGACGGGAACGCGACATGTCGTCGAACGACAATTAGTCGAATGCGACACTTCGTCGAAAATTCTTGTCGAATAACAATTTCGCCGAAACGACATTTCGTCGAAAGAAATTTTCGTCTTATTCTCGTCCCGGTAAGGAATATTGGATATTTTGAACAAACATAAATAGGCTCCACAACATATGGCATCGTCGCTTTAATACCATAATAGCCAAACACCACCCAAATATCTACGAATTTATTGATAAATTGAATGGTGAACGGGCCCTTACGGAGACACTGAAAAATTAATCGCTGGTCAAGCCGTAAAAAAATCGGAGAAAGTGTAATCAGTGAAAGCAAGAATTAACAAAATTTTAGTAGACTATAGGAGCCGACCCCCTTTGGAGTATCTAAGAGGGACTACTTTAAATTTCAGATATTGATTACAATTCCATAATTTATTTATTTTAATCAAATGAACTTTAATTATTAACATTATCATCATTAATACTCATAAACGTTCTGATTTTAATAATCCGTGAAGTATGGCATTGAAATGAATAAAGATAAAGTGTTAGAAATAGCTTTTTTGTCGGAAATTTACGCCAGTAAACCTCATCTTCACGAGTCAAGGGGTATCGAATCGATAGCTTCTTATCGAGTAAAACGTTCGTAACCCTTGGTTCGACAAGATGAAACCTACACGTGAGTCAATCATCAAAACGGCGCCCTTTTCCGTCTAGTCTAGGAGGCAAAAATTGAAAATTTCGATCCGTTCAACATACCTGCCAGAAAAGGTTTGACTGTAAAAATGGAAAGATCCATTATACTACAACACATTTAGGCACGTTGTAATGTCAAATTGTGGTAGCAGTTTTGTGTTAGACGGCTATGTTTGAACCAACCCTTCTCGAAAATAATCACAAGCCGTAATACCTCATTTTGCAAATAATTGTCCAAATATCATTATCAAAACGACTTGTCTTAGCGTTTTCTGTCTTATTTATTTGAGATAGGGTATGAATAAGATGATAATTAAACCAATTAACAAATAAATCGTTTAATTTGTTATTTGTCAGCAAAAAATTACCCCACCCACAAAATTAACATTGACCTACATAATAACTTCTTATAAGTCTAATTTATAAGACTGCGCAACCTTCATGTTACATTTTTTGCCCTAACCATAGTATGAAGTTATCACTGACTGTCATATTATGCTTTTGGAGATACTAATCCACAACAACAACAACAACAACAACAACAAAACCTGGGGTAATTGGATAAGGTCTTAGGAATACTACTCAATTGCAACACATGCTGACTCACTTTCAATTCAATATTAACTGTGCCTAATTAAATTAGCAAATTGAATTTTTCATTGAAGTTTATTTAAATACAGATGAAAATTAAATATTGATGCCTGTGCGTAGAGTTTGAGGGCGGACACCCCTCTACCCCTCTCCCCACTTTCTACTCGGCCTTAATCGTAAAGCCTAGAACTTTCATATTTGACATGTAATACATGTAATACAGAGAGAGAGAGAGAGAGAGAGAGAGAGAGAGAGAGAGAGAGAGAGAGAGAGAGAGAGAGAGAGAGAGAGAGAGAGAGAGAGAGAGAGAAAGAGCGAGAGAGAGAGAGAGAGATACCGACATACCCGTTATCTGTTTGGTGGTAGAAAGGGAAATAAAGCTCCCTTTTATTTGCATTTAGTTGTGTGATCATAGATTCAGTATGTATGAACGTCAAAATATATTTTACCAATAGTACTTAAATGATAAACAAATAAATCAAACAGATAAAATCAAGTGTTTCTGCAATTATTAGTTTGTACGAAGTTTTCAGTGGATGAATGTTGATGGTATAAGTGCGCGTGACTAAGTTGGATGTAATTGGAGATTGCTAAAGGAATTTTGTATCATGCACTATTCAATAATGAGTATTTGTAAAAGTCTTTTGGGAAAAAAATGAAAGCATATGAAATGTTTAAAATTGTCTCATTAGAAATCAACCAGCCATTAAATCATACATGTAGGATTGGCTTATGGTTCTCAATATAGATACTTGAATTTACACCTCAAATTGAAAAAATGGAAATAGTAATTTTGTTGTGTTCATTGAACTTTACTTGAAAATAGATAACGGAGATTTTAGAAACTTATGTCTAAAACCATTCGGCCTTTAGCCTATAGATGTGGATCGCAGAATGATCATGTGTTCCTTACAAAGATACTTGAAATGATCTGCGTTGCTTTAGAAAACTCCAAAAGTTGTATACACCTTTTAGTTTAAAAGAAATAAACAAAAAAGAAAAACAAGAAATCTTTGAAACTGTTTCAAAAACAACTTTCAATGTCGGCAAGCAGCAGTGTCTTGTGGGTCTATTCATTTTTAGCTCCACTGGCCGAAGGCCAGCGAGCTATTGTCATGGCGGAGTGTCCGTCGTGCGTGCGTGCGTGCGTCCGTCCGTGCGTCCGTCCGTGCGTAAACTTTTTCTTTAAACATCTTCTCCTCCCAAACAAATGGGCCTATTTAAACCAAACTTGGTAGAAATGATCCTTGGGTGGCCCTCTTCTTAAATTGTTCAAAGAATTTTGATTGGCCCCCAAATATGGGCGTGGCAGGGCGTGGCATTTTTTCTCTTTGAAATCTTTAAAAATCTTCTCCTCCCAAACCATTGGGCGGATTTCAATGAAACTTGGCATGGATGCTCCTTGGGTGACTCTTTACTTAAATTGTTCAAGAAATTTTGATTGGCCCATAAATATGGGCGTGGCAGGGCGGGGCTTATTTTGAGCCAGAAATCTTTGAACGACATCTCCTCCTGAACCACTGGGCCGATTTCAATGAAACTTTAACAGAATATTCCTTGGTTGACCCTTTACTTAAATTCTTCAAGAAATTTTGATTGGTCCTTAAATATGGGCGTGGCAGGGCGGATCCTATTTTGAGCCCGAAACTTTCAAATGTCATTTTCTCCTGAACCACTCGGCTGATTTCAATGAACTTTTACCTGTATTTTCCTTGATTGTCTCTTTTCAGAAATGATTTGCTAAATTTTGATTGGCCCATAAATTTGGGTGTGGCTGGGCGGGGCTTATTTTGGGTGAATGAATCTGTCCTACTAAGTATTAAAGAGCGTAATCAAGCATTTTATACTTTCAAACATGAAATACAGATGAAAATTATGAAAAATTTAAGAACCTAAGAAACAAAACCCAAAATATCATCAATAAAACAAAACAAGATTATTTCTCACAAGTATTAAATGATCATAGTTCCGACTCAAAATCATTATGGAAGTATCTTAAACAGATTGGAATGCCATCCAAAAAGAATAGTTGCTCTGCTGGTCAGAGTATTGGTCTTAATGTCAATGGTGATCTCTGTTTTGATAAACTTACAGTAGCTGAGCAGTTTAATGAGTTTTTCACGAATGTGGCATCAAATTTGGTCTCAAAACTCCCTTCCCCGTCTTTTAATTTTGGATTTAGCTTTGTTTCTAGATTTTATACTAGCAAAGGTATGAAACCTAATAGTTCTGCATTTTCATTAGTCAGCGAAAATAAAATTTATAAATATCTCGGTAGTATTTGTCCAACAAAAGCTACAGGATTAGATGGTATAAACGCAAAATTTGTAGTTGATGGTTCTGCTTTAATAGCATGTCCTCTTTCACATGTAATTAATCTTTCATTGATTCAAGGAGTAGTTCCGGAAGATCTGAAGTCCGCAAGAATGGTTTCTTTGTATAAAAAGAACAACAAAACGGATGTAGGCAATTACAGACCTGTTTCAATTTTGAGTGTAATATCAAAAGTTCTTGAGCGTGTTGTATATGACCAGCTTGAATCTTATCTTAATCAAGAAAATATTTTATATAGCTTTCAATCTGGCTTTAGAAGAAATTTTTCAACAGATACATGTTTAATTCACTTAACTGATTTTGTTCGATTTCAATTGGATAAGGGCAACCTAGTAGGAATGGCTTTACTAGATCTCCAAAAAGCATTCGACACTGTAGACCACTCCATACTAATCATGAAACTTGGATGTATAGGCCTAGGTAACGACAGCATCCGATGGTTTAAGTCATATTTATCATGCAGACAGCAACTAGTTGATATTTCTGGAACTTTTTCAAAACCGTCATCTGTTACATGCGGGGTCCCACAGGGTTCTATCTTAGGTCCCCTTCTTTTTCTTCTGTATGTGAATGACATGCCAGCTGTTATAAAAAATAAACTTCTGTTGTATGCTGATGACTCTGCTATTTTAGTTGCAAATAAATCAAGGGCTTCAATTGAAAGTCAGCTTAGTAAAGATTTGAACTCAGTAAGTGAGTGGCTAATAGACAATAAACTTTCTCTCCATCTTGGAAAAACAGAAACAATTATTTTCGGTTCAAAATATAAATTGAAGTCAAATTCATCTTTAAAGGTTTCTTGTAATGGAGTTGAAATACAATCTTCATCCTCAGTTAAATACTTAGGAGTTACAATAGATCAGTCTTTGTCAGGTGATGATATTGCTATTTCAGTCTTGAAAAAAGCAAACGCACGGTTAAAGTTTTTGTACAGAAAACGTAACTTTCTTACTGAGCAGACAAAAAAACTGATAGCCACCTCTCTTATACAATGTCATTACGATTATGCATGTTCATTTTGGTTCAATGGTCTCAGTAAATCTTTAAAGAATAAACTTCAGACTACTCAGAATAAATTGATTCGTTTTATTTTAAACTTAGAACATACTGCACATATTAGTCTTGAGCATTTTAAAAAATTGAATTGGCTCCCTGTGGAAAAAAGAGTTGAACAGATAATTCTGTGCAATGTTTTCAAAATAAAGCATGGTTTAAGTCCTGAGTACATGAATGATAATATTGTCTCTTTTAACGCAGTTCACTCTTACAACACACGCTCCCATTCCACTGGCGATTTTATTTTACCCAAGGTTGGCTCTACTGGAAAGAAAACATTTGCTTTTAATGGTTCTAAATTATGGAATGCTTTACCAAGTTCTCTTAAGGGTGTTTCGAATTTAAATGCTTTTAAATCTCAACTAAGAACTTTTTTACTCAAATGACATTTTTTACGCATTTGACATCATTGTATTTTACGAGCTGTGATTTGACTAGTCATTTATTTATTTTCCAACAATGTCTTTCAATTCTTATATAAATAATAATTTTGCGTAACAAGATGCCTTTCTATGCTTATATTCCCATTAAAGGACCACAATGGAAATAAGATTTTGTATCTTTTTTGTGTCATCCTTGTAGTGGAGTATATACATAGTTCTTAAAAAGTAATTCTTATCAAATTATTATTTATACTTGTAATAGACGTTTTAAATTTTAGCCTATTTACATGTTAAAAATTTTAGATACATAACTCTTTATTGTAAAAATGTATTTTTACTGTGAATTTGTACTTGAACTATGTCAATACCTTTATTACGAATAAACTATATATATGAGGCCAAAATCTTTGAACGATATCTCCTCTGGAACCACTCAGCCAATTTCAATGAAACTTTACCAGAATGTTTCTTGGGTGACTATTTACCTAAATTGTTCAAGAAACTTTGATTGGTCCATAAATATGGGCGTGGCAGGCGGGGCCTTTTTTGAGCCCAAAATCTTTAAACTACATCATCTGAACCTTATGTTTTAATAAGATGGGTAAAGGGTTGCAGGTTCATTGTGATTGAGTAATTTGGTGCAATATGGACCAGAACCAGTTTATCATTATTAGGAGATTTCGGAGTGTTAATGTATTCATTTAAAGTAAGCTTTATTTAATGAAAGTCTAAAGATTTTAAAGCCAGTGGAGCGATACAGGCCCTCTTGGGCCTCTTGTTTGGTCCCCAAATCTAATTTAGCCGTTTACCGTAAGGTCCTTTACTTAGATAAGATAAATACTGTAGCTTGAGTGGTTTCAAATAAATATTTTGCTAATTTTCGACACGGATGACTTTTTCTATACTTAACATTTCCACTCTACGCACTTGCGTAACAGAAATATGTTTGACGGGACAACATCATGTTTAACACTGCGGTGTGTAACGACAATTTGAAATGCTTCACTTACTGGAAGCTTGTCTTTTTTACAGACTCCTTAGGTTTTGTGTGGGCCTACATGGTAATCAGGAAGCGTTTGGTGCATTCTGCGGACTAACCATTATCAATTTGCTTTATTGCATAGCACGAATTTCGCGAATGTAAGTGACAGTCAAGGTCGGTATCTTTATTGGTGAAAATACCGAGATCTGCGTGGCTAACGTTAGTGTGGACTCCAAGGTTCAGTGGTAAGGACGGTGGCGTTGGGATCGGAAGGTCCCGGGATCCAACCCCGACTAGACCACGAGAATTTTCTGGGAAAATCTATCTCCACTCAGGTGTACAAGTTGGAACACTTAAGAGCCGAAAACCAATGTACTGTCGCTGCAAATGGCGCCCAGAATTTACAGGCGGTACTGTGTTACTAAATGATTGAAGGTTAAATGTAAAAGTCGCTGCGCGAACCAACGGTTTGGAAACAAACTATAGATTAAATTTTGTAGCTTTTTTTTATTGCCTACTCAAACCGATGTCCGAAAAACGGATGAAGTTCGAAACAAAGTGGTTATACCTTTATCTGATTGTGTTAATGGTTACTTTATCGAAGCAGACGGTAAAGCCTATTGTCAATTAATAGCTTTAACGTGAGCACATTTTTTCGGATAGGCGGTCCCAAAATTTAAAACCAATCGAAAAAGTTTTTGTCTCATTACGATTGCGACAAACCGCGAACGTCTCCCTGTAGCTCATAATGCACATATTCCAGCCTGAAATGGTAAATATCAAGGAATTACTTAAAGGCGTCACACAGATTTGATTTAAGGCATGTAAACACCATATTGCATAAATGAAGGAAATATTACATATTAACTTTGATTTGATACATACAGTAAAATAATGATATAATTTCAGGCTTCCTATTTATACAACTTTATTTTTTAACCCAACCGGTGCTTTCTTTGAATATTAAATTAGTAAAAGTATGGGTTAACTAATGGCGAAAAGAATAAACGTTTTATGCTAAGAGTTAGTTACTTTTGGGATCCCTTTTTGCCTGACATGTCGTGGGTTTTTTTAAAAGTATCTTTTTGTCCGTCATGTCATGTACAACTGATCAGTAAAAAAGAAGAAGAAGAAATAACGATGTATTGATTTACAAAAATAAATGAATAAATAAAAAGAATGTGAGAGTGTGGGTTCCTAAAGCACACGTTCATAAAATGTTGAACTACTTCTTATTTGTGCACTATCAAATGAATTAATTTAAATAAATCCCTTTTTCAAAAAATAATTTCGACCCAACGATCCATATGGTTATTGCATAGATCTGTAGGAGCCTTTCCGCAAGCATTCCACACTATCCGTGTGATATTACTAATAAGAAAAATGATTTAGGCCAGAATCAGAGTAATATTGCATCCGTTTAATTCTGAAATTTGAATCTCTTGCCAATTTAAGTTCTCTGCGTACACCATACACACTAATGATCAATTCTTATATCAACGACCCTAACAGTATAGCAACGCATTATCGAATAAAATTTCTAAAATCACTGTGACTTAACACAATTTCATATGTTGTACAAAATAAAAGTCGGATAGAGGAATTTTCGCTTTTTGAGATAAGGTGTTTTTCATATAACAAATACTTAGAGCTTACGATGCATATCTCAACCCAAATTATGTGCAAAAGAAAGTCTTTTATCTAAAATATGATGAAAAATGTTTCTTATTGCTATCATAGATAAGAAGGGAGAAACAAATCACCGATAAAATATCTTCCAGCTCATGTAATAATCGTATGACTAAATAGCCTATAGATACTTCTCTGCGTACACTTAACCACAATATTTTTATATTACATTAGGTTTTGACGACACCTAAGGTTCTAGAAGTGATTAAGTAGAATAGAGTAACGATTATGATATGGAGTGCAGCAGTAAAATACATTATTTAAATAAATATCTCCAAATACACGTATCATTGAGTATTAAAAGACTTTTATGTGAATTTGAGATTTTATCGGCATTTCTCTGCGTACACTACTCAAATGCTTAATTATATTAATTTCGAAAAGATAACAGAGCCTGGCAAGTTACCAATTAACTTTAAATGCGATTATTAGGTAAATACGTTAATGCACTTTTTTCAGAAAGTTACAAAAGGTCACATAGTCGTTATAAGGTGGTGGGTGGGGTAAATTTACAGATGAAAAAAGAGCGTTTGTCATGATATAAGCGTATTCAGAATTGTGTGTATTATCGCTTTATCTAATATTCTCAATAAACAATGATAAGAACTCATAAAAATGGCTCAGAATTTTCTTACATTGTGTTTATCATAAGTATTTGGGTTCGTAAGTCACTATTTTTCTTTCATTATTAGCGCATAGGGTATGACTAAAAAGGGGCCCGTAACAAAAATTGTATACCACAATTTGATATTACAACGTGGCTGGCCGTGTCCAGGAAGAATTAAAGATTGCATATCTGAGGTCAGACCTTTTTTGGCAGGTATGTTGAACCAAGTCGAAAAATAAGCCTCGTACAGAAAATGCCGCCTAGTCTAGTCGAATTCCTTCGACATGATAATTTTTAGACGAAATTGTTTTTCGACAAAAAGGAATATCGACCATCTGGCCTTTCGACGAAATTGTCTTTTCGACGAAGTGTCGTACATCCGATTTTGACGTCATATAACCCGCGTGCTACATGACGCGCGTCGTTTTCTGAGAAATTCTCCCAAAGTCAATATCATCACTTATTTATCAATTTTACATCCAGAAAAAAAATGTAATTTTACTATTTACACACAGAAAAGGGAAATAAAACTAATTTCAAAATTGTGACCGTGTTATAATGGATATAATTTCATTTTCGCGTTGATGTATGGAGGAGTTATATGCAAAGCAAAATCCTCGGGATCGACCCTCGAATTTGTGCGGATAATTATAGTCTTTATTGCCTACAAAAGCTCTTTTTTTCAGCCGGATTTTGGCATTAACAGCACTAAAAGGGCTTATTTTGATAAACGAAATCAAAGACGCCTCTTTATAGGAGCCCACTGTTTAATTCTTAATCAAAATATGCAGTAAATATACAGTTTGAGTAGATTTGTCGTTTCATGCCTCCATGGCAAAAAACAAACAAATGAACAATCTATCGAAGTATAAATGGATTTTTCTGTCAATCAAAACACTCTACTATGACCAAAAAACTAATCAAAGCGCTAAAAGCGCTGTATGCCTGGTTAATAAAGAGTAAATGTGACATTTGAAGGCATGCACTCCATTTTTTAGTAAGTCTTTTTTAGGCGAGGGAAACGAAGGGTTCCATTTACCTATAGGGATCGAAAGCCATGTTCCTGACCCACTTCAAAAGAAAAATATCGAACGGTATGCTCACTATAAAGCGCTGATCCCACCAAAAAAACTTATTCCCAAGAAATAGATTACTCGGCCCGATACCGCTTTGCAAACAGGCAAAACTCACTTTTTTTTTTTTACAATTTTAGTTGATTTGATTGGTTTGCCATTAGTCAGTCAATTTATCCATTCGATCATTCCGTCTAACAATCGTAGTAATGCTGTTTTTTAGGGGCACAAGCTCGTCGGCTTGAATTGAATTCCATAAAGAAGTTGTATTTTACTGTGGGAACACAAAACATGATAGGGTCAATTTCTCCCTTTCCCACAATATGGTCCATCCTATACGCATACCCCATTATCTTTTAATGTCTACCCTAGATATATCAAATTACACTCATGTTGATTTTTTGTCTGCAATCTGTTCCAAGTTTGCCCAGTCTAAAAATTTGTCTTCTGTTTAAGGGTTTAAGGATGGGACAGGGCTTTTATATTTTTCTAATTTAGATTAAACCATTACAAGACAACACATGTTAAGACAGGTCCAAATTGCAAAGGGTTGCGGATTACATACAGTATGTGGGCAAATTAGTAAAATTTGTAGCAGAAAGTGTAGCTAATGTAAGGTAGAAAGGATAAACTGTTAGTATTTTCTTCTTTTCTCTATTAGCAAGGTCATCCGTCAAGATCAAATATAAAAGCTATGAATCTTTAACACAGCAGTGATTTTGGCAGTGATAAGTAAGAAAATATCTGGTGTACATGATAAGGGCAAGGTGAATAATCAAGCTTATATTCTAGAAAATTGACCTTGTGTGTTATTCGTCTATTCACTTCCCTCACCTCCAGTACTTTCAGTACTTTGATTTTAGCACAGTGTAATGATATGCAAGCACTGCGTTGAACACATAAGGCACTTCGTGTCGCACAAAAGTTGATGACGTATACTAGACCTATTTTTTGCGTGCTGCGCATGAGCTCCAACAAGAGCTGTCACTGTAAGATGACAATGCCCCCGACACCGCTTTGATTTTAAATTATGGCCAATCTATGTTGAAGGTCAAGGTCATCCAGGGGTCAAGGTCACCAAAGTATGTGCCTACAGAAAGGTAATGTACCAAGGAATGTTGTGGTAAAGTATGATGCGAATATGTTAAGTAATAAGGAAGTTATGGCCAATGTTAAAGTTTTTGGACGGAATGACGGACGGACGGACGGACAGACGGACGGACAGACGGACGGACAGACGGACGGACGGACAAGTCAAATTTATGATGCCTCCCTATCGGGGGCATAAAAACCTATGTAGTACACACGTTGATCGGTTTTTTACTCGAGTATCTTTTTCCTAGGCAATTTCGAGGATACAGGATTGTTTCCTATGGCCTGCCAACTAGGCCTAAAACGAACCAAATCATTGACTTTATTAATTTTACGACGTTCTTAATTCTTCATAAGTTCCTGACAATGAATTATGTAAGATTTTTGCTTTTCACTAAACGAGCTTTATTATAGCAAGCAAAGTAAATGCTTTTATCGAAAAAGTTTCGTTTTAAACGGTTTGGTAGAATAATTTCGTTTAAGCTAAAGAAATGATGAACAGCAAATTGTTTTCTTTGTAGAATGATTCAGAAAGAGCAGAGTATAGGAACAATAAAATTTAACTGATTGAAAACGGCATTTATCCGATTATTTGTGATGACTGAAAGGAATATCATTAATTTGTCACATGATGAGCAACTTAAACTTTAACACACATAATCACTGTCAAAATAGCAACACCTACTATCAAGAGAGATAGCTTGCTTTTTATGTGACCTTTCACCCCTTAGATGTTTTGTCAAAACTTTGGCTATTTGTGATATCTCTAATATTACCAAAGGTATTCACTTGAAATTTGGCACACATGAACACTATCAAAAGAAGAGTCTGTACCAACAGCGGTAAAAATCTAGATGCATTAGGTGCGAATTTTGCCACTTTTTAGCTCACCTGAGCACAACGTGCTCAAGGAGAGCTTTTAGGATCACCCTGAGTCCGTCGTGCGTCGTGCGTCGTCCGTCGTGCGTCGTCCGTCGTCAACAATCTTAAAACCTTCTTCTTCTCCTGAACCACTAGGCCGATTTCAATGAAACTTTAACAAAATGTTCCTTTGGTGAATCTTTTCAAAAATAGAAATTTTGATTGGCTCATAAATATGGGCAAGGCAGGGTCGGGCTTATATTAGCCTGAAATTTTTGAACGACATCTCCTCCTGAACCACAGGACCAATTTCAATGAAACTTTACCAGAATGTTTCTTGGGTGAATCTTTTTGTAAAATTGTTGGGCGGGGACAGGGCGGGGCTTATTTTAAACCCGAACCTTTGGGCCAAATTCAATGAAATTTTACCAGAATAATCCTTGTATTACCTTTCCCAAAAATTGTTCGCGAAATTTTGATTGGCCCATTAGTAAGGGCTTGGTAGGGCGGGGCTTAATTTGAGCACAAAATCTTTGAACGATATCCCCTCCTGAACAAATTGGCCGATTTTAATGAAAATTTACTTGAATTTTCATGGGACGAACTTTTCAAAAATCGTTCGCGAAATTTTTATTGGCCCCATAAATATGGGTGTTGTAGGGCGGGGATTATTTTGAGCCCGAAATATTTGAACGACATTTCTCCTGAACCACTTGGCTGATTTTAACGAACATTTACCAGATTGTTCCGTGGGTGACGTTTGTCAAAACTTGTACGCGAAATTTTGATTGGCCCATTAGTATTGGCGTGGCAGGGTGGGGCTTATTTTGAGACTTCTCAGTAATGAATGGTAGGACAGGGTCTATTTTCACTTTAGAATTTTGGAATAACACTCTCTTGAACAATTATGCAAATGTGAATGAAACTTTGCCAGAAAATTACTTGGATGATTTCCACTGGACCAATAAAGTTCATAGTATTTTGTAAACTAAATCTAGTCACTAATATCATAAAAAAATAATAAAAATAAATAAATGAATGAATTTATCAATTTAGCCATAAATTAATGTATCGCGATTAAAAATTTTACGTTGCCCAATACTATTTCTACCAAGCGCAGATACTTTCTTTGCTGAACGCATTGTGCCATTCTAGAATTGTCCGTTTTGATTCTAGAATTGGTGATCAAAGAAGGAATTGCTACTTTGCGCAGGACAATTTCTGGTTGTAACGATCCTCTCTTTACGCCGAACATATATAACACACTCGCTGTAGTTGTTGCATCTCTTGAATTCCTTTCTGAAGGAAGACGAAAATTATGTTTCTGTTGAAATCATCAGTAGGAAAAAATCATAGGAAGAAATTAGGCATAAGATTGACCTGTTGAAAATATTTTGAGAAAGGGACATGTGTATAACACAAAAATTAGAAATGAACAAAATTATCGATATTTATAACCTCCCTTTAAAAATATGCATTCCAGTGCTTTAAATTACTTTCAGTATCTTCAAGAACCAATCAGAGGCCTACAATTTCAATTATGTAAGTGAAAACGTGTTTTTTTCTAGCTATTTTTATTTTGAACGTAGCTGTTGATCTAATCTTTTGAAAGCGTTTTTGAATGGTTTGAGTAAGTGTTTGGATTGAATGAATGGAGCGTTGTGTGAGCGATTAAGAATGGTTTTGATCGGAATGAGAGTCAACGAGAGGTGTTTTTAACTTAAAGAGATATGGGTTTGAAGTATATATTTAAAATAATGCTACATTTCTTTTTACCATCGATCAAAAAGCATTTTTTTTAATAATATCTCGTTTTGTATTTTGTATTTAAATAGCATTTCCTCGAACAACAAAAACTACCAGTTTTAAATATTACTCATGACTTCAATTTAATTCGCCCTTGCATAACTCAAGAACATCAATGTGCACCAAAATAGATGGACATGTATTGACAGGCTCTTTTGTGATTCATCAATCGATAGATAGATAATTTATAGCCTATCACCTAATATAATCGTCCAAATTTCTTCATCAGAACTAACTAACGTAGTAGTCTATTCAGAGATGAATACTTCACTTATACAAAGATGAGTTTTTAGCTCCACTGGCCGTAGGCCAGCGAGCTATTGTCATGGCGGGGTGTCCGTCGTGCGTCCGTGCGTGCGTGCGTCCGTGCGTAATTTTTTTCTTTAAACATCTTCTCCTCCCAAACCAATGGGCCGATTTAAACCAAACTTGGTAGAAATGATCCTTGGGTGGCCCTCTTCTTAAATTGTTCAAAGAATTATAATTGGCCCCGAAATATGGGCGTGGCAGGGCGTGGCATTTTTTCACTTTGAAATCTTTAAAAATCTTCTCCTCCAAAACCATTGGGCCAATTTCAATGAAACTTGGCATGCATGTTCCTTTGGTGACCCTTTACTTAAATTGTTCAAGACATTTTGATTGGCCTATAAATATGGGCGTGGCAGGGCGGGGCTTATTTTGACCCTGAAATCTTTGAACGACATCTCCTCCTAAACCACTGGGCCGATTTCAATGAAACTTTAACAGAATGATCCTTGGGTGACCCTTTACCTAAATTGTTAAAGAAATTTTGATTGGTCCATAAATATGGGCGTGGCAGGGCGGGCCCTTTTTCAAGCCCGAAATTTTTTATGACATTTTCTCCTGAAACACTTGCCTGATTTCAATGAAACTTTACCAGAATGTTCTTTGAGTGTCTCTTTTCAAAAATTATTTGCTAAATTTTGATTGGCCCATAAATATGGGCGTGACAGGGCGGGGCTTATTTTGAGGCCAAAATCTTTGAACGTTATCTCCTCCGGAACCACTCAGCCAATTTCAATGAAACTTTACCAGAATGTTTCTTGGGTGACTATTTACTTAAATTGTTCAAGAAATTTTGATTGGTCGATAAATATGGGCGTGGCAGGCGGGGCCTATTTTGAGCCCGAAATCTTTGAACATCTCCTTTTGAACCTTATGTTTTAATAATATGGGTAAGGGGTTGCAGGTTCATTGTGATTGAGTATTTTGATGCAATATGGACCAGAACCGGTTAATCATTATTAAATAGGTTTTAGGAAATTTCGGAGTGTTAATGTATTCATTTTAAAGAAAGCTTTATTTAATGAAAGTCTAAAGATTTTAAAGCCAGTGGAGCGATACAGGCCCTCTTGGGCCTCTTGTTTTTCTATTTTAACCGTTGATTTGCTGTTTAGTAAACATTAAGTATCAAAGATCTTACGTCTAAATTTGAGTGCAGAACATATTATGAATCGTGGTTTGGATTTCAAACAAATATATGTACCCCTGTGAGATTGCACAAGTATGCTTCGACACGGGTTACCTTAAGATTGATATTGCAAAGCTTAGTTAGGTAAAGCCAGAAGAGTGACATTTAAACCATTAAAACCATTCATAATTAATAAAAATAAGCCAAATTCTTAATTTACTAACAAAATAAAAGAAATACATAATCCTATTTAAATAAATGGATTGCGAAAGTTAAATAGGTATGCGACAAATAAAGGTTAATTTTAACATATAATTATTAAAATCATAATAATTTGCAATCACGCTATAAAGAGAACCATACATGCAAATCATAGTTTTTTTGACAGTTAAGCTTTTTAAAAACGGTTAACAATGTAATAAAACCCATTTTCCATGTTCTTTACGTGGATGAACATGGTATGTTACGATGTGTAAGAGGAATACATGATAACTTTGGTATAGTAGGTGTACTCTGACGTAGGCGCCGAGTTCATTACCATAGGTAAATCGGGTATAATTAATAAGCTAATGATAGGAACTTAACCTTGTCCCTTCCCTGAAATTGTGAAAGTACATGTTTGGGTGAACCTCATGCTGTAAGACAAGCAGTACCGTAGGTTTAAAAGGTATATTTTAAACTTTCTAAATGCACTATTTTAACCTGGTTTATCTACTTCGATTAAATGGCACAATTATCTAACGGTAAAAGGTTGACTTCACGGCTCACCGCACAAAATCAACCTATACAGGGGATCCATCGTTGTACGTGATATCTTCTCAAGTCACGTGATTCCCCACCTTGGAACGTGTCATACTTACCTACGCTAGTATTGCATGTGTTGGCGGGCTCCAATTTTATGGCTGGATCATTACACGTAGCCTTCGAAAACTCGCACCTGAAAAATAATCAAATTAATAGACAAATTCTCATAATATTTGGCGATTCTTCATATGATTTCGTAGCATATCAATTTTCGATCTCAAAAAATATCATTTTTGACATGAACTCGTACATGCTGCACGTGCGTAAAGTACCTGTATGAGCGTACAGTAAGAGTTCGAGACCCAATTTTAAGGGCACTTCATTTGCCAAGAAAAAGCAGTATCACAGTTGTATACCTGGTAAAGTGTAGTAAAAAGTGCACAGTGAAGAAGCATGCAAGATGGCGGACGTAAACAACGATAAAAAGTAAGTACATTTTCAATCGCAAAAATACAAGTTAATTTAACTGATGGTGCTTAATGATCATCTTGTCGAACCAAGGGTTACGAACGTTTTACTTATCTTACCCTTGGCTGATTGAATGGGTAATTTCTGTACGCGTGACGTCACAGAATGGCGGACCAATCAGTTATCTTCTTACAAAAAGGTCCGGCAGCGGGAGGTATGTTAGATGAATATACCCCGAGGCTACTTTCCGGATGTGAAATTAACCCTTAGAATTGCGCTTAACCCCTTCAGTTTTAGGTAATTGTGACACTTAGCAAGACTGAAATACACAATTACAAAAACTGATCGAAATTCCTTTATCTGTTCAAATGACAACATATCTTTTTAATAATTTGATGGTACATTGAAAGGCTCGCAAATTCTTCTTTTTCTACCCTCGATGACAGTGTATAACGATTTTTCAATGTTTATTTGAATTTTCAAGTTATTTAATCAATCAATACCTGTTTAAATTTTCATTGTTTTAAACCTTATCGATGGCATACTCCAATATATAGTAGAATGCATCTATATTGAAGTACGCGAAATTCGGTAGTTTTTCTCCTTCTTTTCTTGTAGACTTTTCTTTACACACATTAAATGACAAGAGAAATAAAGAGAATAAAATATGAAATTAAATAAAGAAAGAAAATAATAGAACATTTTTTAGTAAAAATCCTCTATCTGTGTAAAATAAATCTCGTGTGAGAATATTGTGGGAGCCGAAGAATCAATCAATTTATTTGTTTATTGTTATAATTTGTCTTCATTATTTATTTATTTGTTTTTTTATTTGAATTCATTTTAATTTGAAAAGTACCCATATTGCAGGTAGTCACGATGTTACGGTAAATTTAAAACTTAGATTTGCTATGAAACAACTTATTCACGACGTTTAAAACAAAGCAATCACGCGCAATGTCCAATCTGAATCGATTTGTAATTAAAAAGGGATTATTTGATTTTTATCTCTAATATATATGATATATACGTGTTTTAATGTGGGGTAGTCCAAAATCTCGTGGCTACAGCTTATTCGAGTTATGATTAAGTAGTTTTGCCGCCTGTTGACTATATTCTATGTAGTATAGAAATAAATTTGCTTAAAAAAAAAAACACACAAAAAACTGACCATTAATTTTTATTTCATACATTTTTTTGGGGGTGGGTGGGGGGGGGGGGGGGGGGGGAGAAAGCTATTCAAAATGTTCTTCTATGGAACAATATGGGGGATAGATTAACTCAAAATCATTTCATGTTATTTTTGTTAGTCAACAAAAATACAAAACGAGTGAAAGATAATGTCTGCATTCCCAACTCACATTTTTTATGTAATTTAAGGGGGGGGGGGCGAGATTCGGAAACATTCACGGTGGACAATGAGGAAACTTTCGGCTTGCTATTCCTATCATTCTGATAAAAAGGAACTGATTTATATTTTGTTGATTTTATAGATCTATCTGTCACCGAATAAAAACGTACTAAAAAGTTAACGTCTTCGATACGACGCATTTTCTTTATCCAAGAATGAAGGGTTATCTACACAGTCGTCGGAATACAACAGGTTGTCATAGGGATTAAACTGTACCGATGTCGTTTGTAAGAAGCTCTCTGATTGGCAGTCACAGAAATCGCGTTCGACCCTTTGATTGGCCGGCTAAAAATAAATCGTACAGAAAATACCTATTCATTCAGTCAAGGGGTATTCGAGAAGATCTTATCGATTCGATACCCCTTGACTCGTGAAGATGCTTAATGATAGACATTGTGTCCAACATGAGATGTCCGATTTTCTTATTTTCTCATTGATTTCTCGCGATGCCTCCTACACAATTTGGTTTCAATCGATAAAGTTGGGTAAAATTCAAAATTATAAGCAAAATTCGAAATGAAGCGGCGATCGCAAGATTCGTTCCAGAATATTAGATTCATTACAAATAGAATTACCTATGTCCAACGACCTATCGTAAGCTCAAACCCCCAAAACCATTCCGATTTTGACAGCCCTGAAAAAGCATCGTTGAAAGTGATATTTTTAGTTTTGTAAATGGACAACGGTCCAGTGAAGCAACAGGCCGTTTTTTTCATTCGTACAGTAGAGATACAAGATTTTGAGGAGATTTGAACCAGTGGAGATACTTATTGGAAGCTGTGTAGACACATGGTTTGGAACCGTGTAGAACAAGCACTACGTTGGTAAATAATGACTTTGTCGTCATGTTTCGAAAGTAGCCGAATTATCTCGAATAGTGACATAAGGGAATTATTTGATACATTTATCAATGTCTAAAACAAATTAATAATACTGGCAAAGGTTGACAAAGGGTCGTCTTTGATTCTGGCATTATTTTGAGCCTTTGAGACTGACCCTGACTAGTAATCATTTTTCTTCAACGTTGAATCATGTGGTCTTCGATAATATAAGTCGAGTAAAAAATTATTATCCATGACACTGACATCATTCTGGACCATTTTCTCTGATTTACCCTGTCATATATTTCTTAAATGCTGAATTGTTAGGTCTAGAAACACATTTAAAAAATAAGGCTTGGTAGAAGATTGTCTTTAATTCTCGCACCATTTTTACCTTTGACCCAGACCTTATCCTAAGACTTCCTCCGCAAAATTACCACACTAAGACTAAAGTATAGAAACAAAATGAGTTCATAAAATTTATTGCAATCCAGAATTGACAAGTACTAATAAGATTAAAATGGACATCATAATTTCGGTAGAAAGGTGAAAATATGTGTTATATTTTTTTTCCAAATCATATCACTGAGTGTTACATGTAGTGTTGGAAATATTCTTGTTGTTGTTATACTTTCTTAACAACAACAACAACAACAACAATAAATGATAAGCTAACGTACTTACATGTCCCACATTAGATTACGCTTACATTATATCAAATCAAAGAGCATTATTGCAAAAGTGCGTATCACGGATACAATTCCAAGCATTGTATACATACATAAAATCGTAGACATGAAATTCAAAATTTAAGAATGAAGATCAAAGGTCACCGTACAAGGAGTGACCTCACTGGAATTTACTTCCGGAGGTCGTTGTATGGTAAAAGTAGATCTTAACGAAAAAATAGTGCGGCTTGAAAATGGCATTTTGAAGTGGAGAACAGTGATCCACGTGCATATTTATTTGACTTTTTGCTAGTCTTGCATCTCTTCTTTAATATAAGGCTTGGTTCGATCTTTTTTGTGCACGATTTCCTTTCCGGGAGGACGGATGAGCGACGGTGGGCGTGCCCGAACTAACTGACCTCTTCATAGGTGGAAAAAAGACGGTTCCTTTACTCTGGCTTGAATAGCCCAAAAGTTAAACCTAAAAGACCCAGTTATTTTAGTCTCAAATGATAGAACAATGAATGTAGATGAAGCGCTGGTGACGTAATATATAAACGCATTGTTGTGGAATGCGCTGCAGCACCTGAAAGTTGAGCAATTTTATATAGAACAAAGAAGGCCAAAAATCGGGTGGGGTCTGACCACAAGTTACAATGCCCATACAATGCCAGAATCAAGTACGACCAACTTTCAAACTTTATATGCAAAATTATATAGTTCTAAATTTAAAGAATGGATATATGTGTTTAATATTTCCCTTATGTCACTATTCTAAATGATAATTCGGCTACTTTAAAAATATGACGACAAAGTCATTATTTGTCAACGTTGTGCTTGTTCTACAAAGTTCGAAAACATGTGTCTAAACAGATTAGAAATATGTTTCTCCACTGGTTCAAAATCTCCTCAAAACCTTGTACCTCCACTGTACCAATGAAAAAACGGCCTGTTGCTGCACTTGACCATTGTACATTTACAAAAAACTAAAAATATCACTTTCCACAATGCTTTTTCAGGGCTGCCAAAAATCTGGATGATTTGTGGGGGTTTTGGCTTACGATAGGTCGTTGGAACATTGGACATCTCATGTAAGTCACAATGTCTTATTATTAAACACCATCAGTGAAATTAACCTGTATCTTGCGATTAAAAATGTACTTACTTTTGATCGTTGTTTACGTCCGCCATCTTGCATGCTTCTACACTGGGCACGTTTTATTACACTACAACATACCAGGTAAACGACTGTGGGTATGTCAAGGTATATAATGTATGAAAATTAAGCTATTTACGTGCACATGCAGTTAAGCAACAAAAGACTGCCATAGCTATAGCCGTATAGCCAAAATCATTGTGGAAAAGGGTTATTTTGTAGAGAACAAGCAACTACATGACTGTGGGATAAAATCAGTACCGCTGAATATTCCTCATAGACACACAATATAAAGTATCGAGGGATAACATTCGCATTTCAACTTCAACCAAAAATACTCACTTATTCAAATATCGTTTTCCATTGGAAGCACATATAATATCACGATCTGTTGGACAGGTTATGCTATCCTTACTGACACAGAATACCGTCATCAAAGGGTCGAGGAAAGTACGAGAAGTTGTCGTTGCTTTCGTTGAAGTTGTCGTTGCTTTCGTTGAACTGACTGTTCCTAAAAGTATGTGTTCGAATTTAAACCGTATCGCGCTGAATATGACTTTTGTTCCAATCAACTTGTCAATGTTTGGGTCAAACAGTTTGTTACATCGTGGAGTTGACATTCATCTCAATCAAAACCATTCTAAATCGCTACCGCAGCGCTCCGTTCATTCATTTCAAACACTCGCTCAATCCGCCTAAAAGCGCTCCAAAAATTTCTTAAAAATATGCAATCAACAACTACATTCAAATTAAATATAGATAGAAAAAAAATCGCGATTTCATTGACATAATCAAACTGTAAGCGTCTGATTTGTTCTTAAAAAACTAGAAGCTATTTATAGAACTTGTCATTAAAGAGAGGAAATACATATTGCTAATTTTGTTCATCCTGAACAAAATTAGCGATATTGGATTACCTTCTGTAAATTTCATTCAAAAGTCGCTCCACAAATTCATTCAATATCATTCCAAAGCCATTCCAAAATCATTCATCATGTCAATTTCAAGATGTTTTCAAATGTATGCACCAGTCTGACTACGATTAGACTGCACATATGTGTATGCTGGTCACAGTCTAAGCTGACTGCTGAGCAGCGCGAGAATGGTTAAACTATATAAGCGAAATTAAATGCATGTATATAAGGTTGGATAAGGCTGTTTTTTGTTCATTTCTCAATTTAAACAAAGAACATAAATTGTGATTGGGATTTTAGCTTCATGCCTCTATATAAAAATTCCCCATTTCAAATGTCATACGAAAAACACTAAAAGATAGAAACAACCTTTAAACAGTTTTGAGATATTTCTAAAAAGTACCATCATAGGATATGAATAACAAAAAAAAATCTTTATTTTACGAGGGTTGTCCCAGGAATTCGTGAACTTTTGCTATAACTTTTATATCAAAGGACCGATGAAACCGAAACTTGCAAGTAATGTGGATTAATCATTTTTCTTTATTCTTGTGTAATTACAGAGGGCTATTTTTAATACTAGTGGAGATATGAATGAAAACGCAATACTAGTAAATGGGTGTCGGCGCACGTTATTTACGTCATTTTATATTACACGAAACGTCGTTTCAAAACTGATTACCTTTTTCTCTAAGTAGCGTCCTTACCGGCACTATGGACTTGTTACGAAGAAAGAACCTTTTGTCAGAACATTTCTCGAATGCAATGTTGATATAGACCTTTTTTAATTTTAATAAATTATTTGATATAAAAAAGAAGAAAAAAACTTTTCTCAATTATTTGCTTTGGTACGCAATAACGTATTTTATTTTTACCCGAGAAGGGATCGTAAAGAAAGTGTTATTTTTTCATAACCTGTCGTTACATTTTAGACATTTCATGAAATGAAATTGTATTTTACCCAAAAGGAAATAATTATTTCGGCTTTGAATGACTTAGTATTACACTACACTACCTTAATTCATCAAGATAGACCCTCCAATGAAATCTGAGGTTTCGTGAGTACCGTTTTGTTTCCAAATATCTTTTTTTTTTTTTTTTTTTTTTTTTAACAGTCACTGAAACATAGAAACGATTTATGCTTATTCCATAGAGCATATTGACCTATTTTTTATTTTTCAATCTATTTTCATTTCATTGTTCATCAGCTCTGCGTTCCGGACGTAAAAACGCTTCGCTGGCCCCCAGACGATACCCCGCCTTGCACGCGCACATACGTGCAAAGCGAGGCACCATCCCGAAAGCGCCTCGCTAACGTTCCCATCCCGAACGCAGGGCAGGTTCTCTTTTTTTCTACTTATAGGTTTATAGATCTATTTAGTTTTTCTCAAATAAGCTATACTTTCTGTTATAATTGGAGCGTATGATATAGTATAAGTGTCAGTTTTTGTATCTATTTCAAAAATATTTTGTGTGTGTGTGTGTTTTTTTTTTTTTTTTAATTTTTTATGCAAATTTAGCTATGTTGTATTCTGAAGAAGGTCAATATACTTGGAGAATATTCATTATGGCCCTAATCTTAAACTACATAGGCATTGAGATGAAAAACAGTCCATAGAGAACAATTTAGCAAGCATCTAGTATTCAATAAAGAGCAAGAACTTTCAACAGGATTTCAGTTATATCATAGCTTGAAATGTATTTCACTCTTTGATCTATTTTCATTTTTTTATTTTCATACCAATCAGTTATCAATACATAAACATTATTTTTTAAGATACTTTTACATCAAGTTCTAAGCCTTTCATCACTTTAATTATAAATTGACTAAGTCAGAGATTGAATTGTAGAGATTGTTTTCTGAATTTATAAAAGGTACACCAAAAAAAGGAAATTTTATATGAATAGATACATAGAGGATATTGAATGAGAGGTCACTGAACACCGAATTTACCAAAACGAGTCATCCATAAACAGACAAAAACGAGGCTACGCCGAGTTTTTATCTGTTTATAGACGACGAGTCTAACAAATTCGGTGCTTGATGAGCACAAATATATATTCTATTTATAATATGACCCTATATTTCGCGAAAAATCGTCAAAGTTATTAAAATTCAACATTTCAATTTTCCGCGAAACATATGACGCCGTTTAAAACTGGCGTCACAATAAACATATTATAACGTCATTTTCGCTGTTACCATACAGCGTTGCTATTCATTCTTAGCTCATTTGCATAGTTATTCCACTAGTGTAATAACACCCGTTTAATATAAAAAAAATATTCAACGAGTTATTACGCTCCTGCGACGTAGTTCATATTATAACCATGTATAAAACAAGGGTTTACATGTCTTATGGGTAAAATCATAGATTTATATATACTATTTACTGAGTAAAACATGGTTTATACATACATACTTTCATAATGTTGGATTTTTACCAAAATAACAACAACAAATAACATTGAAAAAAAGAAAATAAGTGGGTATCCCGCCGATATATGTCAGAAATTCCACAGTACAATATGTTAATGTTTTAAGTAAGAACTAACTTAGTTATTTATTGAATAGGATTGCTCCAAACCTCATCCAATTATTGACTCTCAGCCATGTTTCTCACAATTGCCCAAGTCTCTTTCTCTGCTGTGTTAGCTTCGGTATGATTTAGAATAGTCCAGGCCAGTGTTAGACTTTTTTTATATCCTCTTATAGAAGGGGTTATTCCATTCTGTTTACAAGTGTATATATATTTCTTAAATAAGAGAAAAGTGATATCGATTTTCACTAGTCTTTCACCACATCCTAACATGACGTCTTGACTTATAAGATGGAAATTAGGGTAAAAATGCCTTATATATCTGATTGTTTCAATGATCAAAGGTTTAACTTTAATGCATTCATAAAACAAGTGGATTAGGGATTCAACACTTAATTCACAGAAACTGCACATATTAGTTTCTGACAATTTCATTTTAAAGAGAAGTGTATTTGTGGGTAGGATTCTGTGGACAATTCTTAACTGTAACCACTGTAGATATCTATCTTCGGTTATTTGAAAAACATTTGTATATATATTATTCCAACTATTTTTTATATCTGAGTAAATTGAAAGCCATTTACTTTTGCTTGTGGGAATTTCAACATTATCTATTAGTATTTTGTAAACATACTGTTGACATTTTTTATTAGTTAATATTGGTCTAAAGTAACAGGTTATACTAGGATTGTGATATTCTTTGAGAATGCTAGGGTTTTTTTCAAATTTATGTTTACATAAAAAGGAATTAATAGCCTTCTGAATTCCTATGTAGGTTAAAAAATTTACTTTAGTACCTGTCTGGTTTTGTACAGTAGCTAAACTCACAAAATTACCATTAGGAAGCAGTAGGTCTTTAATTAATCGAAAACCCTTTTCATAAAGAATTTTATAATATACTGACTTTGAATCAATAAGTACATGTCTATTAAAGAAAATAGGGGAATTTAATATATCCTGGTAGTCTTTAAATGTGAATTTGTCCATGTAGATAGCATACGCTTTCAAAACATCTTGCCAAAACATATTTTTAATTTTTTTTATTAATCCATTGCAGTAGTCTGTTCCCAAGTTTATTACTTTTTCCATATCAATAAAGTTTTGGGCAAGGCGATAACAAGTATTTTCACTAAATAATACGATATTTTTCAACCACTTCACTTTCATTGAATGAACAAAACTTTCAATTTCAGGTAGTTTTAGTCCCCCATCTGTGTGATCTTTAATAGCAATTGTGTTTTTTTATTTTGGGTTTACCATCCCAAATGTAATTATTGAAAGACTCTTGCAATTTTTTGATAAAGGCGTTATCAGGTGTGGGTAAACTTATGAAAAGGTGTGTAAGTAATGGTAAGAGAAGTGTTTTAACGACTGTTATTCTACCAAGAGGGGTTAACTTACGTTTTTTCCAATAGCTTATACATTTTTCTATGTTCTTAACTTTAGTTTCAAAATTTAGAAAGAGCATATTACTTAAATTAACATCAAAATTGATTCCTAGTAATTTAAATTGTGTTTCTCCCCAAGTGAGTTTCCACCTTGTTTTAATAGAATGGGTGCTATATTTCTTTGCCCCAATCCATATTACTTTTGTTTTGTCAAAATTTACTTTAAGACCAGATAAATTGGTGAAATCATTGAGTGTTTCCAAAACAGCATTTAAACTTTGTTCTGATCCATCTAGCAATAATGTTGTATCATCTGCAAATTGGGAGATTATATATTCTTCTCCATTTACTTTTATACCAGTGATATTCTTGCACTTCTTTATCTTGTAATTTAGAATTTGAGCACAAAGGATAAAAATATAAGGAGATAAAGGATCACCCTGTCTACAGCCGCGTTTAACTGTGAAGTAATCCGATAAAAATCCATTTAATTGTACACAAACTTCAGTATCATATAGAAATAGCCTTATCCATTTTTTTATCATTTCTCCAAAATTGAAGAATGAAAGTGTGTTTTCAATGAATCTAAATTCAATAGAGTCGAACGCTTTTTCAAAATCTATTAACATGAGTAGTCCTGCTATTTTTTTATCTTCACAGTATTGCATGATATCGTAGACCAAACGTGTATTTTCACCAATGTACCTATCCTTTATAAAGCCTGTCTGATCTCGGGATACAAGAATGTTCAAAGTAGTTTTTATCCTATTTGCTATAGATCCTGATGCTAATTTATAGATTACATTCAGCAAAGTGATTGGTCTCCAATTCTTAAGGAATTGTTTTTGTTTATTTTCCTTAGGAATACATATGATAGTCCCAATTTTTGTATTTTTTGAAAAACTTCCAGCATTAAAAGCTTCGTTTAATGCTCTTACAACAAAATGTCCTATTTTTGTCCAAAATATTTTGTAAAAGTTTGTAGAGAAGCCATCGCAGCCCGGACTTTTGTCATTCTTCATATTTTTTAATGTGGCTGTAACTTCTTCATAACTTAAATATCCTTCAAGTGATAATTTCTGAGTTTCACTTAGTCTTTGAATTAAGCAATCCTTGAATTCAATCTCAAGATTGGTAGGTTTTGTCTGAGCATGACTACTATAAAGCTTTTGATAATAACATTTCACTTCTTTAAGAATTTCCTTTTGAGAATTTATTATTGTGCCATTTTCAGTTTCAATAAAAGGCACATTCTTAGTACTTAGATGTTGTTTTTCAAGATTGTAAAAGTATTTTGTATTTCTTTCTCCATTATCGATCCAGTGAGCACGGGACCTGACAAAAGCCCCCTTTAATTTTATCTTTCTTAATTCTTGTAGCTCCTCTTGCAAATTCAGCAATATCTCTTTATTGTTTTCATCTAAATTTTCTTCAATTTTTTTTATCTTGTTGCCAAGGGTTATTTCATATTTATTTTGTTCTTTCACTTTAAAGCTGGAGAATGAAATAGTCTCTCCTCTGAGTTCCATTAAGAGTAACTCTAAAAATAATTGATCATTAATAGTGAATATTATTTCTGATTTATCTATATTTAAAACTTCATTTCTATCATAAACTGGTATACAATATTTCAATATTATTTCGTCTATCTTCTTATTGATACATTTTACATATTCCGAATCATACAGAAGGCTATTGTTAAACTTCCAAAAACCTTTACCGTGTTCTAATGTTGAGAATTTCATATCCAGATCTATCATAGAATGATCCGATTTATAACTTATATCAATATTGCTATTTTGAAGAAATTTTTCCAAGGATTCAGTTAAAAGAAAAAAATCTATTCTTCCTTGCTGACAAGGATTAAGTCTTTTCCAAGTAAAGGCTGATTTGTCACCATTGATATGTCTATATGTGTCAATAAGATTTATTTCTTGTATTTTTGAGACTAAAAAATCTCGTGCATTTTTATTAAGATTTGTGTTCTTATAATTTTTGTAGTCTAATTTAGGATTAAGTACCAGATTAAAATCGCCGCATAGTATAAAATTATTCTTTTGTGATATTGTATTGATTGCTAGGAACACGTCTTGGAAGAAACTGGGACTATCTGTATTTGGTGCATAGATGTTCACGACATCGAAATCGACATCGCAAAAACTTAATGTTAATATAATAAAACGTCCATGATCATCCTTTTTCATATTCTTTACTTTGATTCCTGATTCTTTTCTTAGTAAAATTGCAACTCCTTTTGCATTAGATTTACCATGACTAAAATAGCATTCACCATTCCATTCAGAGTGAATGGTTTTTTCCATATCAGCTATAAGATGTGTTTCTTGTAAGCAGACAATTCCTGCTTTTTTCTCTTTGAATAAAGCAAAAAGATCAAAACGCTTTCTATTGTTATTAAGACCCCGGCAATTGTATGAAATAAGTTTGAGGCTATCCATACTTAATTTCGTTATTAATGAAAAACACTGTTTCAAACACTAATAGATGAGAGTCAATGATTGTACAAAGGTTTGAGCATAGTAGTTTAGGCTTAACATAAAACATTGTACAAATTTTGGAATTCAGAGACAACATAGAGAACTTAATATGAGATCAAAACACGAAAATTGCTTCATATATATTTGTAGTACAAATAATGTCTAATTTAGTGCTTTGGTGGTTTTAAGTATAAACTTCCTTTATTGATATCATAAAATTGACATTAATATCCAGCAAAAATCATTCTTAATCTCTCACTCAGGGCTCTATACTTTTATTCAAAACTCTCACTTTTATCGCTCAAAAATAATAATCAGAAATCATTTGAATTTTGTTTTTTAGTTTGACACTGCTTTTAACAATTTTTCAATTTTATTGCTGCGGCTAGAGCAACTTATAATGATTCAAAATGATTTCCTTCCATTCATATCCCTCAAATTATCACACAACATCATTATTGGCTAGTGTCGGCCTCTAAGCCTCTAATTGGTCTGGAAGACAATTTAACAGAAAATTTTAGAGGTGGTGGGGGGTATGTTTTGTAAACAAAAACATCAGCAACTTCATCCGTTTCGGGGAAATTGATGATATTCTGTCACTTCCCTTTAATTTCATCTAAAACTCTCTCCTCCCACTCATTATATCTTGTTCTAATATCATCTTTAAATTTATGCTGGTTCTTTTAAGAACATAGTCCCACTAAAAACAAGAGTTAAAAACCTCCAGGTAACAATCCTGTTTTGATCTGTCCCACAATAGCCATAATATTATGCAATTAATTTGATGTACTTCTTGACATTCATTAAATATGCTTACATATACCCTCTCATATACCTATATTTACAAGTCATAATTGTTCAACATTAGCTTTCCCTTAAGCCAATACATTCATTTGCCCCTCTCCTACTGTTCACTGCATCCCATTTCTGCATCTTTGCAGACAGCCTAGACCAAAGTCACTCCACACACATGTGTAGCCCGACCTTAGCCCACCCAATCTGCTCTCTCCCTAGAATTATGTTTGCAAGGAATTAGATCAGATATGTAGAAGCCAATTCAAACCATCCAAAATTGACAATATATCATTTTTGACTGTTTGAATAGGGTTTTATGCCAATTTTAGCAATCTTTCAGTTATATTTCAGCAGCCAAAACACCTAACAAAGTATTCCTGGTATTGCTAACACCAGTATTACCCTTCCACCCTTTCCTGACCCCCAGCTGCTATTCTACCTAGGTCTACAATTTTAATCCCACTGGAAAAAGGCAGATAGTTGGAAATGAATTGAACCATTAAACCATTTTACAACCCTCAATATCTCCTTAGCACCATAATGCTAAATCAAACTTGGAATATCCTCATGTTGGAGCAGGAAGCACAGCCTGAGATCAGCATACACATGTGTGCAAGTTGATCTCAGCCTTTACCGCCCGATTTTAACCCTCAACACAAAACAGTTTGTAAAAAGTACCCTTTTTTTTAAACAAAAAAAAATAAAATCTAGATGCCCATTGTGTTCATCAATTGTTTTCAGCATTGAAGTGTTATTTGAATATTCAATATTGCAAGAAAACACCATTCAATGGTGATTTGGCACAAAAACCCAGTGAACACCTAAAACATTTATAGACGCTCACGTTAGTCTTGCGCCAACATAATACTAAAACACCCAATCAGAGGATTTCAACAATCTATTGTTGAAAATTTGAATTATTCTCACTTGTCCTTGGACAAGTTTGCGGCTGAACTCCCATGTCCGACATGAAGAATTACTTGTCTGAATTTTCAGCTATTCTCCCCTTTAGATTGACAAATACATTCTATGTGAGGAAAAAAGTCCTTCCTTTATGCTGGAAGTAGATAATTGTTCTGAACATTGAGAAAAGAGGAGAAATTCTCTTTTTAAAGTAAATTCTCCCTTCCTTCCATGTTTCCAATAATAAATTCATACTTCAATTAAATATCAAATATTACTTAAACCTTGACCATGAAATCTATTTCCATGGTCTATAATTTTATTCTTAAATCAAATTCTACTCGTCCTTGGACAAGTTTCCGAACAATAATATACTTGTCCTTTGGAAAGTTGTTCCCAAAAGGAAAGAGAAAAAAAAACAAAACTTCTTGACATCAGACTAAAAGGCCCAAGCTGGCCATGTCGGACATGTGAATCGCCCCCCCCCCTATCTAATGACCTAATTATTATAATATAATTTTAAATGGCTCTCTACTTGGAGCTATGAATTAAGTATTCTGTGTAATTAATGAACTGGCAGGGTGGGGCTTAACCGTGACGTAATTTGGCGAGTTTACTTTTCAATAGTTTGGGTTCTTTCGAAATTTAGTCGGTAATCATCGTTAACGCGTGCAAATAACTGTAACTTAAAACTTAAGGATTCACATGCTTTGAGAGAGTGAACACATTTTATCGTTTGGTTACCAAAGCCTCGTAACTTCAGCTTTATTAAGCTGAAGTTACGAGGATTTTGTCACCAGTATACGATTTAAGGTCTCAAGTTATTTATATCGACTCTCTTTAGAAGTAGGTTATTTAAGATAAAAGCTGGCTTCCCTTAACCTTAAGTGCAACGACCCGTTACTTAGGCTCCGCCCTGCCAGGGCATTAATCATGAATAATATCCATCTACAAGCAAACAAACTAGGTGTTTATCTAATATATACATGGTGAGTATCATCAACAGAGACTTTCGACCCTTAACCCTTTGCTGTTTAATCCCTGCCCTATACGTGTCTGTGATTTTATGACCGAGAAAAAAACATTGTGATAAAAGAAGAAACCGCTTCTGACAAGCAACTTCATCTTTTCCACACTACTTTCTACCCCACTGAATGGTTATTTTTCAAATTAAATCCACTTTATATTTTCGTCTGCAAAACCTTTGAACCCGGACAGGTCCAAAATTTTGTAAAACAGGAAAGGGTTAAACTACTGTTCTAAAGCCATTTTTGGTCTTTTAATTCATACATCCCACAATGTTCTTTATAATATTTCCATAGAGAACAAAAAAAAAGAAACATGTACATAACAGGGACTGTTGATTCCTATCATGCCTGGCAGCATTTGATACATTCATTTTAGTCCAGTATTTCTTTAATATTTCTCTCTTTCTTTCACAACTGCTTTAATTTATGAAAAAAATACAAAAATGAAAACAAAAGTCATAGCCCTGGTTTAGTCTGCACATATGTGCAGACCATCCCATGTCTATACCCCCTGCTTAAACTTAATTTCGGATATAACCCTCATAGTCAAGCACAACAAATGTTAATAATTCTACTATCATTTCCATCATGTTCCACCTCAAATGAAGCTCTGGCCAGACAGTGTAGATCAAGATCAGTCCACACAAATGTACGGTCCAATCCAGGCCCACACCCAAACCAATCAAGACCTGTAGAGTCCCTAATTATAGGTGTTCTGTCTAAATCAAAAAGCAGCACTCAGCAGGATAGGGGTCAAATGTCAACATAGTCTACACTCTCACACCTATGTATAAGGTTGTGATCTTAGTTTTGACTCATTTGCCAAGATAAATGAATTATAGAATACTTTAAACCTTTTACTTAATGGTAATTTTGATTTATCTTTGGTCAAGGTCACATCAACATTACAATAATTACATATTCTAAATTGATTCATATCATCTTACAATTTAGACTTCATTTGCTTTGTAAAACTTCCTAATTAAACTCTATTTTTTTTTAAATTGAAATTACTTCTTTGCAAGCATGTCGGAGACAAAGAATAATTTTCATTTCCTTCCCTTTAAACCATTGTGCAATTTTGCCTGAAATATTCTGACTCAAAATGATTAGTTAATGATAATAGTTATGATCAGTTTATCGTAGATGTTCTCCCAAAATCTTGCAACCACAGAATATATAAAGCTGTAATTACAAGGTTTCTGCAGAAAATCTGTGTTATTCTATATTACAAAAAGTTTGGTAATTACTATACGATCACACCTTTTATGTACTATTTTATAGAAGAAAATTTGCTTAAAGTACAGGGATGTGGGAAATTCGGAATTTCTCTACTTGTCCCCAGACAAGCAAAATATGAGTTTTTACCTGTCCTAGATCAAGAATAATAAAAATGTTCTTGTTGGTAAGCGGTAAAATCCATGCAAGACAATCGGGTATGGGAACTCCAAATCCCTTAAGTACAATATGCTAAATAGAACAGTTGCTATGAAATAAATGTAAACTTGACTTTGATACCATTTCTATCAGAATTTCATTTTTGATAAAGCAAAATGGAAACAAAAATCATACAGTATGAATACAAGAATATGGTATAAGCCATGGTCAGAGTGTAACCATTTGCATGCGGACTCCTGAATGTAACCCCTGCTAATCAGCATCATTCTTCACTCAAATTTTATGCAGAGATAACTCTTAAACTAAGTAGCTGCTTTGGAATAGTGAAAGCACTATTTCTCACTTGTTTTCAGTGATGTTGATTTATACAAAAAGGTAAGGTTTTCAAAGACTGCAATTCTAGGCTTGGTTATTCACAATGTACCTCCCATACTTACGAATTTATTTTTATTTCAACAAAATATCTATACAAAGCAAATATTATCACAAATGACCATTTTACAAACAAGTTTTCTTTATATGAAGTCGTCTGGTCAAAAGTTATCTGGAAAGCCTGAAAAAGGATCAAAATAAACACTACCTTAAACTATAAGGTGTACTGAAAGTTTCATAGAAAGAGATAATTATTTTTTTGACCATCGTGGTATGGTGAATATAATTTGAATTCTCATCTATTTAATCTTGTCTATATTATCCTGGATGTTATCGAAAATATCAAATTTGACTCTTTTCCCACTTGTTGACCGTCCAAATACTGCACCATTGAAAAACCATGCAGTGTCTATTGAATCGTGGGCGTTGAGTCTATTGATCAGCTGCGTATTTAATTTGGTTACGTCATCAACTAATCGGTGACCTGCTGCTTTCATGTCCTTACGCTTTTTCATTATTTCAATTTTAACATTGTTATTTGCTGTTTTCATTATCACTGGTTTTGTAACATTAGTCTTTGCTGGTAGACGGTGGATAGCAAGAATATCATCTTTTCTAATGTCGACTCCTTGTCCATGTAATATGGCACACACTTTTTTTGTGAGTATTTCCTCCGTTTCTGCACTTTCTTCTTCCACATCCATGATCTTGATATTGTTTTTTCTTGAATATTGTTCATTTCTATTACTCATTTTCACAGCATTTTGAACTTCCTCTGTCATTTTTGAAACTGTTTTATTCAATGTGTCAGATTTGTCTCTGGTTTTGTGGAAATGTTCTTCTAATGAATATTTCAGGTGTTTGTTTTCTATTTCTAGTTGTTTAATTCTATCATTAATCTTTTTGGTATCTTCTTCTACCTGTATCTTTACTTCCTTTTTAACCTGTTTTTGGATTTCTGTTACTATTTGATTATTGAGAGTTTCAAGAAGGTCAGTGTTTGCTTGTTTTATCATTTTCTGGATTTCATCTTTTTTTATTACAGTTTTCATATCATCCCCAATGACTGCCATTTCATCTCTGATATTCTTCAAATCAGCTGACATGCTTGAGAGTTCTTTGAACACTCTGCTTATATCGCCTGCCTCTCCCGCCTCATTGTTTTCGTTATTCTCCCCCTCCGCGAGACTAGTGTCAGCAAATGTATTTTTTCTACTACTTTTTGTTTTATTATTACTTTTGGGCTGCCCTTTGCCTGTCATTTTTAGAAGTTCGGCGTGAGAGGTGCTCGTATTTATTTGTCTGTGTTCGGATATGTTCGTAAACTTCCGTAATTGTTGGTCACGGTCTAGTAGTGACAACGCAGCGAAAAAATGAATGGCTCTAAGCACCCAATGCAATCACCCAAGCACTTATTACTTAACTCTACAGTCGATACTTGTATAAATGTTCATATTTGTTCAACCGTTCATCTTCTCTCTCTGCAATATTCGTGTGTAAATCGAAGAATTTTCGTCACATGTTTTTCATGGCGTCCTCCATGTTTTATAGACTGGAACCCCCCTCTCTTTGTTTCCAAGTATCTGTTGATGTCGAAAATGCATGCATATCTCTTAAAAGCATCGATACCCATTATTTACTAGTGCGACTGTTAAACTATACAATGTCGATTTACTTTGTCTAAGTTTCTGTTTATTCCATCAGGCGTTCTGACTGACGTCGGTCGAAAACATCTATGGTTCCCTTATCAACGCTGCTCGTATTGGTTCTTCCTAACTCGACCTTTTATTTCCTTATTTCCTACTGTCCTTAGACCAATTTCAAATTTTTATACCTCTTTCATCGTGCACATATGACTCTGCGCCACATATGGTTATGGCCATTCCTCATTTTCGAATTCTCTATTGGTCTGTATTGGTCTTATTTCGCGATCCACACCTAATTATGAGCGGTTTTGTGCGCCGAGCGTTCTGTTGACGTCGCTATTTTCGCGCCGTTTGAATTTCACGCGACCATAACAAAACTTCATAACTGTGCACTACATGATGTCATTTTTATGCAAATAAGCATGTGTGAACTCCAAAGTTCATTGCTTGCAGCAATGTTAGATTTAAATGAAACTGTGCGTGAATATTGAAATTAATTACGGTCGGGCATCTACCATATAAAATTCGTAAGTAACGCAATTGGAGTGCGCCGACCACCCCTACCCAGCTTAGCTTTTAAAGCTGTATTTCTGAACATGAACATATCTAAACCATAAAACCTTTATCAATCTGTTGCAAATTAGTCTGTGTTGTCAACTCAAGAGATTTACTTTAATCAAGCGCTGGGTTTTTGAATAACCGGAAAAGTTCACGAATTTCTGGGAAATACCCTCGTATTCATGGATATATGAATCTAATTCTTCATAATCAACAACAACGGGAGAATAGTTTATTTAATCGGAAGCTGGAAATTAATTTGTTAGAAATAGTAACAGAAATTTCTACTTCTTAGATTTCAAGACTTTCTTAATTGCATATAAGTTTTCGATCATCATGAATTATTCAAGAAATAAATTTGTTTATAAAATCAGTTGTTATATAATATTTAAATAATGATTTGATACAATGAAACTATTGGCGTATTTGTACAGTGTGATTAGGTCATATATGAGTTTTTTGTTAGCTTAAAGTTTCATACCTCAAATGGAATCAACAAATATCATCTTCATATCAAATAATTTAATACAACGTATAAAATATAGAAAAAATGTTAATAATTGAACGGATTTCTTTCGGGACTACTTTTTGTGGAAGCTTACAAAAAAAGCAATTTACTCAATTCGATTGTTTTCACTGGTAAATTAAACTTTTTTTTTTAGCCAATTAGAATGAGCGGAAATTGATAGAATCGTGTTTTATTAAAATCTGTCGTAACCAAGAAATCTTGATACAATCTCGGCAATGTGTTTACATATGACCCAACACATCATCCGGAAAAGTGCAAAGCGTTTCGACCCTGGTCAGACTACCCAAACTTAAAGTTAGTAACACCGTGACATTCACCTCGATCAAAACCATCCTGAACCGCTCACTCAGCGCTCCATGTATTTAATCCAAACGCTCACTCAAACCATTCAAAAACGCCCTAAAAATACTTCACCAAATAAGATAAACAACTACATTCAAAATGAAATCGCTCGGACATTTTTCACGATTTCAGCGACTTAATTGAATTTGTAAGCGTTTGATTGCTTCATTAATAGGTAGAAAGCTATAAAAAGAACTCGTTTGCATATTTTATCAATGGGAGGTGAAATATCTTGAACAAAATTGGTGAAATTGTATTACATTCTTGTAATTTCATTCAAAACCCTCTCCACTTTATCTCAGAATATCATTCCAATATCAGTCAACTTGTCAATTTCACGATGTTTCTAACTCCAGCAGACTGACTTGTGTCGAAAAATTGGTTTGGAAGATTTTCATTTATTCTGCCTTTCATGTAACAGTCGATAATCGGCTTTTTGGTGACGTTTCCTAGATCAAATTGTCTTTACTAAAGATTTACGAGAATTCCAGCACCTCGGCGCTCAGGATGACAAAATGGTACATACATTTTGCACCGTTTTGTCATCGTGAACACAAGGCTGTTTCCCTTTTCGCATTACGGATCAGGCATGTGTAAACTATAATTCTTACTTGACTGTCCTGTGCAATATTCAATAGCCTTCATCTCCAGTTGGCTGTTCTGGCACTTGTCCTTAGAATACTCACATCTTCATGAAACGGGAAAAGGAATTTGTTTTGAACTAGTGATTTAGACCGATATTTTCAATTTTTCGTCAATTTTACCTATTCAGGTGCTTTCTGGGTAGTACAAGTACTGACCCGAGAGGGTACTGAGGATTATATAAGGTGTAACGATTGCATTTTGTCAGCAATTTGTGAAGTGTGTGTTGACAATTATTATTCTGAAGCCGTCGACCTATACTAAGTGGCCAAAATTTAGTTCCCAACGTCGCATGGCTCGTTTTATAAGGTTCAATTACAAATATATGTAGAATATTACATTTGTGTTTATAAAATTCATTTTTTATAAGATCCTTATCCAAATCTTATGCAAAATTAATTATAGAAAACTCGTTTTATATACGAAATTCAGTATTTTATCTTCTCTATGTAAATGTAATCAATCCCGAATACTTACTTATTCAGATAAAATTGTCTATTAGACCCACAAATAGGATCAAGATCTGGCGGACAAGCTATTTTATTCACTGAAGCACAGAATGCACCCTGGATTGGGTCGATGGTCGTTCCAGAGATTGATGAAATGGTTGTTGTACTAACGCTGGTCGTCATGGCAACATTTGGATTGTACATATCTGTTTCATTTAAGGTAGTGGATCAGTTATAGTTCTGCAACGTTTCGAAAGCATTATACCTTAACAGTGTTAATCGAGGTTTCCTAATGATTTTATTAGGAAACCTCGATTAACATTGTGAAAGACTATGAGTTCCGAATTGTTGTAGAACTAATACGAGTGTAATATCTTAAAGAGATCTTAGTCTGTGCGTGCTATTTCCTTCATTTTTTGTGTGTGGATGAGGAACATACAATGAGCACTCTAGGTAGGCACTCAATTTGATAAAAATATTTGTTGAACGCCTGAAGAGCGCCTATAATCTTTTCTATTTACAGAGGAGAGCGCGTAGTGGATATACTGTGTGAGGTTAAACCAACCCTGTTTCAAATCTTAAAATAGAACAGACTTGAATGACATAATGTTTGACAAAATAGGTAAATATTTATGCTTTAAAACTTTGTTTGTTTCACTAAAAAAGTTTTACTTGCGTTTGTAGCAGTACCTGGCTAGTACTTTCATCTTTATTCTGTTCAAATGTATTCCAGTTCAACCGATCAAACACAAAGCTTTTGGTTATGAGAAAACTGCTCCTTTTCTACGATATTTTGGCTACACCTTATCTTATGTTGTGTAGTTACGTGTGCTCATCTAGAGCTTCAATTTGATTTTTAGTTTAGCTGGGATGTTTGCCTCTCCTTTGCTTATTAGAAGATGCATGAAATGGTCTAATTCATACCTGGACACAACCTCTTCATACAGGACCTGGTTTCTATACTGGGTCCCAAACACGGATCTTGACCCCGTACGATTGTGAGGTCTGAGTAGTTACATGACCTTGACCTTGACATTCTTCCGGGGCCGCATGTCAAACTACAGGGACCCCAAACTCCCCAAAATGTCCAGGACCCAATGTCTGAAAAATATTTTGATCCGTTATCCCCGAAAACATGACTAAATGACAATTGAATTGACAATAGACATACTCCCCAATCGAAAAAGATGCGAAATTTATTATTCCAAAAACATAGAAAAAATATGCTATTCCCAAAAATAATGAGATCATTTATTTCTGTTAATGTATCCATTTCTCCACAATGCTAATTTTAAAATAAAGTAGCAAGAACTTAATCACAACGTATGAATCGCGAAGTGGATTCATACAAAAGTTTGATTGGGTTTCCAGTTTCACACCGCCAGGAAATCAACAAATAATCTTTCATATCTTATGACTTAATATCATGGAGCAAAAATGTAAATATTTCTCCAATTGCGACATGTTTCCTTTGGGACTAATTTGTGTGGAACCTCATAAAAAGCTGTGTAATCAAATTATTTCATTGAATGAAACTATTTGCTTAGCCGATCAAAAGAAAAAAAAAAAGAAAAAAATGACAGAACCAACCAATATATAAAATGATTGAGGAATGAATGAAAATGTTTACATGTAGGCCGACAAGATCGCCTAGAAATTTGATAGACGAAACTAAAAGTTAAATACACAGAAGTGTAGACAGATTTATACTTACCGCTTGACGATTCTGCGGTTTCAATTAAACTTGTACCCAGGAAGAGGAACACGGATAGCGATGCTGAAATATATTTGCGACCCGTCAAGGGAAAAGGGACATAATTCAAAATGCGTAAAGCGTCGACGCTGATCATACTGCTTTCAGCATGGAGCTGCCATAGATATACAGAAAAGAACTTCATGAAATTGACAAGGTAAATCGTTTTAGATTTTTTTTGAATAAAATTTTACGGTTGCAGTGAGTGAATTTTGAATAAAATTCAAGAGATGTAAAAAATATCGCTACAATTAATTACATCGTGAAATTGACATTCATCTCGGTCAAAAGCATTCTAATTCGCTCACTCAGCGCTCCATTCATTCATTCCAAACACTCTCTCAAACCATTCAAAAACGCTCAAACCCATTGAAAAATATAGAATCAACAACGTCATTCAAAAAGAAATTTTTGATGGAGAAAAATCGCGATTTCGCTTGACACAATTTAAAACGTTAGCGCCTCAAAGGTTCTTGAAGAATAGGAAGCTACCTTTACAACTTGAATACATATTTTATTAAAGGGAGGTAATCAATGTCGCAAATTTTGTTAATCCTGAACAAAATTGCGACATAGGATTACCTCCCATTAAATTCACTCAAAGCTCGCTCCACACACTCATTCAATTTTAATTCCTAAATCATTCCAAAATCATTCACCCTGTCAATTTCACAATGTTGTTGACTGTAGTTTCGTCCAAGCTAGACGGCATTAACGATATTTTACTACCCTACGATTGAAAATTCCTACGATTTCTTTGTAAAAAAAAATAGGAATTTTCTCGTTTTTAATGAAGTGTGGAAGTACTGCGAACGATTCTGAGGCGTTTTCTAAATTATTTTGGAGCGTTTTTGAACGTTTTGAGTGAGCGGTAGAAATGCCATAAGTGAAGCGCTGAATAAGTGATTTGGAATGGTTTTGAACGGGATAATTGCCTACTTCTTGGTGTTAATAATTGCATTTGTTTTTGAAATTAGGCATCTGGGTGGCCTCTTCTTGTTCTATTCTAATTTTCATTTATTTTATCTTATACCTATACAACTATGATAACATCCCATATTATACTTTTTTATGATATCACATGGGATATTTTAAGAACAATGACATATCACGGGTTTTTTTAATCAACTTGCATTTCTGTTAGAAAAATCAACGAAACAAGGAATATGTAGGTTATAAGATAAATATATTGCTTAATTAGTTTATTGTATAAAAAAATATCTAACTCGGTTGCGAGACATTGATAATGTCTCGACAGAACCTCGACAATTATCAATTGATAATGTCTCGACAGAACCTCGACAATTATCAATTGATAATGTCCCGACAGAACCTCGACAATTATCAATTGATAATGTCCCGACAGAACCTCGACAATTATCAATTCTCCCAACCTCGTTAGATTTTTTTTTCATACAAAACACTAAGAACATATTATTTATATCCCATTGACTTTCCAGATTGACCATATCGGCCTGACAACAAATATTTATGATCCTTTTCCAGGAAAACTTGCCTAAATTATATAATAAAGAAGACTCAAACTACAATAATTCTACACAAATTTATTTTTTTTCTATTTATGAGAAGTGTCAAAAGAGATAATAAATTTTCTATTTATGAGAAGTGTCAAAAGAGATGGTCCTTACATGTAGCCATTTCCTAAGGATTCGGTCTTTTATGCAATGGATAATTGTTAGTGTTTTCTTAAGGTCGGACGTTGCAGTTTTGGGGAGACAACTCGCGTAGAAAAAAATGTGAGGGAGGGGCCTTGTTAAAATCAACTTAATATGAAATTGCATGTGCACAGCGGAAGGCTATTTTTCAAACAATCGTAATTTTGTCAACCTGCACGCAGGATTGTCCTGAATTCAAAATAAAAACGTTCGCGAAACATTCCAGAAACATAAGACTGCTAAGAAAGATTCAATTTCTAAACGCTTGCAAATGTTTTTGCATCCTGTACTGCAGGGTTTGGCAGTTTTCATGAGGGACAAAATGAAATCCGGACATGCGTTCAGAATAACGAATCACAATCAATCATCCGAGAATCGGTAGTCTGCATTATCGTGTAAAGTATATCCAATGAGTGTTTCACACTTGTGCTTCGTTATTCCAACGAAGTACGGGCGACGTTGCTAGACCTATCACAAGCCCTGCATTCAGGATGACGAAACGGAACAAACATTTTGCTATTTATGCCCTGCAGTGCTCGCATTTGCATGAGCTAAACGTTTGCTCCGCTTTGTAGTCCTGGACGCAGGGCTGTCACATTCTCTTCATCACCGAAAGAGAATGTTTGAGTTCGGGTTATATCGTTGTAAGTATATAACGGATGCTTATAAAAGGTAGTCATCATTCAGTTATTTGAACATTGCTTGGAAAGAAAAATAAGCTTTTTATTTACGCATTCGGTAAATACTGACACGGGTTGAAGAATCATATCCCAAAGTAATAAGATTTTGCCACTTGGATGCGATTTCTCTCCTTTTCAGTTTACTTTTCTGCACTGTTAGCTGTCTGTTCGTTTTTCACTGTTCTTTTTAGAAATATTCAAAATGATATGTTACTTTTGCCTGTAAAGATCCCATTCATTACATATGTTACAAGTTGTGAAAACCGAAAAGAAGACAGCATAGAAAAAGGACAATTTCAACTTATCAAAAATTCATTTCTTCCCTCTCACTGCGACTGCTCCTTGACCAAGAAGTCCCGAGATCGGGTATAGATACCGGCTATTTTGCTCTTTTCCTTTATTTGGCCATGAGACTGTTGATTTCTGCTGTAATCCACAGAATCGAGAGGGATCAAAGTAAAATTTAGGAATTTGTTCCAACCCATTATAAGATATATCAGGTTCAAATTATCAACATAATCACATAATTCTAAAATCTTTAAAATCAATCGAAAGTCATTTTCTTTTTTTTTCAATCGAGTAATAAATAATCATCTTATCTTCCGTGGCAACTGAAATGACATATTATATTTCTATGTTATTGTCTCATATAGAAAATGAGCTTATGGAGGAAAACCTCATGTTTTGATCAGGATAATGACTATGCACTGGCGGATCCAGAGGGAATGGGGTGTTCAGTCTTTTACCGTTTTCACTGGGTAATGCGGCAAAACTTTGGTAATGATGTGAAATGACTACCCCTCACCCTTAATTTTAGTTTAAACCCCAATAGAGAAATCCTACAGCTGCCAAAGGCGTTACTTAGTGTATCAAAATTACAAATGTTTTTTATTGTTGATTGGAAAACCAGGGGACCTAACAATGTCTTGACATAATCAAATTAGAGTAGTAAATTAAGGGGGGTACTATATTTCAAACTTATGAAATTGACTAAAAGTGCCTGGATATAATTGTTTTTATAAATTTCAGTTGTACGATACTTGGGCTAATTTTCTATTGATATATTTCGATTTTATTTAATATAAGCGCTTGCTTTTTGTGCCTTCAAAAAATATTCACTTTTTATCTTTGAGGAACATTTAAAGCAAAATATCCACTTGTCACTTATTTGCCCTTACTAGAAAGTATACTATATTTTTATGTTTTCCATATCCATGGCTATGAATAGATGTTGATTTAGCACGCCAGTATTGTGATTGGTCGGTGTAATAAGCAGTTCTCTTTGATATTTTCGAAAACATGGCCATCTTAAGAGAAATGTAATTATTTTCAAATTTTGCGTGGAAAGATACGTTGATGTTTTCAATATATCTGTGCATATGAATGCTCTAAAACATACATCTGTTTTGCGGATATCTGGATAACCCCCGAAAATGCAACGGCCCTCCTTAATGTTTGCTTTTTTTTGCAGTTTCTTATCAATTTGACACCACATTGACTTAACGAGTACTAAAACATGAGCGTGCTAAGTCGAGGCTGATTTACTTTTGAAATCTTTAAGAATCATCGTCTTCCAACCTAATGGAGCAATTATTTGTTTGACAGGTGGATATTCTAACCTTCTTTAAATATCCCTTCCATCTCATTCATTTACTCCGATTTCGTTCAAACTTAACACGCATAATCCATTTGTAACCCTTTGATTTTTCGAAGATTTCGACTGGTATCCAAATTTGCGCATGGCAATAAAGACCATATTTCACTTAAGTCTTAAAAATCTCTAAACAAAAAGATTATCACGTAATGGAGATTGTTTGGAATGAATGATTGGAGCGGTGAGCGATTGATTTAAAATGGTTTTGTTCGAGATGAATGTCAAATTCCCTTTGAATCTAACTGTAATTGCCTGGACTAGTTTGCAATCTTTACCTTAATGCCCGCTTGCAGGCTACGTTAAAGCCCGGGATTATAACGGATAACGGCACTACTCACTTGCTAAGCCACGGGTTTGGCCAAGACAAGTCACTTTCTCAACGGAGCCTCGGTTGGCTTGCACACTGATTAATTGTATCGATTTAAACGTTCAAATCCCGGGTTCAGCCAAACCTACTCCTTGGGTGGTTTGGTTGAGCCCGACTTTTATATTTTTATATGAATAATTCTTAAATTATGTATTGGTAATGTAAAGTCGAGTTAATTTTTGAAATAATTTGATACTGAATTTAAAAAATTAATGCCCGCTTGCAGGCTACGTTTAAGCCCGGGATTATAACGAATAACGGGGCCCCTGACTTGCTGAGCCCAGGGTTTGGTCAAGACAAGTCTTTTTCTCAACGGAGCCTCGGTTGGCTTGCACACTGATTAACGGTATCGATTTAACCGTTTAAATCCCGGATTCAGCCAAACCTTCACCTTAGGTGGTTTGGTTGAGCCCGACTTTTTTTTATATACATGTATAAATAATTCATTAATAATGTATTGGTAATGTAAAATGGATTTAATTTATGAAATAATTTAAAACTGAATTTCAAAATTAAGTGTCGGGAAAATATTGCTATTTGTGAATATAAAAGAATTACATGTATAAGAATATACTCTGACGAGTTTGCTTAAACTGCATATACAGTCATTAATGATTAAATCGCAGTGAAAAAAGTCTTACAACTTGGTTATCAATTTAGAGTTATGATGATGCTTGTTTAGAATTTTTGCCATCCGGAAAAATAATAATTCATAATTTCTTGTCAAATTAGGTAATAATTCAAATGATAGAAGCCTGATTTTCAAACAATCAAGCGTATTGTTCGACGAAAATATTAGAAACAAATACAAATTGTCGTTGTATTGGTAACTTAAATATTTAAACTACATGTAAGAGTTAAAGTTCTTGTTCCCTTCATAGAAAAACGTAACTGCATGTATTTCCTACTGTAAAAATTAACTTGGTTTTCAATACACGTGCGATCTGGTACGTTTAAGTGGACAATTTTCGCATTGACACGAGCCATGAACGAGAGAAGAATTCACAACAATACAAGCTATAGCTCAAACCTAGGCTTTCCTGAGCCCGGGATCAAAACCGTTATGGTAAATGGTAATGAAGTCGAGATCATCTCGGGTTCAAGTCCGGCTTATCTGAACTCGGATTCAACTTGTTTTTACCGTTTGAGCCAAGCAGTAGCCTGTAAGCGGGCATAAGTGTCGGCAAAATATTGCTATCTGTAAATAGAAAAGAATTATAAAAATATACTCTGACAAGATTGCTTAAATTGCATATACTGGCATAAATAATTAAAGCGCAGAGATAAAAGTCTTTCGACTTGTTATCAATTTTCCATCTAGGGATGCTTCATATATTTTTTTTGTCCAATAAGGCATAATTCAAATGATAAAAGCTTGATTTTAAACAAGCACACGTATTGTTCGACGAGAAGAGTAGAAACGTATACAAATTGTCGTTGGCAACTAAAATATTTAAACCACATACAATAGTAAAAGTTCTTGTTCCCTTCGCAGAAAAAACGTTACCACATGTAAACACTATGTATAACCGTACAGTTGTCTTAACCGGAAGTTCAGTGAGTTATCCTCGCTTAAAAGATAAATTTGAATTTTCAAATCAAAATATCTAAAAATCGGCACAACATCTTGAGATCCGATTTTTGCTCATGTAAAGTGGAAGTAGTGGTTATTTCTCTGCAATATTGCCCAAGGTAAGGCCTGTCTATTTCTATCTTAAATTTGCATTATAATACGCGGATCATCCGATTGAGCTGATTTTTTCTTCAAGACGTGGGCGATTTTCTTCTTTTAAAACAGTTTCGAACAATTGAGATTGAATTTCAATGTTAAAAAGACTCTTTATCCACTTTTCATCAAATTATTGCAACCACTTTGCCAAAAGATGGTATAATCTTTGAATCATCGCGTTCAGAAAACACCGACCCTCTAAAACCAACTGTACGGGATAGTGCCTTATGTTGTTTTTTTTTCACAGTACGAAAAGCTCAATACAATGATTCACTTGAAGAATTTTGTTTACAAACATTTTACAGTCAAGAACCTCTTATATCAAATCATTATCTGTTGAAAATTCTAATTTACGAACATTACGGACTTCTTCTTTTTCATTAATCTGTTAACTCAGCTTTATAAGAAAAATGACTCTGCGGTGTAGGTGTTTGAGTGGGTGTTTCTGGTGCGGCAAACTTATACATATGTATCCTGTTCATACTCTGTTTCTACTGAAAACATTGAGTATCGGAATGTTTGTTTAGTGTCACAAAAGAAACAAGATGAATATATATTTGTGTGTTTTGCAAATGCAATACGTGCTACGTAATTTTTTCTCAAATCTATATTCAATCTGTTGCGACTTCTCTATACATAAAGTAAAACACGTGCGTATATGAAATTACAATTAACCCGGTGAGCAAAATGGAACCTTATAAATTAAAAACTTCAAAATAAAATTATTTAGCCTATTAACATTCCAATAAACCTCGAACTAAATCACATGTGTGGACCTTAGTAGGCAATACAATATATTGAAGAAAATCATGGCATCGTTCAACGACACGTTACTTGTCTAGCAGACTTGTTGACGCACAAGTTACGCCAGCTTCGTCCTTCTGCTAAGATACAATGTTACTTAATCATCTATTCAAATATCTAAGAATACCTATTTAACTCTCAATTCAATATTAGCCAATAGCTTTTTGGGGTGAAGGGAAGTGCTGATTTTGCGTTTGAACTCAGTTTACAACCAGGTGCCGAAATATTCAGCTTAAAGAGTCATTGGAGAATCGATCAGACTTTTCGTTTGACTTGAAAATAAGAAAATGGCCGTGGGTTTTCGATTGAGAAAAGAAATGTGAGTCATACTTGTGATTGTTATACTTGTGTCAAAGAAAGGTGTGCGACCCCCGCGTATTGTTATAGGTTTTCACGTATATATTTTCACAGTTGTTGTAAGACAACTTTTGACTAACTCGTTTATTCTGTATCCAGAGATCTAAACGAGTAAATGTAATAGAAATTTACGGATGCTCACGAAAACTTTAACATGTAAACGAAGCAGGGATCCTTAAGGGTTCGTAAATTGTGTATTGGTTTGAACCCGGTGGCTAAATTTTTAACGCTTACTTAACAGTATGTTACGCAAAGTTTAGGACTACTGCTGATTTGAATAGTGACCGTTTACAATCGCTTTACGGGTTACATAATACTTCATTCGCTGTTATTAAACTCAATCACACGCATCTGTCATTATAGAATGTCGATCTTTAGTACCGTAAAACGATATACATCTACATGATATAATGTTGTAGACTAACCCTTCGTTCATTGCAATAAAATGCTCGCGAGCGCCCCCGATCTTGGTAAGTGCATAGGTGAAGAAATTAAAGCTTTGTAATGGTAAGACGACTTTAAATGTAGACCAAACAGGGATACCCTAGGAATTGGTCTGTTTCCTTGAAAATTGAAAAAATCGAATTTGACTAAAATTTGTTCAATTGCATTTTGTTCAATAACCAGTGTGAGAGCCGGAACTGTCCATAACAGCCTGACAGCGCCTCTGCATACTCCTGATTAAGTTCTGGATTACTCTTTGGGGAATAACAGACCATTCTTCTATCAGGATCTGGCCGAGCTCCTGGAGTGTCCTTGGCTTGACCTAGCGAGCCCAAACTCGGACCTGTAGCTCATTCCACATATGCTCTATCGGATTTAAGTCCGGTGAGCGAGCCCGCCAGTCCAGACGAGGAAAACCCTCTTCTTAGCAATACTCTTGGACTATACGGGCCGGGTGTGGACGGACATTATCATCCATTAAAATGAATCCATCCCCAATACACCATTGTAAAATCTCACTTGGGTATTAAGGATACCATTAATGTACCTTCGAGCTGTCATAGCAATGTTTGCTGCATGACCCCCCCCCCCCCCCGCCCCGGCCTTTGCCACACCCTAGGCCGCCTATCAGTGTAGTCCAGGCAAAACCTGGACTCATCCATGAATAGCACGGGGAGCCAGCGTCTTATGCGCCAGCAAACGTTGTCCAATGCCCATGTTAACCTACGCCGAAAATGAACGCGGGACAGCGGAATACATGGTCTTCTAGACCTCAGGTTATGCTCATGCAGCCGTGTTCGTATGGTTTGAGTCGAAGCTCGCACTCCAGGTCGGAAGGTAGCTGCGTTCCTTCGGGCTTGAATTACCGAAAAAAAAAACTACCGGTCTTCTGCGACGGAGGTATCTGTACTCCTACCCCAACCGTGTCTCCTTACAGGTGTACCATACTGTTGGTATCGTGCCCAAGCTTTGGCTACAACACTATGGTGTACCCCCAGTACCATGCCAACATCACGGTGGGAAGCCCCTTGCTACACCATACCTGAAGCGCGCCACAATTGTTCGACCGATAAATGTCGTCTGACATTTGGATTAGCCATGAGTAACGACTTAAAAGTCAATAAAGTACTGAAAAACAGAAACTGAGCATCTGCTCGAAACCTGTACATGTAGAAAATGAGAAAGGCAAGGTAAAAAAAACGGGGTTCCTCATTTTGCACGAGTCTCGTGAGAAAATTTCGTGTCAAATTTGGTAATGAATAAATTAGATATCTTGTCAATACATAATTGTAGAATATTAAACACGAACACGAATGTTTTTCTTTTAAATCAGCTCTTGTAGGACAGCGAAAAAAGTTAGGTGCTTAGCAAACTTTGAGTAGTATATAACATTAACATGTCGATATTTACTCGCAAGTATCTGAGTTGTCGTAACAATCCGAACTGTAATTGTTAAAGAAAGGTTCTCACCTACGAACGTTTCTAACGGGTTTGTATTTTCCGTAAAACTTTGCGGAGCCTCATATATTTAACGCATGTTTTACAATTAATTTGCGTGTATTCACGTTTAATTGCGGGATGTTACGATATATTCACGGTAAACTTCCACGATTCTATCTAAGTTGTTTTGGAGTTATTTAAACATCATTTAGGTTCGAACGATAACTGTTTTTCGCCAGTTAACGTGTAAATTGCAATTTCTTAACGATTTTTGGTGAATTCTTACGATGAAGTTGGGACTTTATTCGAGTGTTTTGTTTTATATATACTAGTATATATATCATTGTTAATGATGATATTTTTATCGAAAAACCTTGTTTCAGAAAAGGACTGCATAGATTTAACAATGTTTCTGCGTTTCGTCTTTCCGTTTCATTACCAAATTTGACACGCAATTTTCTCACGAGACTTTGCGTAACATACTGTTAAGTAAGCGTTAAAAATTTAACCACCGGGTTCAAACCAATACAAAATTTACGAACCCTTAAGGATCCCTGCTTCGTTTACATGTTAAAGTTTTCGTGAGCATCCGTAAATTACTATTACATTTACTCGTTTAGATCTCTGGATACAGAATAAACGAGTTAGTCAAAAGTTGTCTTACAACAACTGTGAAAATATATACGTGAAAACCTATAACAATACGCGGGGGTCGCACACCTTTCTTTGACATAAGTATAAACATCACAAGTATGACTCACATTTCTTTTATCAATCGAAAACCCACGGCCATTTTCTTATTTTCAAGTCAAACGAAAAGTCTGATCGATGCTCCAATGACTCTTTAAGCTGAATATTTCGGCACCTGGTTGTAAACTGAGTTCAAACGGAAAACCAGCACTTCTCTTCACCCCAAAAAGCTATTGGCTAATATTGAATTGAGAGTTAAATAGGTATTCTTAGATATTTGAATAGATGATTAAGTAACATTGTATCTTAGCAGAAGGACGAAGCTGGCGTAACTTGTGCGTCAACAAGTCTGCTAGACAAGTAACGTGTCGTTGAACGATGCCATGATTTTCTTCAATATATTGTATTGCCTACTAAGGTCCACACATGTGATTTAGTTCGAGGTTTATTGGAATGTTAATAGGCTAAATAATTTTATTTTGAAGTTTTTAATTTATAAGGTTCCATTTTGCTCACCGGGTTAATTGTAATTTCATATACGCACGTGTTTTACCTTATGTATAGAGAAGTCGCAACAGAATGAATATAGATTTGAAAAAAAATTACGTAGCACGTATTGCATTTGCAAAACACACAAATATATATTCATCTTGTTTCTTTTGTGACACTGAACAAACATTCCGATACTCAATGTCTTCAGTAGAAACAGAGTATGAACAGGATACATATGTATAAGTTTGCCGCACCAGAAACACCCACTCAAACACCTACACCGCAGAGTCATTTTTCTTATAAAGCTGAGTTAACAGATTAATGAAAAAGAAGAAGTCCGTAATGTTCGTAAATTAGAATTTTCAACAGATAATGATTTGATATAAGAGGTTCTTGACTGTATAAAGTTTGTAAACAAAATTCTTCAAGTGAATCATTGTATTGAGCTATTCGTACTGTGAAAAAACCAACATAAGACACTATCCCGTACAATTGGTTTTAGAGGGTCGGTGTTTTCTGAACGCGATGATTCAAAGATTATACCATCTTTTGGCAATTTGGTTGCAATAATTTGATGAAAAGTGGATAAAGAGTCTTTTTAACATTGAAATTCAATCTCAATTGTTCGAAACTGTTTTAAAAGAAGAAAATCGCCCACGTCTTGAAGAAAAAATCAGCTCAATCGGATGATCCGCGTATTATAATGCAAATTTAAGATAGAAATAGACAGGCCTTACCTTGGGCAATATTGCAGAGAAATAACCACTACTTCCACTTTACATGAGCAAAAATCGGATCTCAAGATGTTGTGCCGATTTTTAGATATTTTGATTTGAAAATTCAAATTTATCTTTTAAGCGAGGATAACTCACTGAACTTCCGGTTAAGACAACTGTACGGTTATACATAGTGGACTATTGTTGTTGTGCCCTCGTAAATAAACAGTAGTATTCCTTGACTAATTTCGCCTGAGACTCTGTTTATTTTCCGTGAGTGAAATCGGAAAATCACCGATGATCGACGAATTCCACCATTAGCATTAAAATTCAATTGTTTGCAGGGGCACGTTTACTACTCAGACCTGTGGTGTAGAGGTTAAGTCATCCGCTTCTGAAGCAAGAAAACACGAGTTCAAAGCGTGTGAGAGACAGAACAATTTTCTTAATCAAGTTTTCTATTTTTTTCTGTCTCACAATCATATAGTTTTACGTTCTTTTTAGACGGAGCGTGTATTGTGCTTTATCTACTTTCTTGTAATCTTTAACACATATTTTTTCATATATTGAATTAACTTTTAATATATAAAATAACAACAGCAGAGTTGGCTCTGCTGATGCAGGGTCGCGATTTGGAGACTTGAACTCCTAGATGTGAGATTGGAAGCGATACACCTTATCCGACTGAGCTATTTTTTTATTGCTCTCACTTATCGGTTGTATTGCATTTTCATAAATATGTTACTAAAGGTTTGTGTTATTAGAACTCGGAGATCTTCCGAAGATATACGGAATATGCACAGAGTCTCATGCGAAATTAGACAAATAATAATGGGGATAATCAATAAAGGCGCCGAAAGCCTGGTTTATAAAGAGGCAAGGTGCCATTTGAGGGCATGCACTCCAATTTTTTAATCTTTTTAGCAAGGCTTTATAAGGCGAGGGAAACCAAGGCTTCCATTTACCTATAGGGATCGTAAGCTACATTCCGAACTCGCTTCAAAGGAAAATTGTCGAACGGTATGCTCACTATATAGCGCTGAGTCCGCCAAAAACAAATAATTCTCAAGGTATAGATTACTACGCCCGATACCGCTTTGCAGACTGGCGCAAACCGCGTTTTTTAATAATGTTTGTTGAGTTGATAGGATTTCTACTAGTCAGTCAATTTATCCATTCGATCATCCGTCTAACAATGGTAGTAATGCTGTTTTTCTAACGGTCCTTTCTTTTACATTGAATTGAATTCCATATAGAAGTTGTATTTTACTTTTGGGAACACAAGAACTCAATAACGTCATTTTCTCCCCGTCCCACAATATGGTCAACCCTATACTCATACCCCATTACGTTTTAATTTCTACCCTAGATAAACATGTATATCAAATAACACTCATGTTGATTTATTGTCTGCAACCTGTTCCAAGTTTGCCGAGTCTTAATTCTGTCGTCTGTTTAAGGGGTTAGGGATGGGACAATGATTTTAATTTTTTTCTAAGTTAGATTATTCCATTACAACACAACAAATGTTTAGACAAATCTAGATCGAAAAGGGTTGCAGATTACATACAATATGTGGGCAAATTAGCAAAATTTGTAGCAGAAATGGTAGATAATATTTGGGAGTAAGGAGAAATTGATAGTTATCAGCTTTTTCTTCTTTTCCCTTTTAGCAAGACCATCCTTCAAGATCAAATATAAGGGCTATATATCTTAAACACAGCAGTGATTTTCGCCTTAATAAGTTAGAAAATATCTGGTATACATGATAAGGACAAGATGAAAAATCAAGGTTATATTCCAGAAAATTGACCTCGTGTTATGTTTCGTCTATTCAGTTTCTTCCCCTTCAGTACTATCAGTACTTTTATTTTAGCACAGTGTAGTGATATGCAAGCACTACGTTGAACACACAAAGTACTTCGTGTCGCACAAAAGCTGATGACGTATACTAGACCTATTTTTTGCGCGCGCGTGAGCGCCAAAAAGCTACATAGTACACTTGTTGTTCGTTTTTTTACTCGATTATCTTTTTCCTAGGCAATGCCCAGGATACAAGGTTGTTTCCTATGGCCTGCTAAACTAGGCCAAAAACCAAGCGCTTTAGTCGTGATAACCGGGAAATGCCTATAAAGAATGAATACGTGTCCACAAAACACAGGAATTATAACTCTTTATTTAAAGCAGTTATAAAACAAAGCCTCCATTCTGTCTGTCTATAGATTTAAAGAATATGCATACGTCATACTTTCAGGCCTTCAACAACACTCTTCTAAGATAAAAGATAGAAGAAAACCTTACCCAAACATGACTTACAAAGCAAATCCATTCTCGAATTAACGTATGCATTACCTTGAACTCTTAGAATAATAGGAAGTATTTCAATCTTTCTCTCTTATCTCAGAGGTCTTGTCTTCCGCGACAAGTCGATTAGAGTGTTTAGATAAGGAGAAAATAAACTGATTTAAATTTTTCCCATCGATATTCGTCTATTCAAATGTGTTTCATTCCTCAAAACAAATTCAACTACGCAGCTTTTTTGTAAGCTTCCACACAAAGTAGTCCCCGTATAAAATCTGCATCATTATGGATGACTCTTAACATATTTGCTTTATGAAATTAAATCATGAAACATGAAAGAAATATAAATTGAATGTTTGGAGGTATGAAAATAAAAACCTAATCACACCCATCTATCAATGACAGAAAGTCTGTGGGAGCCCTATTCATTGATTTTACTAAAGCTTTTGATTTAGTAAATCATTCAGTTTTGCTTGAAAAGCTTGAATGTTATAACTTTTCATCCCAGGCCCTTTCATTGTTTAGATCTTATCTTACGGATAGATCTCAACAAGTAAGTGTATCAGGAACCTTATCAGATGCTGAACAAATCTCACCAAGTGTCCCACAGGGTTCAGTACTAGGCCCACTTATCTTTGCTGTTTATATAAATGACCTACCCCTGCATCTAAATAAAGCTAAAGCTGACATGTTTGCTGATGACACCTCTATAACTGTTGTAGGAAATTCTATGAAGGAGATGCACAATCAACTACAGAATGAACTTCAGCATGTTCAAAAATGGTGTGAGTCTAATTGTATCATTCTGAATGCAGAAAAAACTAAAGTCATGTTAATTTCATCTTCACGCAACACCAAATCTAAAATCAAGAAAACCCCAAGTTTTCAAATTAAACTGAATGATCAAATCATTGAACATACAGATACAGAAAAATTGCTAGGAGTAAATGTAGATAGTATGCTGAATTGGAAAATTCAAGTTCAAAATACAGTTAAAAAATGTAATTCATCACTATTTCTTTTGCTGCGAATCAGGAAATTTCTAAATGTTGATGCTCGAAAACTTTATTTTAATGCTTATGTCTTACCTTATTTGGACAATTGCTCCACTATATGGGGTAATTGTAATAATGAACTTGTTAATGATGTTGTAAAGATACAGAAGCGGGCTGCTCGCATTATTCTTGAGGAAAGTATTGAATGTCCATCAGAAACACTCTTCAAAAAGTTGGAATGGATTAATTTTAATGACAGGGTTAGTTATAAGAAGGCCGTTCTTATGTATATAGCCACTAAAATTCCCAGTGCTCCAAAATACCTTCAAGAGAAATGTTTGAAACCAAAAATTGCAAACAATATTAGATTAAGATCTTCAGAGAACAATCATCTTCTTGTACCAAAGCCAAAAGTCGATATTTTACGAAAATCATTTGCCTACTCAGGTCCAAAACTTTGGAATACACTACCTCTCTCAGTCAGAAACTCTGAATCACTTGAACAATTTAAGTCAGGCTATTTAAAACTGCAATTTCTGAAGGGAACTAATAATTAAAACTTTCTTAGACTGCTTTAAGTACGAATCAGAACCTCAAATATTCTGAAGATGTCTTTTGTATTTGTGTAAATGTACTAATTCAACTGGGATCTTCAAGTGAATATGTTTTTATTTCTTCTGATTGAAAGGAACAACTATTAATGTCTAAATTTAATTAAATGCATGGTCCCTGATTTATTTTATTATATTTTTTATTTTTTCTAACAATTTCACTTACACTCAAATTGAGGACTCAGATTGGCACAGTCTAATCAGAGTAAAAATTCACTCTGTAGATGGCTATTTATGCTATTTATGCTAAATGTCTGGCAAACATGCACAAGTGGAAGTGTCCAACACTGGCTAAATTGTTTCATCAGCAAGGTTTAACTATTATTGCTTAAAGTAAACATTAAGTAGTAATTTCAATTTATATCAATATTTTCAATGTGTTTGTTCTATTGTTTGCTAGCTTGTTCTTTTGTAAATTTTGTTCTTTATGTAAATGGTCATTGTACATGCATTGTTTTGTAACTTACTGTAACAGAGGCCCACATGGAAGATTGGGAAATCAAACGTGTAGCCTCTTTAAATAAAGACGTTATTATTATTTTTTTTATTACTATTATTATAATTATTATTACGCATGAATCCGATTCGCATTCTCATGCAGTGTGGTGAGATTTTTCATTTCATATCTCTATTAAATAAACAATAAATAGTTTCATCTTTTAAGTGAATATCACTCTTGACTGCTTGTCCCACGATGTAAATCTCCGATTAACATCCCTATTAACAACATATGTTATACAGTTAATAACACCGTGATATTGACTTCGTGAATTATTTTAGAATTATTTCGGAATGAAATTGAATGAGCGGGAAGAGCGAGTCTTGAATAAATTTGGGAAGGTAATGTACTAATGCTATTTTCGTCCGAAATAGGCGATATCTTATTACCTCGCTTTTATTGAATATGTGTACTTTGCTGTTAATGTGACCAATCAGGCGCTTTAATATCCACACTAGCCAATTATACCATGGAAGGATTCGATCGATTTTTTATGAAACGTTGAGCGGTGTCGGGTTTTCTCGGATAGTCACACATTTCTTCAAGGCAATGGTTCACCCGGGGTAACCCGATACACGGAAATCGGAGGATACCAGAATTTAGAGGTAAACAAAGAAGGACAGATGCAACACAGGTCTGTATTTCCTTATTGATTATTCGATTTAAAGGCAAGATCGGATGAATTTACTTTTTTTAGGCGTGTGTCCTCCGTAACTAAGAAACAGTATATGATCATTTTCTACTCGTTCTTAAGCGAATAATAAGTGTGTCATATTTTAAATGTTGAAATTCCGTATTTTTAGCAAGGCCATGTCAGTTTGCAGTCAAGTTTTGCCCAAATTTGGATCATTTCGAATACACTGACAGATCAGTTACAAAGTTTAGTCTTCTTTCGTCATTATGCGCTATCCCTTTTCACTGGTGTGTGAAAGCATTACTTGTTTTGTTTGAAACCCATCTCGAGGTATGATTTCTTTTGGATATTAGGAATTAAGAGTAACTTTAATAATGATTCGGGGAGTTTAGAGGATTGATACTGGGAACTGGAAATTTTCGTGAACTAGCATTTCTGTTGAGGTTGAAGAAGGTGCAGATGACGATGTAATAAAGATTTGAAGTATCTTTAAACTTGCATTGAGTAACAACAATCAAACATTTCTATCACTTCTATCACAAAATTAGGAGATAATTCTTTGAGCAAATCCTGGTTTGCGGTAAATTAAGTAATATTTTATCATATTAAGCAATATTTACAATCAAATGAGATAAGTGGCTAGTGACAAAAATATCAAAAAAGAAGATTTAAACTAGCAGCTTTGATATTTAGCCGAACAATGGTGTGCCGACTAATTTTTCGTTATCATGTACATTCAAAAGGCAGATATGGTTGATATGGTAGAGTAAAGTCTCTATTGCTATACATGCAATTATCTTCTAAAGTGAATAAGATTGACCGTTTATTGAATGATATGGATGATTGTTGTAATAATATTATAATAATTTGATTAATTTATAATTTTCGTAACCCGCGCGCCTCAGTCTAGTGAAATTACATTAAGTTAGTATTATCCATTTATACCTTTATTCGTTATGTTACATTCGCCGTTCGTTATTATATTAAACGCATGGTAACTATTATGTTATAAATACTTGATATAAATACATGATATAAATACTTATATCACATTTCATATTGCAATGTGTATTTTTGTATTGAACGGTGATAAAAGTTAAAGAATGAGCTATATTACATATTTCAAGTTATATTATACTGACGTCAAGAAAAAACGCCTCATTGGTAAACGTGAATGACGTAATTGGTATGTGATTACAAGATGTCAAGGAAAATTCTTAATGGGGAAAATAAAAATCGGTAAGTCGAAATATTGTTTGAAATCGCATCGGAAACATTCCGTAAAAGTTTAATGGAAATCCATCAGTAAATGCAGAAGAGTGTGTTAATTGAGAATTAAAACGGGAAGGCCCATTTAACCAAAGCGCATAAAAAGCAACAATAATAAATGGTAAAAAAATCAGGAACATTCTGTGAAAGTTTCATGTAAATCCTCCCATATTTTTAAGAGGAATTGAGTAAACAAAGTTTTTGATTGGCCAGTTTTCCACGACGCGGCATAATATTACAAAAGCTCTATAAGTGCACATGGCCGTGTGATAAGGAACATTCCGTTCAAGGTTTAACACAAATTCATCCACGAATGTAGAAGGAGTTGAACAAACAAGTATGTTTTCTTACATTTTTATCCCCATTTCCATGATTCGATATAATACCGACCAACTGTGACAACATGCACTTAGCCATACGATATCACACATTCTTTGACAGATTCAATGTAAATCCATTCATAAATGACGGAATCATTGTATTAACAAAGAGATTCACATGAATGCTCTCTGCCACCACATTATCAGAGGCATTCTGTGAAAGTTTCACGAAAATCCGTACATATATGAAAGGGGGAGTTTTAAAATGAATAGACATTTTCACGGACCGACGTAAATTGAAATACGTTTACCTTCTGTGGCGAATGAAAATAATGATTTTAAGATGCCCTTAAACGGTTAATTTCATTTGGGAATACGATTGGCAATAATAATGAATTTGTCTTAAATGATTTTTGTTTACAATAATACTGTCGAATTGACTTTACAATTTATCATGTATTGACCACATTAAACATTGATCAATATTGTCAATTACATTGTGGTGTATTTGTTGCTTACACTCTTAGCACTTTTTTCTGGCAACACAAAGTCTCCTACCGGCCGAATAATAAGTTACATAAGTCCTAAATCCGTATCTCACCCCAAAACCAGTGGGCTGGATCTAAACTTAAACAAAGTCTGTAACCCTTTAAAATGCAAACTCATGTATCAAAAATATGATAGTATGTACACGCGATCAGAAAAAAAAACAACTTAAATTGCCATGTCCGATTTTTTCTTGAAGTCGAGCATTCATGTCTTCCAAAAAACAATCAACGGACCGGAACGAACCGAGGAAAGACACGTAACGGACTTAAATGGCTCATGGTCGAAAAGACAGAATGAAATGCAGATTAAAGTCTCTTCGGTTTTGAACCCGAGAACCAATACAAATATATAAATATATATCGGGAAAAAAGAAAACTACGAAGGAATCTGCCAAATTACATCATTTAATCGTAACAAAACCCAACCGGTTTCACATATAATAATATATAAGGGACGTTACTCTATAACATTTTTACTTAACGTTACATTATTAATTATCGTTCCTGAGGTAAGGAATATTATTATTTCTTCATTTTTTGTTTAACTTGGGTTGAAAAATTTTTATAAAACAGTTTTTTTTTTACCTTTCTCATTATACTATTATCAGTTTTCATTTTGTACATCGGGAAAATTTTAAAATTAGGTGAAACAGTCCCCGCGCATTTTGAAATATGTTCACTCATTTGGAGGATTCTGAGTCTTGGTTCTCTTATCTGTTGTTTGTGAACGTATATATAAAACAAAGGAAATTATGACAACATAGTCCAGATCAGACATTCGATATTCTTGTCAGCACTATATCAATTCTAATTTTCCCCTTTGATTTTTTTTTATTTTTATGGTGCCAAGCTATGTGTGAATTTCTTGTACATCTTTTTTAATGCGTTTACTTTGTAAACACAAGTAATATATTCAAAAACCAAGTCGTACAGTTAACAGCATCGTCAAATTGGCAAGGTAAATGATTTAAGAATGAAATTGAATGAGAAGCAACCAGAAGAATATAATTACACTTGTGTCAGTGAAATAGCATTTATCTCTAGCTTTATTTACTTTACATAAAGAATTTGATCTTACTTTTTGTTAATTTTGGAGCGTTTTTGCATGGTTTTGAATGAATGTATGGAATGAATAAATCGAGCGATGAGTGAGCGATTTAGAAAGGTTTTGATCGAGATGAATGTCTATTTCACCATGTAACCAACTGTATTAGTTTAAAAGATGTAAGATAAAAAATGACTGTAGTGCAATTATCATCCTAGTTCACCAGCATCATTAAATCGTCTTCCTCTTAACTCCCAACATCCTGCCTAAGAGTATCCCGTATCATAAATTGTGACACTTCCAATTTTAATTTACTCCAAACATTGATATATTTACATATTTTACAATGAAAAGCCAATTTCCTTTTAGAATATACCCTATATTTTTAATGCAGTTTAGTTCTTTGAAATTTATGCATGTTTTGTCAATGATACTGAGCATAATGTGTAGTTTTGATTAAATTTAGCACGATTCTCTAAATCAAATTCAATTTTTCTCATCTAAACATAAATAACATCTTTCATCTCTATCATAATGATAAATAGTGAAAAATACAGACCTGTGTTGCATCTGCCTTTCTTTGTTTACCTCTAAATTCTGGTATCCTCCGATTTCCCTGTATCGGGTTACCCCGGGTGATGATTGGGTAATCTATTGATACTATGAGTGATTTTGGAATGAAGTTGACTGTGTGTGTAGAACAAATTTCTACTGAAAGTTAATGAAGCTAATTAAATATTGCTCATTTTGTTCAGGATGAACAAAAGTGAGCAATATCTATTACCCCCTTTAATAAAATGTATGTTATTTTCTTTTTGTGTGTCTTCGTGGACCAGTAAGACACTTTAAAATCCACACCCGCCAATAAGGTCGCAGTGAGTGTATATTTGAGGATGATTTTAACTCTACATGGTTCTGTCGTGTTTTATAATGTACATCAAGATAAGGAAGTTTTGAACGATTTCTAAGTGTGTGTTTTTTTCAAAAATTAATTCGAAGCGTTTTTGAAAGATTGGGGTCAGTGTTTGGAATGAATGAATGAAAGGAATGCTGAGCGAGCAGATTGAATGGTCTTAATCGGGATTTCTGTCAATTTCACAATATCACTTACTGAATGATTGATTAAATGGAGTTAACGCCACTTTCAACATTTTTTTTTCAGTTATATCGCGGCGGCTGGAGCACCTAACAATGATTTCCTGGTATTTCTCTCACCAGTACAACCACCACATTTTTTTCCTAGCCTCCAGCTGCTATCTCACATAGGTCTACGATTATCAACCCATTGGTGAGAGACAAATAGTCGGAGATAATGAGTGCCGCCGTACTTATTGAATGAACATACAAATTCAAATTTGAGCTAGTTATGTTTCAAATGATTTAGAATGTAACTAAAACAAATGATGATACACAAAAATGAAATCAGTAAAGGACAATAAATGAATAAATAAATAAATAGATAAATAAATAGATAAATAAAAAGATTGATAGGTAGATAGATAAATAAATAAATAGATAAATAAATAAATAGATAGATAAATAAAAATAAATAAATAAATAAATAGATAAATACTGGTCTAATGTTTCTATTTTCCAACCACATAACCGGTGAGTCGAACACTGTGTTCTGAACAAAATAGACTTATTGCCGCCATGTGACATTGGATATCAATTGTCTATCGTTTTTCATGTTAAAGGTATTAGGTCCGAAATTGTTGTGCAACGTATCGAAAGTAATGAACTTTAACAGTATTTACCGAGGTTTCCTAATGATTTTCATTAGGAATTCTCGGTCAACATTGAAAAAGATCATAGGTTACGAAATGTTGCGGAACTATTAAGGTACCACTACCGTAAAAGTGCTACTTATCAAACCATCTCGAAGTAAGTGGTTTGCGTAATCTCAGACTTTGTTTCAATGCAGTTTATAAAGCGGGTAAAGATAATTTTGACCCAGAACACGCATTGGGTGTGCTCTTTTGAGGAAAATTCATCTCCTTGGGACAAACGCCGACAAAATATCATTATCATGATTTTTCGTTAAATTTGTTGATGTTATAAACGATCTTGTATTGATTCATTTTGTAAAATATATGCAAAATTTACTAGATTGCGCAAGAGGGGGGACTATCTTAAACAATTGGTTTAAACCCTGGCCTCATTCTAGAATTGACCCGTATATTTCCGGAATCGTTGAACCGAGTAAAAACCTTTATTTTACCCAAACAACTCTAGAATTGCGCCATAAGTGATAAATTCCGAACATCATTTACATATGATCTTTATTATTTTTGAGTATCGTATTTCATTTTTGGTATTACTTGTCGTTAAATACATGTAGCACTTATTGCTTATAATATGATGAAATTGATACTCCGATCAAAATCTATTCAAATCGCTCACCCAGTGCTCCATTCGTTCCTTCAAAACACTTATTCAAATCATTCAAAAAAATTCGAACATCATTAAATCTATATAAAGAATTGAAATTTTCATTTGAAATATCACCATATCTACGTTTAATGACAATTCCCCATTTGAGAAACACTTTATCTAAAATCAGATTATCATCACATTCACTCAACATAGAAAACGGTAGACATAGAAATATTCCACGTAATGAAAGATTTTGTAATTTATGTAACCTGAACGACATCGAGGACGAATACCATTTCATTCTCTGTTGTCCATTTTATACCATTATCAGAAAACAATATATAAAACAATACTATTATCGCAACCCGAGTGTTTTTAAATTAACAGAACTATTGAATAGCAATAATATCAAAACATTAAATAAACTAGCTTTATATTGCAATAAATGCTTTGAACTAAGAAAAAACCATATAATGACAAACCAAACTACAAGAACATGAAAGCCTCTTCCGCGTTACACCCTTTCTTCTTACGTTATCTTTAAATGTGTTTTCTTTGATGTACCTTTTGTTCATGTGTGTTGTACTTATTATGTAAATGTCCTTTGTATCGATGATGAACGTCAGGCGTTCAAGTCGAATAATAAAGAATGTTGTATTGTATTGTATTCAAAACGCTCCGAAATAGAGCAAAACGCATACTGCGATCTATTACAAACCAATAAATAATGAAATATTTTTTCTTTCTCAACAAAGCTGTCTGGAAACTAAAACGCTTACTTTGGCGAACTTCTCAGAAAGTAGAACCCAAAGATTTATTTTTACGATAGGAAAGAAGTTTGCTTTCTTTACTATCATTCATTTTTTGTTCCACTGTCATGGTGATGTATCCGGCTTGCTTGCACCAGTCCGTCTGTCCGACCTTGCGTAAACCTATTACATTAAACATCATCTTTTTCTAAACTATTGGACAGATTCCAAAACAAATTTTGTAGAAATATTCCTTGGGTGACTCTTTACATAAATTCTTAAAGGAATTTCGATTGACCCCCAAATGTAGGTTTGGGAGGTTGGGGCTTATTTGCACTCTTGAATCTTTAAGAACCTTCTCCTCCAAAAGCATCGGTCCTTTTCCAATTAAATTTTTGATGACCTCCAAATATTGCCAGGGCGTGTCTTATTTTAATTTGATTTTCACTCATTTTTTTTCAAAATCCTTTCCTCAAAAAAAAAAAAAAAATGACCGATTTCAATGAAAATTAGCATGGATGTTTTTTTAGATGACCCTTACCTAAACTGTTAAATAACTTCTGAGTGACACCCCGCCCCTCAAGAACAAAAAAAAAAAAAAACACAGTCGATATTAATGAATCTTGGCATGGAAGCTTCATAGATGACCCTATACCTCAATCGTTAAAGAAATTTTGTTTGACCAACAAACACGGGCGTGGCAGGGAGGGGCACAGTGGGGCTTATTTTCACTTGAAATCTTCAAAACTTCTACTTCAAAAAAATTGTGCCGATTTTAACATAACTTGGCATGAGTTATCCTTAGATGACCATGTACCTAAATTGATAAGGAAATTTTGATTGATCCGAAAAATGGGCCTGGCAGGGCGGGGATTATTTTCATTTTATTTTCACTTTATTTTCACTTTAAAATCTTTAAAAATCTTCTCCCAAATCATTCGGTAGATTTCAACAAAACTTAGCATTGATGTTCCTTGTGTTACTCTTTATCTAAATTATTAAAGATTTTTTATTGACCCTCAAAAATGGGCTTGGCAGGGCGGGGCTCATTTGAAATCTTTAAAATCTTCTCCTTCCAATCAATTCAGCCGATATCAATAAAACTTGGCATTGATGTTTCCTAGGGTAACCATTTACTTTAAATTCTAAAGATTTTTTTTTAATTATGGGCGTAGCATTACGGGAATTAATTTCACTTAGAAAATTTTAAAAATCTTCTCCTTTTAAACCACTTGGTCGATTCAATGAAACTTGGCATGGAAGTACCTTGCATGACCCTTTACTTATATTGTTTAAGAAATTTTGATTGACCCCGAAATGTGGGTTGATTGTTGGGTCGTATTTTCACTTTAGAATCCTAAAACAAATCCTCTCCTCCAAAACTACTTGGTCAATTGTAGCAAACTTGGCATTGTTTTTCCATGGGTCACCATTTACTTGAATTGTTAAAGAACTTTTGATTGACCCCAAATGTGGGTGTGGCAGGGCGTGGTTTATTTTTAAATGAAATGAAACTAAGCCTGAATATTCCTAATTTGCACCTTCACTTAAATTGGTCACAATTCTTTTGATGGGCCCATAAATGTGGGTTATGCAGGGCGTGGCTTATGTGTTTAGAATGGTCTACTTAATGCAATCACCTTTATGAAGGTTGGAAAATGAGTAAAGGGTATGCAAACTATTTGGGAGATAGTATTTTGCACAATATGGGCCGAACCCAGTAAAAGCATTACAAAGTAGTTCTAGAGACACTTAAACGTGTTGTTTTCAGTCAATGTAAGCTTCGTTTTTTAACAGTCTGAATATAATAAGGCCATAGGAGCGTCACAGACCCTCTTGGACCTCTTGTCTAATTCTAATACGGGGCGGAGGGTGGGTCGGCACTACTCCAAACACTTTACTGAATATGTCGTCGATGACGCTCCAGTCCCTATTACTGCCAATTAAACCTAATCATTCTGAATAAACAAAAAACCTTCGCATAATTATATATAAATCAAAGTGCTGAAAGCTCTGTATTTCCTAACTGTGAGCAAGCATTTGATTTTGAAAAATCTGATTTCTGAAACTTTTCTGGTTTAAAAAAGGAAAATCAGGTTGTATGGACTAAGATCAGACTGCACATATGTGCAGGCTGATGTTTGTCCATACATCCTGCCAAAGCAGGGATCATCATGATAAGGGTTAAGATGGTTCTGACACACACTGAAAAAGTAAGTGATACATATGTGACCCGTCACGCGAAAAAGAACCACCTGAGAAGTGGGTAAAGTCTCAATCCTTATCAGACTGCGCGGATTGGGCAGACTGACTATGGTCGAAAGTTTTCGGACTTTACTAAATTTCTTAATCTAGAAAAATCGATATATATGTCCGTAAAAGAATCTTTGAAATGCGACCTCTGATTGGCCTGTTCTAGAACCAATCTCTTTTTCAAATATTTATTTTCTAAAGTTCGCAGATGGTCCCTTTTCGCGTGACGGGTCACTTATATGTAACTGTTATAACAAGCTTATTCTAAAGTACGCTTGTTAAGTAGTATCAACTTGCAAGTGCATGATTAATTTCCTTTTCGGGAGTCTAATTTTTGACCTCAATGATTAACAGACTAGATTTCTGTTAAAAAATGTCTATTCTAAAGTAGGCTTTTTAAGTAGTATCAACTTGCAAGTGCGTGATTAATTTCCTTGTCGGGAGTCTAATTTCTAACCTCACTGTTTACAGACTAGATTTCCACTTATTTTTACATACCAATATTATTTCGTATCAACATTATTTTAGCTCAACTGAGCACGAAGTGCTCAAGGTGAGCTTTTGTGGTCGAGTGGTCGAGTGATGTCCGTCGTCCGTCGTCCGAAGTGTGACGTGCGTCGTGTGTTGTCAACATTTACCTTGTAGACACTCTAGAGGCCACATTTTTTGCCCGATGAACCTGAAATTTGGTCAGAATGATTGTCCTGATGTAATCTAGGACAAGTTGGAAATGGGGTCAAAAATGAGGTCACGGGGTCAAATCATAGAAAACCTTGTAGACACTCTAGAGGCCACATTTTTTGCCCGATCAACCTGAAATTTGGTCAAAATAATTGTCTTGATAAAAACCAGACAAGTTCGAAATTGGGTCAACTGGGATCAAAAATGAGGTTACGGGGTCAAATCTTAGACAAACCTTGTAGCCACTTTAGTTTTTGAATGGCTTCGATCTACTTTATCTAGCTGCTCGACAATGTTCTATAATAAATGATTTTTGCCTTGGCAGGGCGGAACCTTAGTAATTGGTTGTTATATTTAAGGTCTTGGAAAATCAGCTTTCGTTTATATGTAACATTGTTTTAAAAAGTCGACAATATTTAACCTGAAACGTGAGTAACCGAACCGGTGTAACTTCAGCTTGGATAAGCTTAAGTTACGATGTTTTGGTAACCGTGTTCACTTATGCTATCCACGTAAACCACGCGTATAGACGGTAATTGACGATTGTCTCTTGAAAGAGCCTAAAATATTGAAAAGAAAACCCACTAAATTACGTCACGGCTAAGTCACGCCCTGTCACTTCAACAAGAGCAATGTCGGACATGGCCATCCCCCGCCCGAAAGCTTGATAGTATCTTGAAGCAATAAAGATTAAGGATTCTTTTGTACTTGAAGAGAATTGCCCTCTACAAAATCTAATGCTTAAAACAAACAAAGGACAAAAATCTGGAAAATTATGCATGTAAAAGTTATAGTTATTGTGCACTGCACTTCTCCACCATGAGCTCTATCCGCCATTAAAGTTCCAAGTTGATAGCTTTTCTACTTTAGGAGAAATGGTCCGGATAAAATCTAAGTATTAAAAATAACAAAGGGCATAACTCCAAAATTATGCAAGCAAGAGTTGTAGATCATGTGCACTGCACTTCTCCTTCATGAGATCTATCCACCAATGAACTTCTCCTTCGTGAGATCTATCCACCCATAAGGTTTCAAGTTGATAGCTAATATACTTTCGGAGATATGCCCCGGAAAAATGCTCTGGACAAAATCTTAATATTAAAAATAATAAAGGGCAATAACTTCAAAATAAAGCAAGCAATCGGCGGGGGATAATTATAACGTATAACGATTGTTAAATAAGCAAAATGTGCAACCTCAATACATTATTTGTGCAATGCAATCGTACTTTAAAGATCATGTGAAGAGTTTTTGAAGCAAATTTAATGCTGCTTCTATAAAGACTGTCATAATTAACGCCTCGCATGCATTCAGTCTTGGTTCAATGCGGGACATTAAATACAAGTACTATTTGTTTTTGACGAAAGATACTGATCTTGTGCAAGGATTGAGTAAGGTTTTAGGCTAAAACAAAACCGTTCGTCACATTTTATTCAAGATTAGAAATGACCACTGCCTTAAAGGTGTCAGTAGCGACTATGTCCACCATGATTAGCATCCAGCATCCTGCAGTCTGTGTCTCATTGAGCCATACATGTTACGAAGAAGGTACCTCGGGATGCGAGCCAACTCCTGATGAAGAGCGTCAGTCAGCTGTTGCACAGCATGAGGCTGTGGCTGACATTGACGTAAACGACGTCCTAGGGTATCCCACGTGTGCTCGATTGGATTGCAGTCTGTTGAGTTGGATGGCCATGGCCGAACGTTAATATAATTGGCTTGGAGGAAGTTTGTGGTGATACGCGCCGTGTGTGGACGTGCATTATCATGCATAAAAGTAAGTCCAGGTTGTCGGCGAAATAGGGGCGGACAACAACCTGTAAAACCTGATTCCCCTTGCATTCATATTGTCTTGAACAACAACCAGACCCATTTTGAATATATGGTTAATGGCGGCCCACACCATAACCCAGCCACCACCGAAGCGGTTATGCTCTAAAACACAATAATGCACATAACGTTATTTCGACGTTCACGAACGCGTCCGTCGGCATGTGAAAGATTGAACCTTGAGTCGTCACTGAACACAACTGTCCGCCATCTGATGTTATTTTGAGCCCATTCGTGACATTGTTGACGATGACGTGGTGAAAGTATCATGCCATGATAAGGCCTCCTGCACATTCACGTAACCGGCGTCCTACTGTGTTTGCACTAATATTTCTATCGAGATTACCAACAACGGCTGCAGATGTCAATGTGGCCGTTAAAAAACGGTCACGAAAGTGCCGTTGACGTATAAAGTTGTCTTGACGTACAGATGTTGAGCAAGACCTACCAGATCAACGCCTGTCCTGAAGACTTCTTTTGATGTTCACACGTCTAACCAAATGCACTATCGTTGATCTTGATACGTTAAAACGCCTAGCGACATGATCTTGGAAACTGCCCATTTCCAACATGCCCAAAATGCGAGCGCGTTCTTCATTATTTAGCCTTGGCATTATGGATATGAATATTTTTATCCTCCTTGGATGAATTTCGAGTTCTATTTTGACTAACGAAGCAACGTGCACAGGTTTCGAAAAAGAAAATCATTTCTCCAATTCGCACGGGGTGCACGAGTAAAACCTTTAAACAAACTTACCATAGGAGGCACGGGTTTGTGAAGAGAGTTTGTGATAGCAGGATGTGTAGAGTTTAAGCTACAACTCAAATTTATAGATAAAATTATTGTCTTCTGCCAATAGATTTTTTTTCAAAATTTTGATGAGGCCTTTTTTATGACACTCAGTATATTTACAAAAAGACAGTTTGCCCAAACACTTTATCAAATTAAAGCTGTAGATGAGCATAAGCAGTTGCACAACATTAGAATAGCCAAACCATTATGAAAAAGGGATATTTTGTTCAAAACCAACAACTTCGTTACGGCTGGATAAAATTTGCCTAAATTTGGTCAGAACGGTAGACAAATGGTCCTACTAGGTACTACTACAACCTAAGATATAAAACTCAGTCTCAAAATGCTCTTTTGAAATGATCCATTTCCATTTATTTGTCAACATACATGTCAAAAACCGGTTTGATATGTTTTTGGCCTGGTTTAGCAGGCCATAGGAAACAATCCTGTATCCTGGAAATTGCCTAAGAAAAGGATAATCGAGCCAAAAACCGAACAACGTGTGTACTACGTAGCTTTTTTGTGCTCACGCGCGCGCAAAAAATATGCCTAGTTTATGTCGTCAAATTTTGTGCGACACGAAGTGCTTTGTGTGTTCATCGCAGTACCTGCATATCACTACGCTGTGCTACAATCAAAGTACTGATAATACTGAAGTCGAGGTAACTAAACAATACACGAGGTCAATTTTTTGGAATATTACCTTGATTTTTTACCATTTCTTATCATGGGTACCAGATATAATTTATCACTTCCAAAATTACTGCTGTGTTAAACATACATAGCTTTTATATTTGATCTTGACGGATGACCTTCCTAATGGGAAAAGCACAAAATGCTGCCAACTAACGCTTTCTCCTTTCTCCCTAATATTATCTACCCTTTCTGCCCCAAATTTTACTCAATTGCCCACATATTGTATGTAACTGCAACCCTTTACAATTTGGACCTGTCTGAACATTTGCTGTCTTGAAATGGATTAATCTAAATTAGAAATATTAAAAAGCCTTGTTCCATCCTTAAACCCTTAAACAGGCGACAAAAATTAAGACTTGGCCAATTTGGAACAGTTTGCAGACAATATATCAACATGAGTGTAATTTGCTATATATCTAGGGTAGAAATTTAAAAAAAAAGTATGAGTATAGGGTCGACCATATTGTGGAAAAGGGAGAAATTGGCCCTATCAATTTCTTGTGTTCCCACAATAAAATACAACTTCTAGAATTCAATTCAATGTAAAAGAAAGAGTCGACGAGCTTGCGCCCCTCGTAAAACAGCATTACTACGATTGTTAGACGGAATGATAGAATGGATAAATTGACTGACTAGTAGAAAACCATTCAACTCAATTAAAATCTTTAAAACGCGAGTTGCGCCTGTCTGCAAAGCGTTATCGGGCGTAGGAATTAATACCTTGGGAATGAGTTGTTTTTGGCGGACTCAGCACTAAAAAGTGAGCATGCCGTTCGACATTTTTCCTTTGAATTAAGTTAGGAATGTGGCTTACGATCCCCATAGGTAAATGGAACCCTTGGTTTCCCTCGCCTAAAAAGCCTTGCTAAAAAGATTTTAAAAAATGGAGTGCATGCCTTCAAATGTCACCTTGCCTCTTTATGTGGTGTCCATGGTCTAGAGGTAGAGCGTTGGCCTCTTGACCTAAAGGTCGAGGGCGATTCCCGGGAGCGGCTATCGATCTTGGTTCTTTCACTGGCCCACACATTCGGCGCGAGTAATGGTGAATTTTAAACTAAGTTGATAGAACTTGTTCCCCAATCGATGTAGAATAAATAGGTTTAAACCAAGCCTCTTTATAAACCAGGCCTTCAGCGCTTTTAGCGCCTTGATGTAAATAGATGTTAAATATGGTGCAACATCAAACCATACTATAGTGAAATATTGTCTGCGATTTATTTTTAATTATAGATTTTGATTACTTTATGATGTGATGTATGTACTAAAGTGAAATATTGTCTGCGATTTATTTCAAATTATAGTTTTTGATTACTTACAAAGTATGATTACTTTATATTATCATATTTTGAAATAGAAGTTGATATATTGCTAAACAATCTTGAAGGTATATAAACTATTAATATCCATTTATGTTGTGATATACCTTGGTCAATTTGACCCGACTTTGACCTTTGTGGAAAAAATGCTTAAATAAAAACTATCGACATATTTTATCAATTAACAAAAAACATTTTACATTCAATACCGTCTATTATCCATTCCTATGAAAGCACGTGCAAAGCTGAGTAGGAAAAATAAGGTTTTTGTGCATCTAAATAGCAGGTGTCAGATTCAAGTCAATAAAACCGCGCTATAACACTTCATGCCTTACATAGATCTACACGTTTACAAATTAGAATGACATGTGAGACACATGTGTTTAAAAATAAGTCAAAACAAGAGCCATGTCGGACATGGCAAAAGTCCCCTACCGGCTTTGTTTGTCTCAATGTTTTCCCAAGCCAATTCTATCAGGGACGTCAAAACCAGGTCTTGTTTTGGAAAGGGTTAAACAAGACTTACATGAGTTGTTGTCTCTGCTGTGCCCACTATACAATTCATGCAAGCAATAGACAGATGCAAGAAATAGTATCAATAACAGTTACCTTGTCTGATCCAAGATGTTTTTCTTCAGTCTTGTTGGTAAGAAATGAGAACTTTCACTGGAGGTGATTAATACTGCTGCAGCACCACCCTGACTAACATGGCTTATATTTTTTTTTACATTTTAAAACAGGTTTCATCAAGTTAGCTTGCTTAGTTATTAAGTTATTGCAGGATCCATTTTTTGCCATATTTTCACTATTTCCGTTACCATAGCAACCGCACTTTTTGTCAAAGAACAAAGATAAAATGATGTGCATAATCTACACATTGCCATATAGTCATATACCAAGTCTCATCAAATTAGCTTGCTTACTTATTAACTTATCGCAGGATCCAATATTTTTTGCCATATTTTCACTATTTCCGTAACCATAGCAACAACAATTTTAGTCTAAAAACAAAAATAAAATGATGTGCATAATCTACACATTGCCATATAGTCATATACCAAGTCTCATCAAACTAGCTTGCTTAGTTATTATCTTATCGCAGGATCCCATTTTTGGCCATATTTTCACTATTTCTGTAACCATAGCAACCTCAATTTAAGTCGAAAAACAAAAATAAAATGATGTGCATAATCTACACATTGCCATCTAGTCATATACCAACTTTCATCAAAAACGCTTGCTTAGTTATTAAGTTATCGCGGGATCCAGATTTGAGCGGACAGACGGACGGACGGACGGACGGACGGACAGACGGACGGACAGACGGACGGACAGACGGAGGGCAAACCTATAGTCCCCTTCGGTGTGAACACCGGTAGGGGACTAATAAATTGCTTGTATAACTACGTTTTTTGGACCGAGCTTATACCAACGGTTATGGTACTACCTGGATAGTACTTTAGACTGCACTTTGTTAAAATAAGAGCCATTTTATCCAACAGTCATGCAGTTGCTTGTTCTGTACAAAATGACCATTTTCCACAATACTTTGACTTAATCGCTATACGTATGGCAGTCTTATGTTGCTTAACTGCTTGTACTCATAACTAGCTTCATTTTGATATTAATATACTTGGACATACACCTTTTTCTTGGCAAATGAAGTACCAATCAATTCGGTCACAAACTCTTTACATGAACCTTAACATTGAGTGGTATGAGAAATATTATCATAAATAAATAGAGTGAGAAAATGTAAGCTAAGTTGAAGATTTTTAAAAGTAGGCAAAACTATCACACGCAAGGTCAGAATTGATGCCGCAGTAACTCAGACACCTGATACAGTATATTAAATCATGAATTTGACATTCACTTCGACCAAAACCATTTTCAATCGCTCGCTCATCACTTCATTCTTCATTCCAAACGCTCACTCCCATCATTCAAAAACGCCCCGAAAATGTCCAAAGAAGCTCCGAGATATAATTTTAAGTGGAGATGGTGAAAAACAAAGTTGCAAAATTTCACCCAAACTTTGTTCACACTAAAGTTTTGATTGGCTTAAGCTTATTGACGTTGACATAGAGAATAACATGTAAGTGTTTTAAATTATCATTTTTTTCTGGTCGAGGTTGGTAGAATTTATCATGACGAGGCGCTGCTTCCTCATGATAATTTCTCGCAGCCGAGACAAGAAAATATTGATATTTAAGACAATTACATGTTATTCTGTTTATCGTGCACTCATTTTCAGCTCTTAATTATACATGAAGTTGACCCTTAGAAATCGACGGAATTCAGGTGAAAGTGTATACAAATTGTTTCCAAAAAAAAAAAGACTATAGGTAGATTTTGCGCGGTGAGCCGTGAAATATACTTTAAACGGTAAAATTCACGTGCTATTCGTTCAAAAAAGATAAAACAGGTTTAAAAAATATGTAAAAATGATACAAATCACCTTTCAAATCGAACGTATTGCTTGTCTAAAATCGCGAGGTTTACTCATTCATGTACTTTCAAAGTTGAATAGGAGGTATCACGCTCAATTCCTATGATATGCTTTTTTAAGTATACCCGGTATACCTATGGAAATGGACTCATCGCCTACGTCAGAGCTCAGTTTTGAAAATACACATATACCTGTTATAATCCGCTTTGGAATATCGATCCGTTTTGGAATTTCTGGGTATTCCAAAGCGGTTCGATCCGTCTCAAGACGGTTCATCTATTTTCATCCTTAATTATTGCTTAACAGATCCAGTTAAATGATAAGTTTATTGTGTATCTCTTTATCCCCCTAGGGGGTTAATCACTATGTTTATTCCAAGTATGACAGTTACCATTATTGGTCAACATTACCCAATATACATTGCGCATATACACTATTGTAAATAAGTAATTCTGAATAATATTGAACTTAAAAAAATATTCGATTGATAAACTATCACACCCGTAAAATTAAAATAAAATAAAATAAAATAAAAAACGATAATATATAAGAATTAAAATTGAATAAATTGAAAGGGAATGTATATGCATAAAAACATTTCTGCAGCAATTTGGAATTAAATAAAGCTGTGGGGAAAAAAATCGACATTTTCCCCTTTTCAGTAGTTTGATTTCACTATTCGAAAATTTTTATCGGCTTTTATTTTGCAACAAAAATACAATTTTTTTGCCTATAAGAAAGATCGTTCTATCTTTTATCAATGTTTTTTTTTTGCAAGATAGAAATTTTAAGGAGTATTCCGAATGATTATTTCTTATTCTTAGTACTTATTTCAGATAGGTAAATGAATCTTGACCTATCATTTCGAAATTGGTTAATGGTCAAAAGGCATTTTAGAATCATAAATATTTTAAGATACGTTATGCAAAAAAAGGTACTAAATCGGTTTTAGTTATTTAACTACATTTATCCGAATTTGTTGACTGGTTACCCAAAATGGTCATTCTAGATTAAAAAGACTAGCAATGTGCATTAAGTTTCGATCCCATTCAGTCTGCGCAGTACACGTGGTTTAGCTAGGATAGACACTCGAAATCGAATGTAAAAATCAATACTGCATGTGTGTATCTAGCAATCAACATAGAATATACAATGTGATTAAGAAAGGGGCAATCAAGCAATTGATAACCAATTTTATAACCTTCTTCTTTTACCCTTTGTTAACTTTTTTTAACGGTTTCCTTTGAATTTAATGTTAACAATGAATGTTCAAAACAATCGAAATGCCCCGAAAATCCAATTTGTACCATATATGTATTTTTCTCTTCAAGTAATTAAATTAGATAAAAAAAAGACTCTACGTATTTAATTGGACAATTGCTTTTCTAGCGTATTTTTGGATCTAAAATGAAGAAGAAATCAATTTATTTCAGAATATGGAATAGCTTTAATTGGAGAACACGTTCCTCACATTTGAAACATAAAATTCGTTAGAGTTTCATGATGTCACTCATTAGTTGGGTTTTTGACCCCCCCCTTAGGTTAAAAGAATATGAATATATTCTGTTCTGTCTGCCTGTCCGTCTCGACGCCAGTAGATCCTACGTCTGTCCGTCCGTGCTCATGGTATGAACGCAATTCCTCATGCAATTAAAGACGGATTTTGCTGAAATTTTCACAGCGTTCCTTGACAAATAGCCTTGCGCATATTGTCGAAATTTAGGGATATTCTACCGGACAAATATTTTGGCAAATTTTGTGACTTCATCTCTCCTTTCTTTCCAAAGAACTTTTGTACGGTTTATAACTCGAGCAGTTACAGTTATCCACCTTGATATTTAAAGAGGTTGCAGTTTTAATATGAAACGCATGCCTGATTTCAAATATAACAAAATGGG